>OY755248.1:77135339-77735339 GCA_963576725.1 Azorinus chamasolen
AATCTGGGTCATGTCGGGTCAAAAACTAGGTCACTAGGTCAAATCTTAGAAAAACCTTGTTAGCACTC
This sequence comes from Azorinus chamasolen, assembly GCA_963576725.1. Taxonomy (NCBI): domain Eukaryota; kingdom Metazoa; phylum Mollusca; class Bivalvia; order Cardiida; family Solecurtidae; genus Azorinus; species Azorinus chamasolen. The sequence continues at coordinate 77,135,408 of OY755248.1, forward strand.
TAGTGGCTACAAATTTGATTCAATCTTCATGAAACTTGATCACAATGTTTGTCTCCATTTAATCTAGGTCAAGTTCGAATCTGGGTCATGTCGGGTCAAAAACTAGGTCACTAGGTCAAATCATAGAAAAACCTTGTTAGCACTCCAGTGGCTACAAATTTGATTCAATCTTCATGAAACTTAATCACATTGTTTGTCTCCATAAAATCTAGGTCAAGTTCGAATCTGGGTCATGTCGGGTCAAAAACTAGGTCACTAGGTCAAATCTTAGAAAAACCTTGTTAGCACTCTAGTGGCTACAAATTTGATTTAATCTTCAAGAAACTTGATCACAATGTTTGTCCATGAAATCTAGGCCAAGTTCAAATGTGGGTCGTGTCCGGTCAAAAACTAGGTCACTAGGTCAAATCATAGAAAAACCTTGTTAGCACTCTAGTGGCTACAAAATTCATTTAATCTTCGTGAAATTTTATCACAATGTTTGTCTCCATGAAAATTAGATGAAGACCGAATATGAGTCACCTGCAGACAAAAACTAGGTCACTAGGTCAAATCATAGAAAAACCTTGTTAGCACTCTTGACGCTACAAATCTTACTGGATTTTACTGAAATTTGATCAGAATGTATGACTTCATAAAATCTAGGTCAAATTCCAATATGGGTCATGTCGGGTTCAAAACTAGGTCACTAGGTCAAATCATAGATAAATCTTGTTAACACTCTAGAGGCTACACATCCCTTAGATTAACAGTTTTACATGGTCTACTCTGGTGAGCGCCTTAGAGCCATAGTGGCTCTTGTTTCTATTATCCTTGCAATGAAATACTTCACTATCATCCTTGCAATGAAGTCCTTTAATATGTTAATGTATTATTATTAAGCAACTGAACACAGTGAAGTACCATATTAGTTTAGGAATACTATTGCCTTGCTGATTTGAGGTGTACATGTTTATACATCTCATAAAAACAAATGGACCGCTTAGCAAGTCACAATACCATGACCTTTTAGAATGAACAATTTGTCTATAAACATCAGGCTTATTTTGCACAATTTATAATACCAGGCTAAGCGCTGATTTCGCATTATGTCACGGCGTGTCTCATTTTAATTCTAACCTGCCTAAGACGAAACCAATAAATAAATTCCGTCGTGTAAAAGCCTTTATAGGGCGAAGTACAAATTCAGATTCAGTTGAAACTGCCGCTTTCGGCATCACTTTCATACCTCTATGGCGCAATTTCTTCTCTGACAGCGATACCGCTTAATATGGATACGTTCATCTAAGATCGTCCTGATATTTCTTTTGTGGGATTAATGCTAGATTCGTCCGTGTCTTGGAAAGAATCGCCATATTATCGGTGATAGATTTTGCTTTCGGTTTGTTGGAAAGCCATATTGTTTACACTGGTTTCCGATATTGGATAGAGCGCACTAATAGCGCCCGGATGAAGATAGGTACTCATTTTTGCGATGTCATTTATAGCATAGGCAGGTAATCAGTTTCCTAAAACTTGTATTACACGGCTCGTCATTCGAAAATATCGGTATTGAAAATCAGCGATCCGGACGAAACCAAAATGATATCCGTACCCGGTATATTAATACGTACATGGTACGTGACCTGATTTTTCAAATCCGTATTTGGTCATGTAAAATCCGTACATTACTGATGTACGGACGCTATCTGGAGCGCTGCAAATAAGTCTAGTCTATTTTGGACTAGTAAGGGTTGTTTTTCACAATTTATTTGAAAAATGACAAACAGTGCAGACCCTGATCAGAGGGCTCCTTAAGGAGCCCTCTGATCTGGGTCTACACTGTTTGCATAGGATAAGTGTACTCTTTACATGTTCATTGTTTGTTAATGACGCATATATGTGGCACTAGGGTCCAATGAGTTAAACGAAGTGTTTTGGGGGGAGTATATAGGAGTCGCCCTGTCGGTGCATCAAAAAGAGTTTTCCACTTCAGTCATTTTCTTAGAGTTATGCCCCTTTGTTTACTTTTTGTTTTCGTGCTGTTTCGCAGCAACTGCTGACTGAAATCCGATGAAACTTGACATGTTTTATCTTAAAGAGTGGATGTGCATTTAATAAGAATTTTCCACTTCACTGCTTTTTAGCTCACCTGAGCCGCAGGCTCAAGGTGAGCTATTGGGAGCGGGTGACTTTCCGTCGTCCGTCTGTCCGTCTGTCCATCTGTCCGTCTGTCCGTCCGTCCGTTCAAATTTTATTTCAAACGACATCTCCTCTGAAACAACTGGATGGATGTTGATAAAATTTTGCATGGATGTTCCTTGGATGATTTTCTACCTAGATTGTTCAAATTAAGTGGAACCATACAAAACTCTGGTTGCTATGGCAACATAAATGATTTTTTTTTTAAATATTTAAAAAATCTTTTTCACAGAAACCACACAGGCTTGAGCTGAGATATTTGGTTTGTAACATCATCTGTTAGGCCTTTAATAAATTTGTTAAAATTGTAGCCCTTGGGTCAAAATTGGGCGCGCCCTGTGGGTCACTAGTTTTGCATAGAAATCACTTTAAAGATCTTCTCCACATAGCCTATTGCTAGATATTTGGTGTAAATATTCACCATGTATATATTTAAAAATGCTGTAAATATGGTAGTCCTGAGTTTAAAATTGGCTTCACCCTGTGAGATAATGCCTTTTTTACAGACATTTTCTCATCTGGAAACATAAGTTTCCTAGTACTAGTGGATTGGAAAATCCAGGTTTTATATCTTTGGTGAAGCTATTAGGCTATTAGGCCTTAAAAAAAAAAGTGTGTGTTTCTGGTTACCAGACCGTGCCTTATAAGTTTCCCAGTAGCACACTGGAAAATCCAAGTTTTGTTTTGGTGAAGGCTATTAGGCCTAAAAAAAAAGTGTGTGTTTCTGGTTACCCGACCGTGCTTAATCTTTTACCCCTACCCTAAAGTCCGAGCGGCCATTTTGTATCCCTTATAATCCCAAAACTTTTAACAAAATAAAAATATTTTCATGTAACCAGAAACACACATCTTTTTTATTTTGGCCTTAGATGCAGCTGGTCAGCTAGAGGTAGTATTACACTTTGCCTGCTCAGTTTTATGTAAACATTAGAATTGTTATCTGCTTGAATTTCTCAAAACTAATTTTTAGGCATTTCAACTTGGAATAAATTGCCACAAAGTTCAAACTGTTTGGATCTTGATCAGACATTTATTTGGCATCTAATCAGAATCCAAACTGTGTTGTAATTTCGGTTCATGGTAAACAGTGACAGGGTGTTAATACTGTGGCAGTGTTCGACATCCTTTAGCCTGCTGTGTTAGCTGTCTTTTGGTGACCGGCTAAATACAAAAGTGTACTGTAGTCCCATGTTGTGGTTCAGATAGTAGCCTGTACTATCCGGACATATGTCTGGCCTCAAACAGTTTGGATCTTGATCAGACAATTGTTTGTCTTCTGATCAGAATCCAAACTTTGTGTTACTTTCAGTTCATCGTGATTAACACTCTGATAGAAATGTTGTGACCAAGATTCTTCATGTTATGCCCCTGGGGTCAAAATTGGTCCCGCCCCAGGGTGGAGTCAAGATGCCTCACTCTTTATTTAATAATCACCATGACTCAGGTGAGCGATATAGAGCCCATGGGCTCTTGTTTACTGAGTCATGCCCGTTTGTTGACTTTTCGTTTGCGCACGGTTTCTCAGCCACCACTGACTGGTATCCAATGAAATTTGACATGATGCTTTATGATAAAGATGAGATTTGCATCTAATAACATTTTTTCCAGTCAGTCATTTTCTTGTACAAAGCTTTTCTTGTGACAGTCACATTTGTGGGGGTATTAATCACCTTCAGTGATAGTTCTAGTTTGACAAGGCCCCAATGGGGGTACCGTATGAATCACATTTGTGATAGGTCTAGTTTTAGATATTGCAGTCGGTCTTGAATGGGATGACATGGACATACTTTTCTTGATGCTGGGTGCGAATGATGATGTGGGTTCCGTTAGAAGCCTTATCATTCTGCATCTGGTGGCTGCCTGTGATGGACAATGGACCTCCTATTGTGTGGTTGCTTAATACACAATTGATTTAGTGTTATTCTTTATTGCATTTAATTTGCTTATTACATGTAACTGTTGGACGATTAACACATTCAAGCCTAGCGACCTTTGACAAGTGCACTTGTCCTATGCAAACAGTGCGGACCCAGATCAAAGGAAATCCACTCTGTTTGCCATTTTTGCAATATATTATAAACAAAAAAATAACAACCAAACATAAATAGTGAAAATGGACTTGCATGGAAACCGATAAGAGTACAATAGAAGTTTCAGGGTGAATGCGTTAAAAGGAAATGTATATAATTGTTATATTTGTTCTAGTTTTGCTAGTCGTTAATACCATATGTGTTTGAAAACCCTTTCATTTCCCTCTAGGCTAAATGAACACATTCTACGAATGATTAGTACTAGGTTTTTAGCTCACCTGAGCACATGGTGAGCTATTGTGATTGTGCTGTGTTCGGCGGGGCGTCCGGCGTCCATAAACTTTTGCTTGCGCACACACTAGAGGCCAAAATTTTGGGTCAATCTTCATCAAACTTGCTCCAAATGATGTTCTTTACAAAATCTAGGTCAAGTTCGATAATGGGTAATGTGTGGTCAAAAAGTATGTCACTCGGTCAAATCCTACTTAAACCTTGAGAACACACTAGAGGCCACAGATTTGGGTCAGTCTTCATCAAACTTGTTCCAAATGATGTTCTTGACAAAATCTAGGTCAAGTTCGATAATGGGTCATATGGGGTTAAAAAGTAGGTCACTAGGTCAAATCCTAGTAAAACCTTGTGAACACACTAGAGGCCACAATTTTGGGTCAATCTTTATCAATCTTGCTCCAAGTGTTCTTGACAAAATCTACGTCTAGTTCGAAAATGTGTCATGTGGGGTCAAAAAGTAGGTCACTAGGTCAAATGCTAGTTAAACCTTGTGAACACACCAAAGGCCACAATTTTTTACCAGTCTTCATCAAACGTGTTCGAAATGTTATTCTTGGCAAAATCTAGGCCATGTTTGAACATGGGTCATGTGGGGTCAAAAAGTAGGTCACTAGGTTAAATCCTAGAAAAACCTTGTGAACGCATTAGAGGCCACAGTTTGAATTCAAAATTCGTAAAACTTGCTCCCAAATAATGTTGACAAAATCCAGATCAGGTGTGAAAATGGGTCATGTGGAGTAAAAAAATAGGTCACTAGGTCAGATCATAAAAACCCTGTGAACGCACTAGAGGCCACTGTTTTACACTCTTGAGTCTACCAATGTTAATGGATTGATAAAATTTTGTTCAATATACTCAGGGGAGCGAACCCAGGGCCATCATGGCCCTCTTGTTACAAGTTTGACAATTATGACACTGTTTCCCCATTGACATAATCATGAACAACTATGTTATAACTACTGATAATCCTATGGCTTTTGTACTGAATAAAGTATCTAGGTATCTACCTATCTATGCATAAGACTAATGTTACAACAGATGTTGTGTCTGTAAAGATGATGGCTGCCATCTGCGCATGGGTGAAAGTGTTCAGTGTTAATACTGATTTCAGCATTTTTAGCTCACCAGAGCACAAAGTACTCAAGGTGAGCTATTGTGATACCCCTGTGTCTGTCATCCGTCTGTCTGTCCGACAACAATTAAAACGAGTTCTTCTCTGAAACAGACTGTCCAATTGTAACCAAACTTGGTCAGATACATACTGTGGTTGTGTGCTTCAAAAGTTGTGAAAAGATAGTGGATAGGGCCATCAGTATTGTTGCCATGTCAACTGGACACAATATCTAGAAAAATCTTCTTCTCCAGAACGACTTGTCCAATTTGAATGTAGTTTTCACCAACATGTTTCTCAGTTGATAGACTTTAAAAGTTGTTAAAATAATTTTTAAAGAAAGTTAAAAACCTTCTAGAAGTCATCTTTATGAAACTTTGTCATGGTCATGTCCTTGATAAAATTTAGTTTATATATGAATTTAGGTCATTTGGGATCTTAAAGTAGGTCAGTAGGTCAAATCACGGGAACAACTTTTGGTCACTCTAGTGGTCATATTTTGATGCTCAATCTTCTTGAAACTTGCTCAAATCTAGGCAATATATGAATATGGATAACATTGGGTTAAAAAGTAGGTCAGTAGGTCAAAGCCTAGAAAAAATTTGCAAACACTCTAGCAACCATATTTGTAGCCCCAAGTTCATAAACCTTGCTCAGAATGACCACCTTGACACAATCTAGACAATATATTTATATGGCTTACATAGGGTCAAAAAGTGAGTCAGTAGGTCAAATCATATGGAAATCTTCATAGTTCTCTAGGGTCCATAATTTTAGCCCCAAGTTCATGAAACTAGCTGAGAATGATTACCATGACAAAATCTAGATCAAGTATGAATATTGAATTTGTCTGACTAAAAGGAGGTCAGTAGGTCAAATCATAGAATAAGTTTTTGAACACTTATGGGGCCATATATTTAGCCCAAATTTTAAAAAAAAACTTGCTGAGAATAATCACCTAGACAAATTCTAGGTATTGTATGAATATGGGTTTGTCAGCTCAAAAAGTATGTCAGTCGGTCAAATCATAGGAAACTTAGCTTTAGCATGTACTTTGTGAACCTTACTCCGAATGACCATCTTGATCATTTCGAAAAGCTTTTGGATATGTACAGTCCTTATCATATTCCAATGTCTCTGGTGAGTGCCATAGTTCCTGTTGTTCCTTGTTAATTATTTCCAATAAACTTATACTGAAAAAAAAAAGGTTTTGTTCTTCACATATTATAGCCCTTTATATGCATAACCTATGCTGAATAAATATGAGTCACCTTGATATGTGTCGCACCTGCTTGCTCAAGCAGATGCGACATGAGTGTCCAGATTTCCAAAGGTCCATCAAACTCGGTAACAATTCTAGGCCAGTCATATTTGAAAGACTAATATAAAGATAATCATAAAAATCAAAATTTGCTAATTTCTATAACAAACACTCAATAGCCAAGGGGCCGAGTGGTTATGGTCACTGTGGCTAACAATCACTCAGCGCCTTACTGCGGTGAGTTCGCGCCTGGTCTGGGTTCGGATTTTTCATGTGTTGAAGCATTCCAGCTGTATTGCGGAAGGTCGGTGGTTCTACCCAGTTGTCGATTTGTACCTGAAAAAGTGTATAAAGAGCATCGGGGGTATTCCTCCACCAGTAATTAGCTTGACATCGCGATATGACTGAAATATTGTTAAAGCGACGTAAAATTGAAATCAATCGAAAACTCAATAGCCATAGCCCCTTCAGTCCTCTCAGGCCTTTGATTAATGATCACTATTGGCCTTTTGACCTTTGGTGGCTATAAAAAGTGACTCCGATGATGATACCTTCTGAAACAGAACACTACTTGCAGTTTTCTATGTATGAAGTTTGGTGGAAATAACCTATAAATAACCTCCTCAAATATTAACAACATCTGCTTACCCAAAAGGGTTGATTTAAGTAAGCACACGGTGACATCTACTTGGCATAAATGTTAATCAGAAGTAGTAGATGTGCAAGACACAAAATCGGGTCTGTGACCTTGACCTATAGCCCTGGAAATGGCGGTTCGCTGGTTTGTCTGTTTGCAAAAGCCTGTACCTGTAACCTCATTCACTTGATACTTGGCATAAATGTTAATCCTGAGTAGTAGATGTGCAAGGCACAATTTCAGTCTTCTGTGACCTTGACTTTTTACCTTGATCTATTGAAAAACCTTGTCCGGAGCATATCTCCAATACTTTATCATCTATGATGACCAAACTTGGGTGTGTGTTTACATGTTGGGATTGCTGAGCACAGCGTACCACTTTCAGGTTACCTTGACCTTTGACCTTGATTTATTGAAAAAACCTTGGCAGGAGCATACTATATTATCTTACATTACGAAACCTGATGTGTTGATACATATTGGGATTGTAGAGTGCCACGTACCACTTTCAAGTCACTCTGACCTTGAGCTTGACCTCTTACCTCGATTATTGAAAAACCTTGCCCCGAGCATATCTCCTTTACTATATCATCTAGAATTACCAAACGTGGTATGTGGATACATATTTGGTTTCAAAGTGGTGCATAACACTTTTACCTCAATTTGACCTTGACCTCTGACTTCAATAATTGAAAAACGTTGTACAGAGCATAACTCTTATAGGCCTTTTCCGAAACCGTTGTGATCTGTCCTTGATTGTAGCTCGACAGCCACGCGAAGGTACTGTTCCCCTACTTCCGGGTATGATTGATAAGGATTAATGCTCGATTTAGCGTTGTTTCATTTCCTTTGTTCTGAACATTTCATTTAAAGTCCACGATGATATTACATATAAGCGGCCAAAAAATTTATAACACCATGAAATATTATTTTTAAATATCTAAGAATTAGAGTAAAATAATTGTTGAAGATTAAGACATTTGAGTGGAGGTGGCGTCTCTGTTTTGCCGAAGGATGTAGCCTTGGACAGTCGAGATGGGGCGAGCTGTGTTTTCCCGATGATCCCTAATAAAGATCGATCTGGTTGTTAAAAATCGAAAGTGATCAAGATAGAAACGAATAGCAGGACGGTGGTACTCAACTGAGCGTTTCGCTATCCGGTTCTGTTATTCACACATCTCTTAGTTGCACAAGTAATATACAAGAACTATATCACCGACACAGCATATGGTTATCTTTGATCTGATAATGATAATGAAATTATTATAAGAGATGTTATTTAGTGTTTTTAGTGTAAGGCCTGTTTGCTGTGCTTGAAAGGATTTATAATAATAATAATAATAATAATAATAATATAATTTACCAGTCTGAATCCAAACTAACGAAATGGCATTCAGATTGGTATAAATGCGTGTATGATATCGTAAATATAACGAAGAATTACAACGTGGATGTGAATGTACGCGTATAGACTACACAAGAGGAATTTTTAAGAAAAGAAATATTCATATGAATTTATGTAGGACCAGGAATATAAAAAAGAAACTATATATCCGTTGCATTTCATAATTTATTTTTAATTGGAAATGTTAAAACACAATAAGAAGGCTTCAAAATTCATAACTGAGGGATAAGTATAAACGAGGGAAAAGGTTATCTGCTTAAAACAGGCTGAAGAAAATCATACTTTTCATTACTTTTTGTAAATTTCAGCTGTCTTGATAAGCAGTCAGTTGTTTTGTCCTACGGACGTAGCTAAACATCCATTAATATGAATTAAACAAAGAACTTGTGTATCTTGTCCACGACAATTGACCATTAATAGACAGAACAAATACCGTGACAATACGAAGATTTCAAATTCATAACTGAGGGATATAAACAGAAAGGGTTATCTTCTTAAAACAAGTTAAATGAAAACTACAAATTTCACGAGTGATTTAAATTAGTTTAATTTCAGCTTTTTATAAGCAGACAGTTTTTGTTGCTCATGTTTTAGGTCACACAGTCTATATTTGGACCTACTCAACTCATTCTAAAAATATAAAGTTAAACTAAAAAGCCATGGAAATATTTCATGCTTTAGCTATGCATGTCGTCTGCTTTTTTTTTTTAAATAATTCATTAATTAAAATTCTTTGAATAAAGTAACGATCAATTTAAGATATATACTTAATATTTGGGGTAAATAAAAACAATAAATCAGTGACAAACACATATGTTTATTTCTCGAACAGAAAGTGCGGGTAGCGAAATGTCCGAATTATCGTCTGCTTTGAAAGGTATACGGCCAAAATTGTCAAGTTAAGATTTACGCATGTTCTAATTAGAGAAACCTACAGACTCGTTTCAAACAGGCTGGACCCAGATCAGATGCAATGGTACGCGACTGATCTAGATCAAAACTGTTTGTGAGCAAATATCAGTGAAATCACGATCAGCAGGAAAATGGTATTCGACCATGAAACTTGAAAATGGATAATTCCAGTTTCCAATTAAGTCCAGTCAATTTCTGACTATATTAAGGGCAGTTTTGTACAATCACATGGTTCCTTTTGTTCATATCCTTTGCACATTGAAAGAAAACAAGAGGCCCATGGGCCACATTTCGCTCACCTGAAAACAGCTGAAAAAATGATGGATGGATGGATGAGTTGGGTTTTACGGCACCGCGACACAAAATAGGTCATATAGCGCCGATGAAAGAATGATTTATGTCCAGGAGCGGGGTCATCTATGTAAAAAAAAAAAGATCTACAAAGTGGGGCAATTTTTTACCCTAGAGGCATATAGTTTGAACAATCTGTAGATGATGCTATGTGCCAAATATCTAAGCTCTGTGTACTACGGTTTCAGACAAGAAGATTTTTTAAAAAGTAATCATTGAAAAAAATCTAATTTTAGCTCCTGTGACCTAGATATGCAACGGACCGGAACCATTTCAACATTATTTGTAAAGGACATCTAGAAGTATCATCATGCTAAATAGCTTAAGTTTCAAAGCAGATATTTGAAAATTTCACTATATAACTTTTTGTAAAACTGTGACGTCAATTTTGACCCAAGGGGCATAGTTTGAGCAATCTCAGTAACTGTTCAGTAGATGATACTACATACCAAATATCATAGGTCTAAGTGCTTTCAGTTTTGGAGAAGAAGATTTTTTAAGTTTTTACTATATAATCCTATGTAAAACTTGTGACCCCAGGGTGATGCCAATTTTGACCCCAGGGGCAAACTTTGAACAATCTTTGTAGAGGTCCACTAGATGATGCTAAACACCAAATATCACAGCTCTAAGCCTTTCTGTTTCGGAGAAGAAGAATTTTTAAGTTCTTACTATATAATACTATGTAAAAAATGTGACCCCCGGGGCGGGGCCAATTTTGACCCCAGGTGCAAAATTTGAACAATCTTTGTAGAGATCCACTAGATGGTGCTAAACGCCAACTATCACAGCTCTAAGCCTTTCGATTTCGGAGAAGAAGAATTTTTAAGTTCTTACTATATAATCCTATGTAACAATTGTGACCCCCGGGGCGGGTCCAATTTTGACCCCAGGGGCATAATTTGAACGAACTTTGTAGAGGTCCATTAGATGATGCTATGTGCCAAATATCTAAGCTCAGGCCCTTGTAGTTTTTGACAAGATTTTTTAAGATTTATTTATTTTTTCACTTTGGTTGCCATAGCAACCAGAGTTCTGCATTGTTTTCAATACCTTGAACAAATCTGAAAGAGCTTGACCCAAGGAACATTTGTGTAAAGTTTGGTTGAAATCTGTCAAGGGGTTTAGGAGGAGATGTCATTTTTTGCAAAGTTTAACGACGACGACGCACGACGGACACAGGGCCATCACAATAGTTCACCTTGAGCCCTTGGCTCAGGTGAGCTAATAAACTGAAGGTTCGATTCGGGAATGTGTCCATACTAAGATAAATACCCCAGCACGATTATGACATACTATGAGTGTATCATGTGTGTGTCCATACTGAGGTAAATACCCCAGCACGATTGTGACATACTATGAGTGTATCATGTGTGTGTCCATACTGAGGTAAATACCACAGCACGATTGTGACATACTTTGAGTGTATCATGTGTGTGTCCATACTGAGGAAAATACCACAGCACGAATGTGACATACTATGAGTGTATCATGTGTGTGTCCATATACTGAGGTAAATACCACAGCACGATTGTGACATACTATGAGTGTATCATGTGTGTGTCCATACTGAGGTAAATACCACAGCACGATTGTGACATACTGTGAGTGTATCATGTGTGTGTCCATACTGAGGTAAATACCACAGCACGATTGTGACATACTGTGAGTGTATCATGTGTGTGTCCATACTGAGGTAAATACCCCAGCACGATTGTGACGTACTATGAGTGTATCATGTGTGTGTCCATACTGAGGTAAATACCCCAGCACGATTGTGACATACTGTGAGTGTATCATGTGTGTGTCCATACTGAGGTAAATACCCCAGCACGATTGTGACGTACTATGATTGTATCATGTGTGTGTCCATACTGAGGATAATACCCCAGCACGATTGTGACATACTATGAGTGTATCATGTGTGTGTCCATACTGAGGTAAATACCCCAGCACGATTGTGACGTACTATGATTGTATCATGTGTGTGTCCATACTGAGGATAATACCCCAGCACGATTGTGACGTACTATGAGTGTATAATGTGTGTGTCCATACTGAGGTAAATACCCCAGCACGATTGTGATATGTTTGTGTAATGTGTGTGGCGTGTGTGTTCATACTGAGGTAAATACCACTGTACGTATGTGAAATACTGGTTTCTTAAACAAGCCTTTTTCAGAAAATCACAGTGGGATAAATAATCAATGGCACATCCTATTTAATTATTTGTTTTTCATATTCGTCTAAATTGACTGGAAAGCATAGACCTCGATACGTTTGTACAAAACACGTACCTCATCATGTTGGCAATACCAGTATGTGTGCGTTTGGGTGTGTGGTTGTGTGTGTGTGTGTGTCATGCCGTCTATCGGTGTTTTGGTGGTGGTTGCGTCTTGCATGTGGCTTTGCCTGCTTGACTTTACTACTTTTCCATTTAACAGCTGGATATGGAAAGTGTGTGTTTCTTTTCGTCCTTTGTTTAGTCTGGGTATACCGCCATATCGACCCATATTAAACGACATAACTTATAACATTATCAGTACATTTATATACATTACGAGTACATTTATAACAACTGATAGGTTTCAATCTTTAATCGGTGCTGGTAAATGTATAGACTCAGAAATACGTTTCGATTACATCATCATTATCACCAAAGGCTTTGCCGGGAATAGACCCTGGTGCCTTTGTATTGTCAGTAAGGGATAAACTCCGTATCTGACGTATAGATATCGTCACACATGTAAAGGACAAGCCAGTGGGCGGTTAAATTCATTGCAAATGTCCATTATATGATTGAAACTGTTTTTTAAAGTTGCATAATACTTGCTCTTAATCATAATTTAAGTTATAAACGTTGATGTCTCTGACTAATTTTCGGTTCATTATGGCGTCTCGTCAGAACAACATATTTTCTTGAATCTCATTGGATAGCTTCCTCGCATAATTTGATTGCGCCCCTAGATGACGAAATGTTACTTTATTCCGAGTGTTGTTATATTTTATGCTCCATCGGATTCATTGCTTATGAACATAACCTATATCTGAAGCCGGTGCTGGGATTGGGGTAATACTCAGGAAACCAATAGGGTCTACGATACACCCCTAGCCTTTTTATGGGTACCAACATGTTCAGAAAAGTCTCCTAAATCAGAATCGCGAATGTACTCAAAGTACAAAAATGAGTCATGCTGGAAACACCATAAACAGAACAAACAGCCGCCCGAACAGCAACACAATGTAACAGCAAATGTACATAACTATAAAACATCAAGAGACGAACAAAGACCAAACAAACATGCAATAAGGGGAGATTGAAGTACCGCCTTGGAACGGTCAGTGACAATAGTCACTGGAGGGGGGTTAAACCGGTGTTGGGGCGCCCAATTTCACAATTATTCCATGCCCATCCTAAAAGACAAAGAGTGTAAATAAACGTATCCCCTCTCCGACTAGTCTACAACATCCGCGACGGCAAATAAAGTGACAAAGTGCATGTATAACGAAAACATTTTAAGTGAACAAACTGTAGCTACCTATCGCTTGTGTACCCAATGATTGAGCTGCAAACAGAGTAACTGTAGAAAAGTAACAAAGGGTACGACAAACACGAAATAGAACATATATCCGACGTTCTCCTTCCGTTTCTGGATTTAAGAGGTCGCATGCAGCGTGATTGCCAACTGTAAAAGGTTGACAACCAAACATGCAGTATGTTGTAGTATTATAGGATCATATCCCTTTTTAACGATTTTTGTAATATATTTGATGAGAAAATGTGAGAAAATGGGTATGTCCAATAACTTTACGAAGTTTGTAAATCACATCACCATAAAATTCAGGATGTGAAATACCGTGTCACAGAAGCGCCTTGAGATTACATCGCTACTTGCCAATAAGTGAGATTTCGATAGTAAAATATTGTTCGTAGTTTATGGTATCTATATCCTTGCTTAAGCAGCTTTTGAGTTAAAATGAGATTTCGACTGTTAAAATCGTCAATAGATGAACAAGCTCTGGTAAAACGAATAAGTTGAGATATGTAAACTCAGTAAGATGGGGCACAGGGAACATCTTCCTCAAGATGAGGCAAATTTGCAATATTAAAATCAAAATCATCTCTTTTTTCATATATTTTAGAAGAAATCATTCCATTATCAATTTTAAGTTCAAGTTTAAATTCTTTAATCATATGTGTAGTTTAACCGCTTCCATGGCAATCCCCCAGTTTTCGTAATGATGACCTATACCTGCATGTTCGCCAATATCACAACCAGTTTTTGTTGTTAACCTATAAATCTGGTTCCAAATGGGAGATAAGACATTGTGCTTTTAGTTCCAACTTGTTTTTTTATTACTTTATTTGCATACTCATGAATATTAATGAGACCATTAAAATAGTAAAGAAAGAATAGAAATAACGTAAAAAAATCATTTTTTATATCCTAAAACTATCAGAAAATAACTTTAAATGCAGTTTAACCCTTTACCTTATACGCGCGAGAAATCGCGAGTTTGCTTATCACCTGATAGAAGCGAGATAACGCGACTTTGCTTATTCCCTGATAGAAGCGGTTAAGCGCGGGTCTATCCATTACCGTGTATAAGCGGGTTTGAGCGAGTCCAATATTTACCTGCTAATATCTCAATCTTCTAGTTAAATTTCTTTATCTGGATGTCTACATATTTAAAATGTGTTAATATATCTTCTGAAATCCTAAATCTAATAATAGTGTTACTACAGAAAAATATTGCAAAAAACGAGGCTGAAGTCGAGTGGTATATTCTTTTTATATGTTCGGTGATCATCGTAAGACATGGGTATGATACTATTCGTCATTATTCGGAAAGTACGAACTTTGCTGATAAATGATCACACGAAAATGTTCCACTGTCGCCAAGGTCAAATTCTAAATATAAATATGTTAAATATAATTGACCAATGACTATTCGGAACTCCATAAATCACGCGCGACTTGCCTTGGGGCTAAAATATCACATGGGGAACCCGTTGTCAACCTCAAAACACACCGGCGGAAATTGGGCAATAAAACTTTCGTAAGTATAATCCGATTAGAGGGAAGATAGCAATATCAATCAAATAACTTAGCTAATCAACCAATTTAACCATTCAAACGAATCATGTCTGGAAATTCATTCATAAATGTCAAACAGTTAGGATCTCGTGTGGACGCCGATATTTTTTATCGAGATCCAAACTGTCGGAATTGATATAAAACGAATAATTCGTTCATAAGCGCCATTCAGTTTAGATCTGGATGAAATGAAAAGCTACGTGGCATCTTATTTACATCAAAATTAATTTAATAAATATACCATAACGCAAAAAAACTGAATTTGTGTAGACTCAGATCAGGAACTATTCTAAATCTCGATTAATGCATAATAAATGCAAATGAGACAGATATCAGGAAAAGTGGGTTGGGAGATTGTAAACATTGTAGTCCCAGATCAGCAGCCGCTTTTCCCATGCCGCATATGATCAGGATCTACACTGTTTGCTTGGCCACATGAATAAATAATGCATATATTCTGGTGATTTTCAAACAGTGTGAAGCAGATGCTGCGTGTGAGATGCAGCTGATCTGAGTCTACACTGTTTGAAATGCATCGCATTATCCATTTTCCTTGTGCCCGACTCAAATGCATTATAATAAACGGAAAATGTTTCAAAGAACAATAAATAGCATAATTGATATGTGTCGGAATTTCATGATTTCATTTAGTTCTGTGAACATGCAGATGAAATTTGTCTTCCGATTATTTTTTTTCTGGTGGCGGCATTCGTTTTTTAGCCAGGCCCTAACCTTGACGGGTTCAATACTTTAGATCCAGATCAGGTACCGGAAAACTCAACATCTAATCAAGATCTATAATTGATTCAGATCAGACACACAGTTACCCAGAATCTAATTAGATAAATTTTGGACCCAGGTCCGGTGCCGAGTTACTCAGTATCTGATCTAAATCAGTGTATGGATCTAGATCCAAATCAGACATTATATTCAACTTCTGATCTGGATCTAACCTTAATGGCTGAAATGAGTCTCTCAGCGTCTGATATCGACCCAAGCGTGGATCCCGAACCGGCGCTGTGTTACTCGCTGTATGATCTGGGTCCGCGCTGAATGAATATAGGAATTATTTACTCAGCTCTTATCTGGATCAAGCCTGTTTGGAAATTATATTTTATTTTGAATAGCAAGCAATAGGTTACTGTTCCGAACATATTTAGCTGAGATTTTAAGGTCAATTATAATAAAGTTCTGAAAATATATTGACTTGCCTTGTTTTATCCCCGTGTATAATGCTTATACATACTTCAAATTGCATGAAAAATACACCATCAAAAAGAGAATTTAAATTCCTAAAATCTTTTTATTTACACTATAATGATAATGGTAAACATAAATGCATTTATATGGGATTGAAAAGGACAGGCGTCAGATTCAAACTAATTTTCCAATATTTCCAATAAACTGTATTGATGAGAGTGTGTTACGCTTACCACATGGATATTGGTTATTGATTATCGGATAAGGCTTACCTATATCGGTGTAAGATAAGGGTTTGGAGGTTTGGCTATTGGGTAAAGGGTTAACATAATTACAAATGTACGATCCCCCTAGAAAACGAAATTTCTAATTTGAGGACCAAAGCATTAATTTTAAGTACTGTTTTAACCTTGTCCATGGCAACACCCAAGTTTTCGTAATGATGGCGCGTACCTGCAAAAACGTCCATATCACAGCCAGGTTTTTGTCATAAACCTATAAATTTGGTACCAAATTGGAGATAAGAAATAGTGTTTTTATTTCCAGCTGTTTATATATATGAAATTATTTGCATACTCATAAATATTAATGAGAACATTAAAAGTAGTAAAAACGATATAGAGATAACGTAAATAATGTAAACTATTCACTCTTTATTCTTAAAATATCAGAAAAAACTCAAATGCAGTTAAACATGATAACAAAATCACCAGAAAGCAAAATACCAAATTTAAGGACCAAACAAATTAACTCTAAGTAACGTTTTAACTGTTTCCATAGTGATAATTCAGTTCACTTTGTTCACACATATTTTGTTAGTCGACACTTACCTACAAAAATCTTCCATGTCACAGAAAGTTTTCTGAGCTAACTGCATCCAACTAGTATCGATTTTTTTTCGTATCTGGTATCGAGCTAAGGCCTTGTGTTTTGTGTAAAGGCTATACTTAGGAATTAACTTATTTGCATACACAATTAATATTTATGAAAAAATAATATAAAAATAAATAGTAAAACAATACAGACATAACGTAAATTTTTATCCTACCAACATCAGAATAACAACTTAAAAAGGAGTTTAGATTATTATTATTATTATTATACCACATTTATATAGCGCTCTTTTCACACAGGGTGTGTGCGTTCAAAAGCGCTTCACATGATTAAATTGCACGCATGTGCAGAATTCAATATATATTATGCGTATATAACGTAAATAATGTAAACTATTTAAATAATGTCATCAAATTGATGACAAAATACTCCGAAAGCAAATAATCTAAATTGATAACCAAACATTGAACTGTAAGTAACATTGTAACTGCTCCCTTAATCACCGATCCTTTCACAAATTTTGGAAAATTGACATCTACCTATAATACTCCGCTAAATCTCAGTTATTTTTGATGAGTCATGAAAGCAATTATTCCAAACATAGATATGAGGCATTGCTTTAATGATAAACATTACTTATCTGATATGAACTAATTTGCTGATGTATGAATATTAATGAGAACAGTAAAAGATGTTGAAATTTTCGAAACACACAAGTCTTTCACTTTTAATGCAAACAAAACTGCAAAATGGTTAGATAAATTTTAAAATGATCACTGAATATCACTAAGATTGTTACATAAACAAATTTGGGGTAAATTATATAGCACTGATGGTGATATACCTGTTTCCTAGGCAACCATTCTGACCGCATCGTTCATATTACAGTGTTTAAATACCTGCATCGTACAAAGATATCGCGACCTACTTTGGCGAAAATTATAAATGATATAAAAACATATAGTTAATTTATGAATCTTTATTTTTGGTTTTCTTTATGCAAATTATCTCATTTGCATCCTCGTGAATATTAATTTGTGATGGGAAAACAAAGAGAAACGATATTGAAAACAACATATTTTAATTTTATGTCTAAAACTGTTACCAAAATGACCATGCACTACTTCCATGGTACCTATTGAAAGCCAAGTAATTATTCTACCCCAAACAATAGTTTCAATCTTCTATTATTGTTTTTGAAGTGTTAGTGATTTTAAAGTTTATAAAGCCTGTGTTGAATTCAGTGGATAAATAATAGAGTAGTAAAGTCAAGCAGGAAAAGCCACACACAAAATGCCACCACCACTAAAACACCTGCAGAAAGCAATTGGTATAGCAATTTATACTCATACACACACATACAGTAGAAAGACGCAATCACCACCAAACACATCGATAGACAGCATGTCACACACACACAACCAAACACGCACAAACACACGAGAAGAACACAGAAAACACCAACAAATATACAAGCACCATAGACAAACATCAACAAAACACAAGCACAAAGACACAAGACAAACAAAGTAAGGGTGGCAAAGAGAGAACCGCCTTGGCATGGTCAGTAGCAAACTCACCACTGGGGTTAAAACCGGTTTACGGACGTACTAACCTCAAACTTATCTCAAAATCACCCTAGCTGAACAAACATGGTAAATAAAGGTATCCCCACCGGACTTCCCGACTGTTTCCCACTTTTGATATATCATCATCTGTAGAGAATTTGAAAGTCTGTGATGTGTTTTATGACACTTTGATTTGCTAAGCCACCATCAGCCGTACCAATACCCGAAGGAAATGGTGTCAGCGGATACCTCATCTGCTCACCTATATCAATCTGCACATTGGGTCCGTGTGAATACACTAAAGATTGCTACGATTCCTTGATTCCTTACGCTAAGAAGCTGCAAGGCAGAAATGCTGTTCTCATCTATAAATGTGCGGCTTACCAGTTCTCGTCAGATTATGGTATATCAACAGCGAGAAACAGTATTGATGCCCTGAATTCAGCACAGACAGAAACTGATACAAGAATCGTGCTTTACACCATGTATGCGGAAGAACAATGCTACACAACGGTTCATCTTCGAACTCCAGACAGAGATATAATCTTCATTCTTCTTTGTTACGTTAACAGGCTTAAAGGTGTTACTGTCTTGTTTGATACTGGCTCAGGCAATCATAAAAAATAATGTAACATACATGAATCAGAAGTTGCCCAAGCATACACAGACGATTACCGATCAACACTTCTGGGTCTCCATGTGTATTGTGGCCGTGATTCTACAAGTGCATTCAATGGCAGGGGACATGTGACACCCATTAAAATCATTGAAAAGAGGCAAATGTTTACAAAACAATTAGCAGGTTCGGGCAACTCTTGAAATGTGTCTGAGGATCTTGTGCAAGATTTGGATGAGTTACGTATGCAATATATGGCAACCCTAAATGTCGCACTGTAAATGAATTGATATTGTTTAAGAAAAAAGAGAAGTGTGAATATAAGCCAACAGATGCACAACGCAATGTTGATATTGGAACATTACCCCCTTGTAGGGCCTGCTTAATGCAGCTCATCCGAAGGTTAATTTACCAGTTGATACCTTGGAAGAGATCTCACTTTCCCGAACCAGACATTCCTCCTGTTTAGAAAAGCATGATTGGCAACATGTAAATGAGGTCCTGGAACTCTGACAGTCAATCAACCTCAATGTTACCATCTTGACCTCTTTTCAGAGTAGTGCCTGAGAAGATCCAATAAAACTGTTTGACCTCTAGTTTAGGTATGCTCTATGAGTCACACCGTTAAATTATAATTAGCTACTAAATACCCATGATGTAATTATTTCTATAAAGGAATATTCAGCTGGTAAAGGGTTAACTGAGATATCACACAGCTGTTTTGGTTGAGTTTGCATACTCAAAGAAGCTTTCTGCAAAGGTGTTGTAAAGCAGAGAGTAAAATTAGTCCTTTACTAGATGTATACATGCCCTTTAAAACATGCCCTTTCAGACAGTTTCAGGCACCAAAATGTATATTTATCATTGCAGGCTATATCTGGAGAATGATTTAAAGTTGTGCTCGGCATACTGCCATTCATGTTATTTTCAATATTGTTTCACGTTGTTTTCTTATCACTGATTAATATCCATGAGGATGCAAACGAGGTAATTTGCATAAAGTAAACTAACCATGAAAATTCATAAATCAACTATATGTTTATATCATTTAATTTATAATTATCGCCAAAGTAGGCCGCGATATCTTTGTATATTGCAGGTATTTAAACACTCTCTTATATGAACAATGAAGTTAGAATGGTTGCCGAGGAAACATATATATCACCATCAATGCTATATAATTTGTCCCATATTGATTTATCTAACAATCTTGGTGATATTCAGCGGTCATTTTAAACGACTGTGTATTTCGAAAATTTCAACATCTTTTACTGTTCTCATTAATATTCATACATGAAATTAGTTCATATCAGAAAAGTAATATTTACAATTAAGGCAATGCCTCATATCTATGTTTGTAAATATAGATTTCATGACTCATCAAAAATAACTGAGATCTAGCGGAGTATTACAGGTAGATTTCAATGTTCCAAAATTTGTGAAAGGATTGGTCACCATGGAAACGTTTACAATGTTACTTACAGTTCAGTTTTTGGTTATCAATTTAGATACTTTGCTTCGTGAGTATTTCGCATAAATTTATACTACACTTGAAGTTGTTTTCTGATATAGGTAGGATATTTCTGTATTTTTTGTACTATTTTTAATTATTCTCATTAATATCCATGTGTATGCGAATAATGTAATTTCTAAGTATAGCCTTTAAACAAAAGCAAAATGTTTAAGCTTACATTTGGTACCAGTTTTATACAGATAGCTCAAAATCAGGCTGTGATATAGAAGAGTTTGGCAGGTATGTGTCGACTAACAAAATATGTGTGAACAGATTGAAATGAATGGTTATTATGGATACATTTAAACCTTACTAAGATTTAAATATTTTGTCCTCAAATTTGATATTTTGTCTTCTGAGGATTTTGTCATCAGGTTAAACTGTACTTGAAGTTGTTTTCAGATATGTGTACGATAAGAATGGAATAGTTTACATTGTTTACGTTATTTCTATATTCTGTTTACTATTTTAAATGTTCTCATTAATATTCATGAGTATGCAAATAATATAATTACAAATACAGCTGGAAATAAAAGCACACTATCTTATCTCCAATTTGATACAAGTTTTATAGGTTTAGGGCAAAAACTGGCTGTCAAATGGGCGCTTTCGCGGGTATGCGCCATCATTACGAAAACTAAGATGTTACCATGGAAACGGTTAAAACAGTACTTGAAATTAAGGCCTTGGTCCTCAAATTGTATATTTTGTTTTTTGGGTTTTTGTCGTCATGTTAAACGACATTTGAAGTTATTTTCTGATATTTATAGGATAGAAAAATTAAAGTTTTACGTTATTTTTATGTTTCACAATGTTTAATGTTCTCATTAATATTCATGAGCATACAAATGAATGTAATTTACAAAAACAGTTGGAAATAAAAACACAATGTCTTATCTTTCATTTGGTACCAGTTGTATAGGTTTATGACAAGAACTGACTGTTATATGGACGAATTTGCAGGTATTTGTCATCATTAAGAAAACTGGGAGTTGCCATGGAAACTATTAAAATATACATAGTCTAAATTAATCTAAAATTGAGTATATTCGCGATTCTGATTCAGAAGACCTTTTTGAACATATTGGTACCCATGAAAAAGGTCTAGGGGTGCATGGTAGACCCATTTGGCTTCCTGAATATAAGTAGTTTTGCATGTTATCAACTGCTCAAAAACAAACCCAATAAAGCAGACCTGCAGTTTTTCCTTTTTTACATTTGTACTCTTATCTCACGTGAGAAGGATATCCTACTCTCATTATGTTAGACATCACTATTATGACGGCACCTTTTCTAATTTAGCCTTGGAGGCACATACTAATTTCATTAAAGTAAAGCGGCGCTAGTATGGTAAAATCTGCCCACGTACATATATCTACACTGGGACAACTCATTGCATTTATACGAAAATACCGAAGTAAATCGATTTACCACAAGGGACAATTTAATTCTGATGACATTCTCTGTCTGTCTATTTGTCTGTCTCAGTCTCCCCTGTGTCCGTGTCTCTGTCCTTCACAACCGCTTACGTCTGTCTCACTCTGTATCTCTGTATGTTTGTCTCTCACTCTATGTGTGACTCTATGTCTATCGGTATGTCTGTTTCTATATCTATATCTATATTTATCTCATCTCCTATATATATAGGAGATGAGATAAATATACGTATGTATAGAATGTATACGTGTTAGAGGGAGCTAGAGGAGAAAGGCATATATATATAGTATGATATATATATATCATAAGCAAACAGAGCAGATACTGACCAGTCAGCTCCTACAGGAGCCGTCTGATCTTGGTCTAATCTGATTGCAAAACTGTGGAAATGCATATTCACGGAGTAAAGTGTTAAATAATTATTTATTGCAGTAGTGGTCTTCAAGAAGAAAGATGTTTGATAAAATGATCGTTAGTCTGTCTATTTGTGTTCAACATTACATATTGCACACGCTGATATATTATGTTTATATATCCCTTTACCCATGATATTCATGTAAGAAATAAATGACATCATGAATAATAATTAGATCAATTATTAAAATAGCACACTGACACAGGAATATTTGGCCATGGCAGAAACTATAGAATCATTTCTATATTATGTCATTAAGCAAACAGAGCAGACACTGATCAGACGGCTCCTACAGGAGTTGTCTGATCAGGTCTACTCTGTTTGCAAAGGTGTAGAAAAGTATGTCTATGGAGTACAGGGATAACTGTCTACACCACAGACCTTTATCTACGCAAAGGTGTTTTATGGAGTAAATGGTTAAATGATTAAAACAATTCGTAAGTGTATCATATATGCATATAGAACGTTGTCCGTGTGTATACAGTAACTGATAGATGTTTTTAATTCTTTACGTCATATATACGTCCTTCTACGCATTGTAAACAGAGTATACCCTGTAGGAGCCGTCTGATCAGGATCTGCTCTGTTTGCTTATAACATGATATAGATATGATTCTACAGTTTCTGCCATTACCAAAACGTCCTGTGTCCATGTTCATTTTATATCGATATTTTAAGATCAAAATCGTTATAGAAATAACAGAGAACTATCAATGATAACATCCATATAGTATCGATAGACGTGTATCGATGATTACATCAATACAAGGTCGATAGACATATATCGATGATGACATCGATATAGGATCAACAGACGGGTATGTATGATGACTTCGATATCATTTCTAACGATAAAACCTCTATCTGAAGCAATGGTTATTTCGATATCGTTCACTTTGTTTCAGTACAGTGCTCCCTCCCTACAACGGCCCTCTCAATAACGATTCCCTCCTTACAACAACGCATGTCACTGTTTCCGAAGCAACAAGGCTCCAGAAACAACCTTTTTCCATCGTATTTTCTTTATGCCTCAATCAAACCCTATGTTGTGACCACTCTTTAAAATTTGATTGAGGCATAACGGTTTTAGTTCTCGAAATGCACCTTATCTGGGGATCTGCAAACAAGCTAGTTATGTCTCCCCCATTTATGGGGAGATATAATTTTTTTTGCCAGAGTTGTGTGTATGTCCGTCCGTCCGTCCGTCTGTCTGTCCGTCACAAGTTTGTGTCGCGCGTATCTCTGAAACGAGTTGGACTAGAGTCACCAAACTTCACAGGAATGTTCACCAGCATGAGTTTTTGTGCACCTATGGTTTTTGAATTGTCTCCCCCTGATAATTCTCGAGTTATTGCCCCTGATATGAATACTTAAATTTATACAAACTTTGTGTCGCGCGTATCTCTGAAACCAGTAGGGCTAGAGTCACCAAACTTCACAGGATTGTTCACAAGCATGAGTTGTTTTGCTTTTTTTTATTGTCTCCCCTGTTAACTTTGGAGTTACTGCCCCTGATTACTTAGAATTAGACAAACTTTACTTAGTGTCGTACAAATCTCTGAAACTACTAGGGCTAGAGTCACCAAACTTCACAGGAATGTTCACCAGCATGAGTTGTTGTGCACCT
Source organism: Azorinus chamasolen (assembly GCA_963576725.1). Taxonomy (NCBI): domain Eukaryota; kingdom Metazoa; phylum Mollusca; class Bivalvia; order Cardiida; family Solecurtidae; genus Azorinus; species Azorinus chamasolen. The sequence goes on from OY755248.1 coordinate 77,159,896, forward strand.
GGTTTTTTTTAATTGTCTCCCCCTGATAACTCTTGAGTTACTGCCCCTGATATGTTAACTTATAATTAGAGAAACTTTGTGCTGCATGTATCTCTGAAACCAGTAGGGCTAGAGTCACCAAACCTGACATGAATGTTCACCAGAATGAGTTATTGTGCATCTGGGGGTTTTAATTGTTTCCCCCTGATACTAAGTTACTGCCCCTTATGACTTAAAATAAGAGAAACTTTACTTTGTGTCACATGTATCTCTGAAACCACTAGTACTAGAGTCACCAAACTTCACAAGAATGTTGACTAGCATGTGTTTTTGTGTACCTGTGGCTTTTGAATTGTCTCCCCTGACAATGTTGGAGTTATTGCCCCTGATGACTTAAAACTTAGACCCTAATAAGTTTGGAGTTACAGACATTACACTTGTGTATTGGAAAGAGGATGGGAGGGGGAGACAGCTGTTTTTGTGACAAACACAAACCTCTAGTTATGTTTGATTTTCCCTCCCTATAACAACTCCCTCTGAACAACACACACAATCTTCGTATCCCAAAGGGTGTCTTTGTAGAGAGGGAGCACTGTAGTTAGTCGTCTCATCAGGATCCAAGCTGTTTGACACTTTGTCAGTACTTCTTAAAAGTTTGATCGGATCGAAATTAGTCAAATTGCATCAGAATCAAAATTGGGTAGATTGTTTTTCACGGCGAAGTAAGTGTTAAGAAGGTGACTTTTAATTTAATGAATTGTTGCAGGGACACATTGACTCACCGCCGTCACCCTTTGAGTCACCTCCGTCACCCATTGACTCATCCCCGTCCCCCATCGATTCATCCCCGTCACCCATCGACTCATTTCCGCTTCCCACTGACTCACTCCCGTCAGTCTCTGACTCATCCCCGTCACCCTGTGAGTCATCTCCGCCACCCTTTGACTCACTCCCGTCAGTCATTGGCTCATCCCGACCATCGCTATGTCCACACACTAGTAAATGTCTTCGCTTTTCCGTGCAATTTTCCTCATGCAAAGACAGGTCCCGGTTGTTGTTCACACGGACGGAGACACACCAAGGAAACTCCGTGTCATCTGTCGGTAAAGTAAACCATGTAGACAATATACAAACAACACACACTTATCATCAGATGTTGCAAAAACCAACATCTCTATATTAACGATTAAAATTATATATAGAGCCGGGTAGAGATTGTGGTGAAATAAGATAGGCTTTACTGTGTGGCTTGGTAGCTCAGTCGATAGAGTGTTGGCATGGTAAGCCAGAGACCCTGTGTTCGAGTCCCAGTCGAGTCACAACTTTTTCACCATGTTACACATATAGAATAAAACCCTTCTAAATCGGACATTCAATTTAGTACAATTATCGGTCTTTGATGCAGGTGGCACAAGTATACTTTCTGCACGACTTTCACCCTTCATTAAACTGCCACTTGCATCAAAGTATCTAAATTCTTCTCTACTAGAATTCCGGTATAGAGTAGTTAAATTGTATGTGCTCTATAAATTTCCATTTGTATTTTAAAATTCAACATGTATATTCGAGGGGTATACGTAAAGTTTTGGGACAAGTATCGTAATGTTCTTACTTACTTTATTTTATATTTTTACACAATTCTTTAAATACACATAGCTATATTTACCCTCGTATAATTATTTGCTAAATTCCTGTAAAAGTTGACCTGTCTATTATAAGATATATATTTCAAAATGCATGTGTAAATGATATAAATACATTAACCCTTTCGCTGCCAATGCCGGATCTGTTATTACCTATGCAAACAGATTGGATCCAGATGAGACGCCGAGTAACTCGGCGTCTCATCAGGATCCAAACTGTTTGTTACTGTTACTATGTTTTTGAAACAAAAATGAAGAAAATCAAAAGAATGAAAATTTGTAGCAGACGACAAAGTTAGCAGACGACAGAGTTTGGCAGCGAAAGGGTTAATGGTACATACGAGTATGCATGTTTAGTCTTGACTGAAACAATAGAATCAGATCTATATAATTCCTTATATTTTAATTTTGTACATTAAGAAATATATATATAAAAGTACAAAAATGAGTCATGCAGGAAACACCACATACAGAACAAACACTCGCCCGAACAGCAGTTCATCTTCATTAATATTATTGTAAGAATTAATGGCATTCTGAATATTGATTTGATGAATTGTTATAATGGCATGTGAACACATTACACTTTGGCTATTGCAGAAAATCTAGAATCAGATATACACTAGTGTATTGGCAAACAGGAACCGTCTGATCTGGGTCGACCCTGTTTGCAAAGACGTTATAAGGTTATATATGTAGTATATCGTTATACACGACCATGTTTACCCATAAGTAGTCGTTATACATATTATATTGTACAATATATGTTTGTGAAACACTGTGCCTCCGATGTTATCTTTGACCATGATGTATGACCTTGACCTTAATAAGCAACCCTAAAATGTTCGCCTCCATAAGTTGCACATACATGCCAAGTTTGAAGTATATATGTAGAATGGCTGCAACTTTATTACTAACGTTGAAGTTAACCATCACCCCAGCAGCATAAAAACAACAAATCAACACAATACTAGGATACAGATATTTTAAAATTACAGTAAAACCCCGATAGTTCGAACATGTCCCCTTTCCTTGGAATTAACGTCTTTACGCATTTGCAAACAGGTTACATCTACATCAGACGGCCCCTGTTGAAGCCGTCTGATCAGAGTCTTCTCTTCTCCAGTTTCTCCCTGAGTAAGCGAGTTCGGACAATTACTGAATAAGTTGAAGTGATGGCTTAACTGGGTATGTAGCATCGAAATTACTAAAGATGGATACATTTACTGTTTGTTTACCATTGCAACTAGCAGTCTTGCTATGATGTAGACAACTTGTCTAACACGACAATACCTCGCTAATATGGACACCCAAATAGTAACATTATCGTTCTTTAAGATAGGTGACAGCTTAATTCAGAATGAAAGCTGAAAGTATGCCATCTTGTTAAACAGCTGACTCAAATTATTATGATACATGTATACGCAACCTGGTGTGTGCTAACATAAACATATCTAGATAAAAGGCGCTTGCTAAACTCTTAACACTTTTCCTGTTCTATATTGTTTTCCAAAATTTGTTACCTGCTGAATATTCCTTGAAAAAATAGTCATAACGAGTCATAACGATTGCAGCCATTTTAGAAATTAAAGAAATAGATCTTTCAAATTACATTTGCAAACAGAGCAGACCCTGATCAGACGGCTATAGGAGCCATCTGATCTGGGTATATTATGTTTGAAAATACGTGAAAACAGGTTTATATAAGGGAAAGGGTTAAATATATATATTCGGTAATTTTGCACAGAGAGGAATTCAAACTCGGACCAATCTGGTGCTAGACAATTAACACCGACTGAAGAAAATAAAGTTGTATAACCTCATGAGGTGGCCTTTGAATTCACACACCTACAGAATAAAATACACAAAAGAATCAGAGTTCGGATTGAGTTCACAAAATGTTCCTGGCAGGAAAATGAAAACTCCTTACTCTTAGTAGTGTCCCAGTTTATGTCTGTACTGCGCATCGCTGCTGTCCACACACTCCGTATATGTTTGTATTTACTGTCGCTACCATCAAGATTTCCGCTATACTGTGTATAACAAAATTTCGCAGCCTCAAACCAAGAGACGGCTGTACGGTTAACATTTCTTTCACCTAAATTATGAGAGAAAAGTTGCGAATAATTATCTTGCTATCAGGGATCTGACTCGCATTTCTGAACAGCTTGGATCTAGATGAGACGCTGAGTAACTCGTTATCTCATCAAGAACAGCTTGGATCTAGATGAGACGCTGAGTAACTCGTTATCTCATCAAGAACAGCTTGGATCTAGATGAGACGCTGAGTAACTCGTTATCTCAACAGGCTCTTAGCTGTTTGACAATCCGTCGATAGTTTTTCAGAAACTTCGTTGAATCGGAAGTAGTCAAAATAGCATCAGATCCAAATGTGAGCAGATGGTCATGTTTTTAAAGCGGTATAAGAGTCAAAGGCGATAATCTCTCTTTGATATCTCAAACTCGGATAACTCGAACTTCGAGTTAACTTGAATTAAACATTCGGTCCTTACAAAACAGAATTGCTTTAAAATACATTACTACAGATATCTAGAAACTCATGTGACAGCTTAATGCAGGTTTAAAGTAATGCTCAAAGCTCTTATAGGTCTTAGACCTGCATTAAGCTGTGAAGTAGATAAATTGTCCAGATTAGACTTATAACTTCTGTTATCTCGAACAAGTTTGTATAGTCTCCTCTGTATCTGCAAGCATGGTAGATCCAGACCAGACAGCTCATGTAGAGTCTCTCTGACTTGGCGCTGTTCTGATTCCATCACTACCAAAGTTCTTTGTGATTATAAATATTGAGGTCATGTATATTCTTGCAGTAATACATTCTTAAATTGAATATTATTATTCATGGTGAAATATGGTCATTAGTAGAAATTGCATCTTATGGTTTTGATATCATAACAGATACCTGTCACAAACTCGATACCTGTCATAAACATTTCAATAGATACTGTAAACCTTTCTAATTTTATTAAAGAACAATTTAGGCCTCAGTAGGAATGAGTCGGCTTAATGCACTGTAAAAGTCACACAGAAAGCTCATTAAGGGTAACTTTCATCCTGCATTAAGCTGCCACCGGTCTGAAAGACCTGTTCTAATATTAGTTTTAATGTCCGGTTTAGCGGGTTATTACTGTTTATGCTTTGTTTGGGTCATTCAATTAGAAAAAGTGAACAGTTAATTATGCTGGAATAATGTAGATCTAGATCGAACTCACGACCACCCGGCCTGAAAGTGAACGCCTTACCCATAATACCAGCTTACAAATGATTATGCCAACTTACCACATTTGAAACGGTTTGTATCAGTACATGCTTCTGGGGATACTTGCTCTGTTGTTCTGCCAATAGCCACACACCTTTTGTCAATAACTACACGTTGGTTCCATATGCTCGCTGCAACCCAATGATCAAATCATAAATTCACTTGAAACAGACCCAACTTATCAGTATTGACAATTTCATAATTTCATACAAGACTAGTCCATATCACTAATAGCAGAAGCAAAATGATTTTAATGTTTATCTACATGGGGAACTGGCAAAACTAATAAAAAATAACCCACTTGCGCAATTTTGAAAAAAATGATTGATAGATGATAAGGATATATTCTCTTTTGGACGAGTTTAACCTTAGCAATATGTTGCAAAGCCTTTAACCCTTTCCTTCATATGCGTAAACGCATTTTCAAGCATTTGCAACACAGTAAACCCAGATCAGACAGCCTCCAAAGAAACCATCTGATCGATCAGAGTCTATCCTGTTTGCTTTCGACACAATACAGATCTGATTTTAGAGGTTTGCTAAATGCAAAAAATTCCAATGAAAAGTTAACAGTATAAAAATAGATAATAAATATCCATGTTGTTATTATTTCTTACATCAATATTTATCAGGGAAAAGATTAACCCGTTACATAATAAAGACGCTTTTCGACGAGTTTGCAAATAGAGTTTTCAAAGGATAACTCCTTAATTTTTAAAAGAGACGATTCTAAAGTTTTGTCACACCATAAGGTTTGGTGGAGAAATGACGATTTTGTTGTTTGAGTATCTGGTTATATACAGTAAAGCCCCTTTAAACCGGAATTCTAGTAGAAAAGAATTTTGATACTTTTAGGCGGATGGCTGCTTCATGCAGGGTGAAAGTCATGCAGAAAGTTCCTAGAGGAGCTTTCTGCATGACTTTCACCCTGCATGAAGCTGCCATCTGTCTCCAAGACCGATATGTATACCAAATTTAACGTCCGGTTTTGAGGGGATTTACTGTACATGAACAACATATATATTGTGTAAAATGGTACGTACGGACACCGATTTGATAGCTAGCCATGTTTGTACCATTGTAACCGCACCAGTCGTTTAAATTTCCAGGACATCTGGAATAGCACGGAGTATTTTTTGCAGCCAGTGAAAGCATACCGATATATGTACTGTCTATGCAAAAGCAGCGATCTTCCTGAAACAGCATTCAAAATCAATTACTTAATGCAGTTGAACATCGATTTATCAAACTCGAATAACTCAAACTTAGATATGACTTGAGTTAAAAGTTTTTCCCTTTCAAACTTTACAATACAGCATTGTTCTAAAACTGCGCATATCTAGAAACATTTACCATAAATGTCCAGTTTGTTAGATTCTAATGCGACAGCGAGTTACACTTTAACAGTTACCAATGCAGATTATGAGCTTATAGACACGATAGACATTCATGTAGACACAATTACCCAGCCACTTGCCTAGACATTTCTCAATTCTTGATTACTAAAACTTCGAATTAGAGCTATCGAGTTTTTTTTGCACCAGTATTTGTCTGTCTGTAATTTATTCTGCGTAGAATGTACGGCATCTATGGGAGAAAATAACGAAACAAAGTTCTCAATGGCGCCCTGGTCAAAATTAATATAAAAATAGAACAGAAATCAAAGTACTGATGTACTTGTCGGTGCTCATTTATTTTAAACTGATTGGTTTGTGCTTGTACGTTAACTCTCTTCCTGTTTTATATTCACGTAAGAAATAATGACACCATGAATACTTATTAGTTGAATTTTTGTAATGTCATTTGTGGAACGGATTATTTTGGTATTGGTAGAAACTAGAATCAACGTTATGTATTTTCTATGTGTTTTGAGACTTTGAATGTGTGACTACCGTATATATACAGTTCTTTTTACAATGCAATGTTTTTCTGCCAAAGTTGAGACAATTTTAAAAGATACGCGAATTAATAATATACAGGTAGCGAAATTCAAAATGAATATTAACGGAGTATCCACATTCTTGGTTTGTACAAATTTTATAACATCATGAATATTCATAGAACTCGTTTTCACACAACAGCAATGGTTTTAAAACTTAAAACCCTAGTAAAAGTTTAGGCTAACAAAGCTAACCAAGATCAGACTCGATCCTGTCAGCTTACGGTCCATTCTGTTTGCCAAAATAAATATGTTTAACAAGCTGCTTCAGCTTTTAAAATTCAGAGATCTGTTTAAAATAAATAATCTACAACATTCAGACAATAAGATAATTGATATTGGTCCTGTTGTTTATATTTTGTCTATATATATTTTTTTTTACCACAACATACCCATATCTCATACTGTTTAACTGTATTACTTCTAGTTTTATTATCACCAGTTATTATCTGCAATTGTTAATTCTTCATTACCATAGTTAACATTTTCTTTTCTCTCAATTCTTTAAAACCAAATTTAATTTTATATGAAATTTGAAACCGTCATCGGTACATCAGTACTTTGATTAGTAATTGGTGCCGGACAAACACTTCGGAAAATGTACAACAAAATAAACAGTCAAACAGGGAGCACCACACACGAAAGGGTATAGCATCAAACATCATCAAACATGAAATGACACAAATACGAGACAAAACTTGACGGGATACATATCGAGACATACAACATCAAACATTAACCATATAAAACAACAAAGTTGACCATAGGGTGAAAGTTGCCTGGGAATGGTCAGTAGCCATATATTGCTACTGGGGACTTAAAACCACGTCTGCAGGTACCCAACCTCACACTTATCCCACCTTCACCAAAGTCAAACTGTAAAGTAAAACCCCCTCACCATTCTCTGATGTCATTACCACTGATAATGAAACCGTCTGTTGTTGTCTATCAGCACATAGATGTTAAGAACTCTTTTAGACCAAAACTTAACATTTTATTAACCCATTCCCTCATATTGACGACTTTTGACGACTGTGTTAAAGTCACTTTGTGAAACCATTGTGATAAATAGAGCATTTGCTCCTATAGGAGCAACTGCTGTATTTATCACAATGGTTTCAAATTACAAAATTCCAAACATTCATTTTCTCTAGTTAGTGCTCCTTTTCGGTAGATTTATTCAAAGAGTTTGGGTCTAAAATAGCCTATGAGGGAATGGGTTAAACAGAATGCTAGTGATATAAGTACCATTAGTCCAAACAGGGAAGATGTTTTCAATCTGAATCCCTCACAGTACGATAGACACTTGGCAGCAGAGTTAGCTGGGAACTGTTTTACCGGTATCTGCTCTATATTTGATGTGCGAGAATTCAAACAGCCTGTAACAGAAACAACATAAATATAAATTTGCCAACAGTGTAGATTCAGATCAGTCACCAAGTTTGTAATAAATGACAAACATTGTAGATCCTGATCAGATACTGCGTCTTATACGCATCAGCTGATTTGGGTCGTCACAATCTGCAGTGTCCAAATGACATATTTTTTCGAGACATGACTCATATCAATTCGCTGTATTTTATATAACTTTAACTATGGCAGAAACCACATTGTTTCAGAAGCAAACAGAGCTGACCCTGGTGAGACGGCTTATACAGGAACTGTTTGATCTGGATCTGCTATATTTGAAAGGCGTAAAATGGTGTATTTATGGTTAAAGGTTAAAATGACATAAACAGGTCTTGAACGAGTCTGGCTAGATTGTGCAATGGGCTGTAATTTTCTGTATACAGCGATATTAAACAGATGTCAGACCTCATGATTTATTATCGCATAGAAGAGACTCTTTTAATCCTTTCCCTCATATAAACGTGTTTTCACGCATTTGCAAACAGAGTAGACCCAGATCTGACGGCTCCTAGAGGAGCCATCTGATCACGGTCTGCTCTGAAATAATATAAATATGATTGTACATTGTCTAATAATACCAAAGATTATGCGTACATATGCAAGTATAAAAAATCAGCTAATAAATATTCATGAAGTCATTAATTTTATTCCGAATACTGAACAAGGAAATGGTTAACTATCACAAAATAGGCCAGACTAGTATAGTTCGATTTCGAGCGCTGAGCCGTGACTGCACTTTTCTATTTATAGAAGTTGCAACCATTCTAATTTATGGGTAAGTGGACAACGGCATCATGGATAATAATTAGTTTAATCTTAATAATGACATATGAATATGACCTTTCTGATATTTCATAAGTTGTGATTCATACATACGAGTTGGTTAAAGTTATATAACCTATAGTCTCTGTCATCACTGTTACCATCTGCATCTTTATGTACCTCATTGGTCAACAGCATGCCTGCAGTTTTGAATGTATATACATACACTTGTCCGCCAAACCCTGATTTCTCAGATCATGTGACCCAATACACGGTGCATATGCAAACAGTGTAAACCCAGACCAGAGGGCTCCTTATTGAGCCCTATGATAACGACCTGCACTGTTTGCTATTAATCAATTTCAAAATAATATTTTGATCGAACAGTATACATCTTTATATCTTCATAATGTCGATATCTCGAACTCGGATAACTCGAACTTCGCAATAACTTGAAGTAATCGTTCGATGTCTCTCCAAAATTCACAATGCAGAATTGTTATAAAAATTATCACTACGCATATCTAGAACACACGTGATAGCTTAATGCAGTTGGAAAGTAATACCAAAAGTTCCTATAGGAGCTTTTAGCATTACTTTAGACCTGTATTCAGCTGTAAACTTGAGCAAGTGTCCAGATTAGAAGAAGTGTATATATAGTAAATCTAGATTACATTTTTCAACAGTTACCGTTTACCCAGTTTACATTATTTCAACTGGTATTATGCATAAAAGCTTTATATATATATATAAATATACCACGGAAGGAAAAATATGGCGTCTGTTTCGCACGAGCCGCAATCCAAATTTTTTCTCTCAGTGGTAGTATGTCTCGTAACCATGGCAACTTTTCCGAATGGAAATATTTCAAACCAACACGTTGACAATGTTGAGGTATATTCGCCCAGACATCTTCTGTATCCGAGATATGAGGATCTGCAATAAAAAAAGGCACCAAAACTGTTTGTATAAGATAATCACAGTCTAGAGGTTAAAGTATAACAAAAGGCCTTGCACGTACAGGGGAACACTCTAAAGCAACCAGTTAATACACAGATATACGAATATATATTTATCACATTGTCGTGTGTTAGTGCCGAAACAGAGTGCCATAAATCGAGGAAATGCACTAGTGCATTTGTATGTAAATGAGCAGCTTTAATCAGAGTGCACTACGCTGTATACAATGGTCGTAAGTTTGCCATCAGTTCACTTTCCATGGCACTTTTTAAGAGTTATGTGATAAATGGAATCTTACATTCGTGCTCAGTACAAATTGTTTTCGTGAAACACGTGTACTATAATGAATAATACACTCGCTAAAGCTCGTGTCATATGATTATAGTTAACTCATTTCATAAAAGCAGTTGGTAATGAACACGCATTTAAGATCCTCTATTTCAGTCTAGTGGTTCTACTGGTGACAGTTTCTTAATGCAGGGCGAATGCTATATGCTAAACGCTCCTTTCTACATAATCTTTATCCTGTATTAATTTACAAGCTGGCTTCAAGATCCATGATTACATATCTTTCAGGTAGTTGCTATAGAGAGGTTTTACTGCATCTGAAGTGTTTCAGGAAATGAGTTATTAGTATATGTAGTTTATATTCCTGGTATCGTGAAGTTAACCCTTTGCTCCATAATTGCGCATTTCTATTCATTTGCAAACATAGTAGACCTTGATCAGACGGCTCCAGAAGGAGCCGTCTTATCAGGGTCTACTCTGTTGCTTATGAAAAAATATAGATATGATTCTAAAGCTCCATGTCCCAACACTGCATGTATTTATGTTCAATTATAAAAAATAATCTTATTTAATATCCAAGGATGTCCTAATTTCTTACATAAATATTCATACAGTAAAGTGCTAAACCACACGTTCAAGTAATAATAGTAAGAAGACAGTGGTAATTGTTAAAATGGACAATGGAGTGTTAGGTTTAACCATATATGCACTCTGAGAAATTCTCGTCCGCAACTTTTATCGTTTACTTCAATTCTAACAAGTACAGATTTCCTCCAAGTTTTAGAGAGAAAAAAACAGTATCAGAGTTACTCGCTGACTCATCTGGATCCAAACTGTTTTCAGATGTAATCATGAATTAGCCAAAAGGCTGCTTAACCATCTCCTTTATAAATACGCATTTCTACGCCCTTCAAAACAGAGTAGACCCAGATCAGACGGTTCTTATAGGATCTGCTCTGTTTGCTTATTATATAATATAGACGGCAAAATGCATTATAGCTGTTATTACAATATGTTTAATTATGTCTCCCCCCATATTTATATGGGGGAGACATATTGTTTTTGTGAGAGTTGTCTGTCTGTCTGTCACACTTTTTGTCCGGACGATAACTTGATTGAAACTTCATATATTGAAAGAGCATAATGAGAGAAAGTGTCATGCACAAGGTCCATAACTCTGGCTTCACTAATATAGGAGTTATTGCCCCTTGTAAAAAATCACACTTTTTTGTCCGGACGATAACTCCGGAAACTTCATATATGGAAAGATCATGACGACAGGAAGTGTCATGCACAAAGTCCATAACTCTGGCTTCACTAATATTGGAGTTATTGCCCTTTGTAAAATATATCACAATTTTTTGTCCGGACAATAACTTCAATATGCCTGATGCCAGTTGATTGAAACTTCATATATGGAAAGAGCATAATGAGAGGAAGTGTCATGCAGAAGGTACATAACTCTGGCTTCACTAATATAGGAGTTATTGCCCTTTGTAAAAACAATTAACACTCTTTTGTCCGGACGATAACTTCTATACGGCTCATGCCATTGGATTAAAACTTCATATATGGAAAGATCATAACGAGAGAAAGTGGCATGCACAAGGTCCATAACTCTGGCTTCACTAATATTGGAGTTATTGCCCTTTGTAAAAATATCACAATTTTTTGTCCGGATCATTACTCCTATGTGACACATGCCATTGGAGTGAAACTTCACACATGGAACGATCATGATAAGAGAAAGTGTCATGCATAAGATCCTTAACTCGAGCTTCAATAAATTTAGAGTTATTGCCCCTTGTACATTTGTTTAATTCTTTCTTGTCCGGAAGATAACTCCTACATGGCTCTTGCCATCGTATTGAAACTTCATACATGGAAAGAGTATGATAAGAGAAAGTGTCATGAACAAGGGCCATAATTCTGGCTTCAATACTTTTGGAGTTATTGCCCTTTGTTACATTTTTTGGCCGATCAATAACTCCTGTTCGACTGATACTATTGGAATGACATTTTATTTTTAGAAAGAGCATGATGAAAGTAAGTGTCATGCACAAGGGTCCTAAATCTGGTATCAATATTTTTGGAGTTATTAGCTGTTATCATTTTCTTCTTGAAAAATGTGGTGTGGAAAGCGCATAATGAAGGGAAGTATCATTCATCAAGACCATAACATTTTTAGTGATTTCCCTTTACATATTGTTTTTATTAGAGGGGAGACATCCGTTTTTGTGACAAAAACCTCTAGTTACTATTGATAATGTTAGTATTGTTACATGAATATTCATGGAGTAAAGAGTCAAGGTTTAAATTCATACAGAACGCCCTAGTAATAGGTCATCTCCCTTTAATCTATTACTTCATATCGCATTTTCTTGCTTTTGCACACAGAGTAGACTCGGATCAAATACCATGGAATCTGTCTGATAAAGCTCTGCTCTAGTTGCCTGTGGAATTATATGAATCTGAGACTTCCATTTCTGCAAATGCCAGACAATTATGTGTATATATGCTATTGTAAAAATTCAGCTGATAATTAATATCCATGATGCCATTCTTTCTTAAATGAATATTCAACAGGGAAAACATTAATAATGTCCATACCTCAGTGGTTTAGAAGAACAATCTCCTTTAAGTATCATCTTGAGAGCAATGTCTCTCTTTAATAATCGTCCCTGTTTCAGTCAATGAATCCTATTATCTACATTTTTCCAATATCTAAGATTGTTATTTTCAAGTAGTTTTGATATTTTTTTTATTTCGAGTGAAGTTTTGTTTAAAAGATATGAATAAAACCATTTGACTTGGAAATATGTATGCAAATAAAATACAGTTCAGGTCTAGTGGCCGATTCAATGCTTTGTTCTGATTTACAGAGTATATGTCTCTAGATTAGAATTTAAAGAATTTGGGAAAATTATCTCCCAGTTTGATTGTGAATATTTACCCCTTTCTTAATTGTAATCCCTTTGGACACAGAGTAGACCTAAACTACGTCTGTCCTGTTTGCTTATGGACTGATAAATACTTGATTCTACAGTTTCTGTAAAACTTCCCTTAGTACATATGTCCGTATAAAACAGAATCAAAGCATGCTCATAATGGTATTTTATTTCTTTACATGAATATTCATGAAGTAAAGATTTAAAATACATTAATCATTTACACGTGGGGAAAAAGTATATCAGTCATTTGAAAATTGCAATCAGTGTAGACTTTTTCAAGCCATAGTGACAAAACGAGCATTTGTTCCAAAAGAGCAAGTGCTTTATCTGTAACAATGTCTTCAAAACTACACAATTCTATGTTTCCCTTTTTCTATTAAATGCTCTTTTTCATTAGATTTATGGGTCTTAACATAGCCTGTGAGGGAATAGGTTCAGCGTATTGGAGGGTAATCTTACATATATACAAAAATATAATGAATAAGTGAACAAATTCTTACCATCTGTACCATTCTTGGAACTGGGGTCAGCCAAAGTCACTCTCAGTAAAATGTAAATGAGGATTTCAGCACTCGTTTTCCACATCTTCGAATCAACAGGAAACTTTCACATTCTGAAAGCGGAAAACCATAACATACTTCATATTTCCTCCTTAAAGAGGAAGTCCCTACAATAATCGCATATTTTCAATAATATCATAAAACTTGGTATTTGTTATGCTCTGTCATTATTATGAAGGTTCCCAATTTGAACTTATATCGAAAAATGCCCCTGTGATACAAATAAACCGTTTTCCTCAATACTGATAATTTTTGTTCTACAACACAATATTATCGGCCATTTCCGTTAAATTCTTCCGCGTTTTGCCGTTGATCACCCGATCCATCCATTGTTTAGGTAATAGCTTTCTCGGAAGTGGTCGGAGAATCGCGAATAGGGCGAACAGTTAACGAAACTAAAACCCAACCCGAATAAAACTGAAACATCGGGGAGTAAAACCGGGATCGGCGATATCAAACACATGGATGTTTTGTCATTATAAACGGTAATTGGATGGTGCTTTTTGTGATATACTACTTTTCAGCATATAAACAAATGAGTTTTGTACATTTTAAGTGTTTATGAAACGCGACAAATGTAGGGACATCCCCTTTAAATGGTTTCATTCCTTTATGCATAATGTGTATATCGCTTGAACGTAAATTTAAATGTCCAACATTTCAATAGGCTGGTGACTTACATTTCAGTTTAACTCAATCTCATTAAACCTTTCCGCGCCAAATTTCTAATTGTCGTCTGCAATCCAATTTTGTTAAATCATTCGGTAAAATAAGGAAATAGGATAAATAAATGAAAACTTTAAAAGAATAAAGAACAGGTATAGAAACAGAGTTTGAAACAAAAGGTGAAGTCGCTGATCAGACGCCTCCTTAAAAAGGCGGCGTCTGATCTGGGACTGCATTATTTGTAGTGGTGCTTTTTTTCGATATTGGCGGTGAAAGGGTTAAATACTTTCTCCAAACAAATTAACCTTTTGCTCCGGTACCATAACCGGTCTTTAGATGTTAGCTTAATGCAGGGTGAAGTTCATGCTGAAAGCTCCGTGATTTTCAACCTTCATTTAACATTTACTCCCTAAATACGCCTTTGCAAACTGAGTAAACCCATATCAGACGGCTCCTGTAGGATCCGTCTGATCAGGGTCTGCTATGTTTGCTTATGATATTTTATAGATCCTACAGTTTCTGCCATGACTCAAAATTCAAGTGTCCATGTGCTATTATAACACTTAATCTAATTAATATTCATATGATTATTTCTTACATGAATATTCATGTAGTTAAGGGTTAATTCAACTGACCCTTATTCGCGACCCTACTCAATTTTTGAAACAGTTTGAATCCAAATCAGTCGCCAAGGAACTCAACAGGATCCAAACTGTTTCACATTCCCATGAATTTAACAAATAAATTGAAGACAGTTCCATTCTGAAATCAGGTCCCGAGGTTATAAACCATTTTGCTTGAGTCTGAGATCATTCTCAAGGATCTGATTGGTCAGATTATGAGCTTGCTCAGAATCTGACCAATCAGATACTTGAGAATGATCTCAGACTCACACTCAGGGGTTTTATAACCTTGGGCCCAGAAGCAGATGACAATCTCAGCATATACAATTTATCTGACAGCCAAAGACTTAACCCCTTTCCCACTTACAAACACACTTTCATGCCTTAGCAAAAAGGGCAGACCCATATCAGGCTGTTCCTGTAGGACCGTCTGATCAAGATCTTCTCTGATTGCTTATGAAATTATAACATATATGACTACAATTTCTACAAATACTCAATCATCTTTATAACAAAGGTTTATTGCGTTTCAATTCCTTTCTTATTGAAACAAGGCAATTATTAACCTTTAGCCTGCTGAATCATTAAAACCGACTCCTCCCTTTCTGAATATTAATTAGCCCATTGTATCAACATTTATCATCGAAGATTCAAGTGCATTTATGTGCAAACCCTGATCAAAGTGCGAACTAGGGAGCCCTTTCATCTGGGTAAACACTGTTTTCAAATATATCATCGCTAAAACTCTTACTGTTTCACTGCAAAATGCTCCAGTGTGTGTATTCCTTTTCCTTGTCACTCATGTGCATGTATCTAGCATTACAGTGTCTGGTGAGATCTGCCTATTGCCAGTTATAATAAGGATAATTAAATCTACATACAGTAAAACCTGTCTTAAGTGTTCATTCATTTATAGAAAAACAGTCTTAAACAGCAGGTGATTGCTTAATGCAGGGCAAAAGTAATGCAGAAAGCTCCTATATGAGCTTTCTGCATTACTTTTAACCTGCATTAAGCTACCACCTGCCTTAAAGACCCATAATTAGAGCTCTTTCTGATGGTCGCTTAAGACGGGTTCTACTGCACCTTTGTATTCATGTATCTATGTTCAGTGAAACTCCTCTAAGCCGAAGTAGAGAATAATTTAGATACTTTTAGACGACCGGAGGTAGCTTAATACAGGGTAAAAGTAATGTAGAAAGCTCCTAGAGGAGCTTTATGCATGACCCTCACCCTGCATTTAGTTGCCACCTGTCTCCAAGACCGATATTTATACTAAATTGAACGTCCATTTTAGAGGAGGTTTACTGTTTAACATACATGTCCTGTTTGACTAAAAAAATTACTATTGTCATCATTTGCAGAGAGTTGTTAATCTTCAGCATGGTGTTGGCGAATATGTGTAAACCTTTGAAATCAGAATTCAAATGAGATGCAAAATTCCTCCACGTTTTATAAGGATCAAAACTGCTTGCCGCTCTAGTTGTGTTATTTGAAACAACAAAACCGGAAAATAAAATCTGAAATCTGAAGAATACGACATTTTGTAGGCCTACTGACCAAATAGTTCCTTTACACAGCGAGCAAACGGCGAATACAGTCAACCCCCTTTAAACATTAAATTTAGTATAAATACATGTATCGGTCTTGGAGACATGTGACAGCTTAATGCAGGGTGAAAGTCATGCAGAAAGTTCCTATAGCAGCTTTCTGCATTACTTTCACCATGCATTAAGCAGCCATCTGGCAAAAGTATCTAAAATTTTCTCTACAAGAATTCCGGTGTAGAGGGAGTTTACTGTAGACCTCCGCATGTTTCCTCGAAATAATGCAATATAGCAACCTACTACGGGCTCTTGGAAGAGATAAGTTTCTCTAAGGACATAGTTCCTATGCTGGCGCCGAAAGTATCGAGAAGGCGAGAAAGTCAACATGATCAGATATATATATATATATCCAAAGCACAGTACTTAGAGTCAGCCATAAACTCTTAAATCTTTACTTCAAGAATATTCATGAGAAAATATTAACTTCATGAATATTAATTAGCTGATGTTTTTTTTCTTAATTGGTATGAACACTGGAGGGTTTGAGTTTTTGCTTTTACTGAAGTACTGACTCATACCAGCCGCTGCTTCTACTGAAGCACTGACACATACCAGTCGTTGTTTTTACTGAAGTACTGACCCATACCAGCCACTGTTTCTACTTAAGCACTAACCCATACCAGTCTTTGCTTTTACTGAAGTAATTACCCATACCAGACACTGCTTCTACTGAAGCACTGACCCATACCAGTCGTTGCTTTTTCTGAAGTAATGACTCATACCAGCCGCTGCTTCTACTGAAGTACTAACCCATATCAGTCTTTGCTTTTACTGAAGTAATGACCCATACCAGCCGCTGCTTTTACTGAAGCACTAATCCATACCAGTCTTTGCTTTTACTGAAGTACTGAACCATACCAGCCACTGCTTCTACTGAGGTACTGACCCATACCAGTCGGTGCTTTTACTGAAGTACTGGCCAATACCAGTCGTTGCTTTTACTGAAGTACTGACCCATACCAGTCGCTGCTTCTACTGAAGCACTAACATATACCAGTCTTTGCTTTTACTGAAGCACTGACCACTACAAGTCTTTGCTTTAACTGAAGTACTGACCCATACCAGCCGCTGCTTCTACTGAAGTACTGACCCATACCAGTCGTTGCTTTTACTGAAGTACTGACCAATACCAGCCGCTGCTTCTACTGAAGTACTGACCCATACCAACCACTGTGTGTCTACTGTAGTAGACTTTACTCACATCCACCGGTGCGTCTACTGTAGTACTCATCCATACCAGCTGCTGTGTCTATTGTAGTATTACCCCATACCAGTCGCTCCGTCTACTGTAGTATTGACTCATACCAGTCGCTCCGTCTACTGTAATATTGACCCATACAATCCGCAGTTTGTCTACTGTAGTAGACTTGACTCACATCCACCGGTGCGTCTACTGTAGTACTGATCCATACCAGTCGCTGCCTCTACTGTAATAATGACCCCTACCAACAACTTGGATCCTGGTCACACAGCGTGACAGGAAACACGGCGGTGTTTTATCAGAGTCTGAAGTGGATGTTGCTCTGGGTTTGAAAATGAAATTACTCTGAAATTTGCAACAAAATACAATAATTAGCAGACGACAATTACTTAGGGTGTAAAGATTCAAAAGGCTTCTTGTCTTGGTCTTCACTGTTTGCAAAGTCGGTTGGTATCCTTCCAAATGGAGAGGCTGAACCCTTTGCAAACAGAGTAGACCCAAATCAGATGGTTTCAAAAAGAGCCGTGTGATCATGGTTTACTCTTTTTATACGCCCACCTAATAAAGGTGGTCGTATATTGTCGTGGCCCGGTCCGTCCGTCCGTTCGTTCGTTCGTTCGTTCGTCCGTCAACATTTGGTTTGTCTGCTGTTTTCTGGGAAAACTATTTGACAGATATTAATGAAACGTCACACAAATGTTAAATGCATCAAGATCTGAAGCTGAGTTGATACTGAGGTTCATTTGATTTTTCATTTCAGAGTTATGACCCTTGTCCCTAAAAATATGCAAATAGCTTGTCCGCTGTTTTCTGGGAAAACTATTTGACAGATATTAATGAAACTTCACACAAATGTTTAATGCATCAAGATCTGAAGCTGAGTTGATTCTGAGGTTCATTTGATTTGTCATTTCGGAGTTATGGCCCTATTACTTAAAAAATAATGCAAATACATGCAAATAGTTTGTCCGCTGTTTTCTGGGAAAACTATTTGACAGATATTGATGAAACTTCACGCAAATGTTTAATGCATTAAGACCTGAAGCTAAGTTGATTCTGAGGTTCATTTGATTTTTCATTTCAGAGTTATGGCCCTTGACCTTAAAAAATATGGAAATAGTTTGTCCGCTGTTTTCTGGGAAAACTATTTGAGAGATATTAATGAAACTTCACACAAATGTTTAATGCATCAATATCTGAAACTGAATTGATTCTGAGGATCATTTGGTTTTTCGTTTAAGAGTTATGGCCCTTGTCCTTAAAAAATAATGAAAATAGTTTTCCGCTGTTTTCTGGGAAAACTATTTGAGAGATATTAATGAAACTTCACAAAAATGTTTAATGCATCAAGATCAGGGTCCATGCTTATAAAGCTTTTAGTTGAGTCTGAGTTTCGTTCTCAAGCTTCTGATTGGTCAGAATTGAGTTCTCAAGCTTTTGATCGGTCAGATTTGAGCCAGAGGCTCAAATCTGACCAATCAAAAGCTTGAGAACGTACTCAGACTCAACTAAAAGTTTTATAAGCATGGACCCTGATGCTGAGTCGATTTTGAGGTTTATTTGATTTTTCGTTTCGGAGATATTGCCCTTTTACTTAAAACAAATTGCAAATATAAGCAAATAGTTTGTCCGCTGTTTTCTGGCAAAACTGACAGATATTAATGAAACTTCATACACATGTTTAATGCATCAAGACCTGAAGCTGAGTTGATTCTGAGGATCATTTGATTTGTTGTATCGGAGTTATGGCCCTTGCACTTAAAAAAATAATGCAATTCTATGCAAATATGAGGATGGCCATAACTTTTTCATTTGAAATGATATTTACTTCAATTTTTTATATGGTTAAACCTTAATGTGAATTTTCACATATATTGCGGGGTTTTGATATGTTATTTTATTTTAAAGTTATGGTCCTTGAAATTTGTGTGTTAGTTGCTGTGTTAGTCGGTCAACTTTTAGTTTGTCTGTTGTTTTCTGGGAAAACTATTAAAATGATATAAATGAAACTTAACACAAATGTTTTAAGCAACACAATTTAAGCTGAGTTTATTTTGAGGTTCATTCAGTTATGGCCGTTGCACTTTACAAAAATCTGCAAAAATGAGGATTAGGTGTAACTTTTTTATTTAATAAGATATTCACTTCATTTTTTTTTTAAAAAAAAAATAGTATCACCTTAATATGGAAATCAAGATCTGAAGCACAGATTAGAAAATGTCAACACTTATAAGGCATGTTGAATCAGAGAAAGTTTGCAAGTGGGCGTATTATGTACCGTATGCGGTACTCTTGTTGCTTTTGATATAATATAGATTTGATTCTACAGTTTCTGACGTGGTAAAAACTAGTTCATTCATAATGCCATAACAAATATTCATTTGGTTAATATTCATTATGTCATTATTCCTTATCTGAATATGCATGGAGTAAAGGCTTAATAATATTACAAAGTCACGTGCAGAAACCCCTTGGCCTCTCGAATGCGCATAGAAAACTAATTCTGTTATCCTTCTCCACAGATAAATGAAAATAATTCTAAATTGTCCATCTTATGGTCATATTGTAGCTAGTGAATTACGGAAGTAATGCAGACATATTTCAAGGAAATCTTCGGCATTACTTTAGTTATGTATTATACAGCTACTTGTGTAAAATGATCCCCATGTTTGTCTAATTTGAGGCTGCTTGGACTTTTTTACCAGATAACTAAGCTTTTAACGTGTTTATAAACAGAGTAGACCCAGACTAGACGACCCCTGATTGTTTATGTAATTATATTAGTACGCTTCTAGAGTTTCTGACATGGTCAAAATTTCATATACCAGTATCCACAGGTACCAGGCGCGTGAAATTTTCAACAATAATACTGATAAACATCTTCCAATTCTTCGTGCATTATGTGATTATGTACATAGTATTATACTAGATCTATACGAACAAAAAATCAGAACTTTTTTCTGCTGTCAAATTATGATGTCAGAACGTATTTTAAGATGTTTATCAGTAGTATTTTTGAAATTTTCACGGGCCTGGCACCTGTGGCAGTACGAAGGCGATTCAATAAGTAACCAGCCTAGCCTACTTCTAGCTGGCCAAAACGGTCACGATTTTCATGCCTTGTTGTAATACATGTTTTAGGCCTATGGGGATAATTTTAATCCGTATTAGCGCATTCATTGAATAGAAACCGTCTGTCAAACATGGCTAGCGACAACAAGGCTTGTTTTTCGTCAAAACTGGAGTACCGTGCTGTAATTCGGTACTTGTTTTAGAAAGGGAAAACAGGCAATGAAATTCACAGCGAGCTAATTGATATTTATGGGTCTTCTGTGCCGTCATATGCTCAAGTTAAATTCTGGGTTGCGGATTTCAAAGGTTGTAGAACGTCTTTAGAAGACGAAACCAGGTCTGGACGCCCACTAGATGCCACCGATGGCGAAATGTACCAGCAAGTGCAGGGTTTCGTGTACTCGGACAGACGTATTGAGGTGGAAGAAATAGCAAAGACATTAGACATTTCACATGGTAGTGTTTCGACCATCTTACATCTTAGCGAAGAGCAAATGGCAATCAGGGCATCTTAGAAAAAGAAGAGATCGATCTCGATCAGAAGTAAGGTAGGCTGGTTACTTATTGACCCGCCCTCGTATCATGATGTCATTATTTCTTACAGGGATAGTCATAAAGTTCTGGTGTAAACTAGCCCATCACTGCCTTAACACTTCTAGCCGAGAGCCTCTGACTACAGATCTCTACCCTTTTCTCCATGAATATTCATGAAAGAAATGATTACATTATGAATAATAATTAGATTAATTTTTATAATTGCATATTAACACCTGAAAAATTTGCCAAAGCAGAAACTGTAGAATCATATCTATATTATTACATAAGCAAATAGAGCAGACCCTGATCAGATGGCTCCTATAGGGGTCGTCTGATCTGGGTCTACTCTGTTTGCAAAGGCGTAGAAAGGCGTATTTATGGAGTAGACGGTTAATGAAAATGAAGGAGCATTTAACTTCCGTAATTTGCAGTCGATGACAGTGGTTTGTATATTGTTACTCGTTAAGGGTGCTTGAAGTGTACTTCACTACATTGTCCTCGTAAATAAAAGATGCAAATACATAGTTGTGTTCTTGAGTGGTTCATATATCTCCATATAACTTCATTTTTTTCCTGTTCGTTAGACAAAAACTTTCCCCCACTTACATGTAAAGTTTCAGCAAAGTAAAGTCTTCATTGGAAATAGAAACTTGCAACATTTTCACTCCCCAGGAACAATAGAGTAAAATCTCTCTTTTGCGACCGCTTAATGCATAAACGTAAACTATTGGAGCAGGTAGTTGCTTAATGCATAAACGTAAACTATTGGAGCAGGTGGTTGCTTAATGCATAAACGTAAACTATTAGAGCAGGTGGTTGCTTAATGCATAAACGTAAACTATTAGAGCAGGTGGTTGCTTAATGCATAAACGTAAACTATTAGAGCAGGCGGTTGCTTAATGCAGAGTGAAAGTAATGCAGAAAGCTCCTTTAGGAGCTTTCTGCATAACTTTCGTCTTGCATTAAGCTTCCGCCTATATTATGTTTTGTAAATACAAAGTATAAGACTCTTGGTGGTCGTTTAAAACATTAAACTGTACCTAGATATCTTAAAGCGAATCTGTGATTTATTTGACAAATAGTTTGGATCCAAACTGTCTGACATTCAAATCTGGACATTTTCAGTTTGAAATAAGCAGCCAGCTGTCTTAACGATCTATAATAAGATGTATGGTCGCTTAATCCTTTACTCTCTACGCCATTGCGAACAGGGCAGACCTAGATCAGGAGGCTCTTATTTGAGCCGTATGACCAGGATCTGTTCTGTATGCTTATGACATACATGCATGATACATTTGACTTTACATTTTCTGCGATGACCAAAATGTCATGTGTCAATATTTCAAGTATAAAAAATCAGCTAATCAGTATTCATGATGTCATTTATTCAACAAGGAAATGCTAAAGGCAGATAAACACTGCAGTAAACTATCTCTGTACTAAACACTTTAACCTCTTCCTTCGTATAAACGCATTTTCATGTATTTGCAAACAGAGTAGACCCAGATCAGACGGCTCCTAAAGGAGCGTCCGATCTGGGTATACTCTGTTTGCGTTTTGCGTGAAAACACGTTTATATGAAAGAAATGGTGAATCTACATGTATTACGCCATAGAGACGCCTATTGATGCATTTGAAAACATGGTAGAATCAGATCAGTCAGCTCATGTAGGGGATGTCTGAATAGGATATGCTCAATTTGCTTCTGAAATAATCTGTATCTGATTCTGGTACATGTTATCTGCCATGGCCAAAATCTCATGTGTTCATAAGTTTTATAACACTTATGACAGTAAGTATCCTTGATGGCATCAGTTCTTAAATAAATATCCATGAGGTAAATGGATAATTATACCCCCATAACGAAGTTTGGGGGGTATACTGGAATCAGGTTGTCCGTCTGTCCGTCTGTCCGTCCGTCTGTCCGTCCGTCCGTCCGTGGACACAATTTTGTCCGGCCTTCTTCTTCTACAGTTTTGCTTCAATTTTGTTGAAAGTTCATGTATAGCCATATGACCATATAAACCTTTGCACCGCATTTTTTCCAGTATGATCGGACCACTACTTCAGGAGTTATCTCACCTTTTTAGTCCCCTATCAATGTTTTCCGGTTTTCTGGACTTTTTTCATGGAAGTGACTCGAGATATCAACTCTATATTTAGAGCAAAGCTAAATCTAGGTAAGTTACAGCTTAGGTTACAATCTCAGCCAGGTTGAATAATTATTTCCAGAGTTATTGCCCTTGAACTTTAATTTTTTTCTTCAAATTTGGGATTTTCCAGACTTTTTTTGGAAGTGGTTGCAGATATTAACTTTATATTTGGCATAAAGCTAACTCTAGATGAATTACAGCTTATTTCCCAATCTCAGTCTGGTTGAATAATTTTTAACAGAGTTATGGCCCTTGAAATTTATTTTTTGGTCAAATTTTCAATTTTCCGGTCTTTCTTTGGAAGTGGTTAGAGATATTAACTTCATATTTGACATAGAGCTAAATCTAGATGAGGTACAGCTTAAGTTCAAATATGGGTCTGGTTGAATAATTTTCGTCAGAGTTATTGTCCTTGAACTTAATGTTTTTCTGAAAAGGTACCTAGCTTTAGAACTTTGGATTTGACAAAAACCTCATGAAAGGGTCTTGTTTCTCTGAATTATTCTTCATTTTTATTACATAAATTCGGTTGGGGCATGTATTGTTTTTAAATCTCTTCATGTTTCTGTATGTACGAGTACATATGTTCAGATTGATGATAGGTGTTCTGACAAGCAGACAGGTGGGGGGTATTCGTTAGCCTTTGGCTTATAGTTCTAGTATTGTATGAATTTAGATAGATGGACATATAGATATATTTATTTCGGTAAAAAGTGTACATCACAGGGCAATAACAACCAGGAGCAAAACACAAACAGCCATGAAATGTGCACAAATACGAACAAGGAAACAGACATTTTCCTTATTTCCATCGTGGTGGCATGACATAAACAATCACGAAATGTTATCACAAAATGCTTATCACAGACATTTCTACTGAATTCACATAAATTATGATATAGTAATTACATTATACACCAAACATTTTTGTTAACATGCCAAATGCATTTTTTCTAAGGAAAGCCAACTTGGATACGTTGCATACATAAAACACATCTAGATGACATATCAAGTAAAGATATGATATACATTTGCATTAGAATTGTCACAGACATTATAACGCTGGCAGTTACTACAAAGGCATAAGTATATCTTAGATGCAAATATAAAGGAGGTATATTCAGAAGCTTACATGTGCATACAAGTTTCATATGCATTTACATCCCTTCTACAACTCGTTGGCAATATCAATTTATAGATAAACTGGCAGAAAGTATATAATTCAGATGTTAGACCTTTGTGGCTCAAGACTTTTAAAGGTAGATAGGTTTATTAAGTTCTACCTTTAAAAGTCTTGAGTCACAAAAGCTTTAACACTCAACTGATACCATTTACCTTTAAAAGTCTTGAGTCACAAAAGCTCTAACAATGACTGATAACATTTTAAAGTTGATAAGTTGTTCTACTTCTTCGTGATCGAAAGACGAACATACAATTATGACAGAACCTGTCTTAATCCTTTCCTTGTTCTATGTTATTTCCAAATTTCAATACCTACTGAATATTCATTGACAAAAAAAGTTATAATGAATTATGGAAGGTAGAACATTGTAGCCATTTTAGAAAATAAAGAAACAGAACTATCAAAATTACATTGGCAAACAGAACAGATCATGACCAGACTGCTCCTATAGGAGTCATCTGATCTGGATCTACCATACCCTGCAACTGCGTAAAAAGATATTTATATTTATGTGAGGGAAAGGGTTAAGCGGCCATTCATTTATCAAACATACCAGTCTTAAAAAGCAGGTGGTTGCTTATTGAAGAGCAAACGTAATGTAGAAAGCTCCTATAACTGTATTACTTTTGACCTGCATTAAGCTACCATCAGCCTTACAGACCAATTATTAGACATCTTGTTGGCGAGGTTCTACTATAATTTTAATAGATATCACTGTTTGGTTAGCTCTTGTTTTTATATAAACACGTTTCGCCGCCTCTGCAAACAGAGTAGACACAGATAAGTAGGTTCCAATACGAGCCGTTTGATCATGATCTACTGTGTTCACTTATGAAAGTGTAATAGATCAGACTACAGTTTCTACCAGTACCAACTTTCAATGTATACATATAATAAATATTCATGATGTCATTGTTTATTACGTTCAATAGGCTATTTGGCTAATACCATCTATTTCTTTTTTAAACCAACGTTTTAATAGTCTAGCCCCCGATTCCCGAACACACAAACTTGTATTAGAAACCCCTTTATATGAGCACGTTTTTACAATGAAAAAGTTACTGGTAAGTCTTAAAATACGGGAAAACTCGCAGAAAGTGGCAGCAAAGGAATGATAACCTAATATAATATTTGGAATTGATCAGTGTTGATGTCCCTTAGCTAGTGACACTTAATTTCTTTCAGACTAGATTTTTAATATTTTAACTCTTGATTTCCTAACAAACAAAATTATATGAAACCCTAATATATAATTGGGTTATTGCAAAGAGTTATGTGATAGAAAACGTAATAAATTATTAAAGGAACCATGAACAGACGGTTTTTGACTTATTGGCTTTATAACAAGGATACAGTGGACGAAACTTCTTGTTTAACTCTTTCGGCGCCAAATGTCTAATTATCGTCTGCCATCCAATTTGTTAACCCATTCGGTACAATTGCAAAGGAATAAAGCACAGCTATAGAGATTGAGACAAAAAGTGAAGTCCCTGATCAGACGCCGCCTTGAAAAGTCGGCGTCTGATCTGGGACTGCACTACTTGTCGTGGTGCATTTTTGCAACATTGGCGGTGAAAGGGTTAAGCGAGTAACTTTACAAGGGAGGTTACTTTAGCATTTTAGAAAATTACTAAATACCTTGAGCAGAAGTAATCTTCCTTAACCTATTGACATCCCATTTCTATAAAAACTCTTAAATCACATGAGTAACAACTAGCTTTACATTTCATTAAATGAGAGATACCGGTAATATAACGTCAACGTCTTTGATCACTGTAATCAATAGCGATGCTATGACGACTAGAATCATATTGTGACTAGAATTAATATCATGACTATCTCCCTTGACTGTGATATCTAGAATTAAAATGTAACTCACTACATCAGTTTTTATCAACTTATAATGCCCTTGAATCTATAGTCTGTCACTTATTCAGTATGAACTCTCTCTCAGTCCACAAGAAACATATACTCATTAACTATTCTAGAATTGTTTTAGGCATATGGTTGTATGCCTATTTGAAATATCTGCATATTCTGTGTGAGGTTATTAAATAGACAGTTAGCTAATTCTTAATATCTGTTAGACATACTTGTGAAGTTGTAACTGATTCTATCACTGAAATTTATAAATGTTGTTCTAATTTACTTTGTTCACTCAGATTGTGACATAATCTTAAAAGTAAGCCGGTGGCCTAGTGTTTCTCTTTGATCTAGACACGTCAATCTGAGCACTCTGATCTTTCCCGTGATTTCGATTGGACTATCAAGAATGATTATTTATTCATTTTCGTCAATGCACATGTCTACAAATCCTTTTACCCTTTACTTCATATAAACGCACACATTTGTAAACGGAGTAGACCATAATTTCCAAGTTTATTTGTATAAATGCAAACGGAGTAGACCCAGATCAGCGAAATTGGCAGCAACAGTAGTTTATCAACTCTGTCTATATTCGATCGAGGAAACACCGGTCTTACCCTTTCCCTCATATCAACGCTTTATCGAAAACAAAGTAGACAAAGACCAGACGTCTAATCAAGTTCGCTCAATTTCCGTATAAAATCATATAGATCTGGTCCTACAGTTTTTGTTTGAACCAGAAGTTCCCTTGAAAAGTTTACATTATTAAACAAAGGGGTTATTAATATTCCTGAATTGATCAATTCGTGGAGATCTATAAATGCTTTTAGAGAAAGAGTTAAACACTGCTTCAAACCGGCCTGGCTCCAAATTATTTATAGCTAAAAACTCACAAACCCCCTTTAACAACCCACTCACACATTGTTTAGTAATTCAAATCCCTGTGAGTGTGAAAAAAAACAGCAAAAATGAATACTGATTTTTATTTTAGTTTATTTTCCATTTATGTTCATTTTATTACTAAATGCAGAGCGCTTGAAGATCTGAGGGTTAAGTATATTAAACCATATTATAGGGTAAGACCAAACATGCAGAAATTTGTCGAATTATTGGACTGTAGAAATGAAAGTATTGTAATTAATTTATGCAAATTTATTAAGTATGCTAACATTATACGCAACGATTTACTACTTGCACTGCCAAGACATTAGCTTGTTTAACTCAACTATATTGATTATGCACAAACAAAATCAATAGTAGTAATAATGATTAGTGTGGACGGCTGAAAATTAAATACAGCCTTGGATATGGTGTCCATTCTCCATGGTGTCTATAGTATTCATAAAGAACGCTTCAAATTCAGTTTGTATCCTTTTAATGTATTATGTGATTTTTTTCTATGGAACGTCTTAATCGGATGTGTTGTAAATGCCTACTAATGAGTTGCCATTCATACTAAAAGATGTGGTCAATTTAATTTCTGCATATAGGACATGGTGTAATTGTATTCCGTTATGATACAATGCAGCTCATTGGTGCATTTACTTACATTTCTTGCAATGTGACTCGATTTGATAAGATGTTTTGATTTGATTATGTATGTAACGAGATACTATATGTATAAGTTACTAATAAACTATGTCTATGCTAACGTCCAGCATGATGACTTCAAGAGATATAAAAATCAGTTTACTATTTATTGAGATAATTGTGTCATTTGTATCCCACTTTTTTAAAATCATTTCAAAAGCTTGAATCCATATCAGTTGCTAAAACAAACTGTCCGGAATATCGAGGTGTCATGTTAATTTAATTTGCACCAACAGGCTTCAGCTGCTAGCCGCTATTGTATCCTGTCCCTGAACTGATTCTGAACGCAGGTGCAATATAAAATAGACCGACTTACTGGGTAAATTGACACTTACTTCGGTAAATCGACACTTACTAAATAAATGGCCAGTAACGGCTGATTTACTAAAATAAATTTCCCAGGGAATTTGAAAAATACTGCAACGCCATTGGACAAACTATAATTTCAATCACTAAATTGGTTAGTATTTGTTAGCCAGCATTTACAAAATAAATAGACCGATTTATTTTTGTAAATGCTGACTAACAAACACTAACCTATACTTGTTTGCAAGTCAGGCATCATTTGATCGGCGTCTGGCGGCTGTCATTGCTCTGGGTTCTGAAACAGGAGGCTCTGATGAAGGCATAGTCAGGCGAGGTGGCGAAGAATCTCAGTGAACTGGAATGCAGTTGGCCGAACGTTAATGCGGTTTCTTCTGTACACAGTACCGTTCTCAGATTTGACCCAATAGTTTCTCTCTTTTCCTTCCTAAATCTTAAGCCTTCTATCACTTTTAATTGTATTTATGTTCTGAAAGACTTTCATCAAACGCGGCAGCTGTTTTTTTATCATAACGTTTCACTGTCATTTTCCGTTTTTCACGTTTCTCTGATGACTATACAGATTGATGGTATGTCTGTATCATTCAACTACCTGTATAATTTTCGGAACATCATCACTCAACAGGGACGAGGGCCTGGAGTTACCCTCCGTCTACACACCTCTCCTCAAGTCAGGTGACCAAACCAGGTCACCTGACCAGCACTAGTCGAACAGTCAGTGCCGATGGAGGAAGTGTGATACTTCCGAAAACTACACAGGTAAAAAAATTACCGCTCTGAATAATGGAAATCAAATACTATGTCGGTAACAAGGGCAACAATTACAATGTTACAGTTCATTGTTTGGTTATCGATTTAGATACTTTGCTTTCTGAGTATTTCATCATCATTTTAAACTACATTTGAAGTTGTTTTCTGATATTGTTGAATAAAAATTGAAAAGTTTACGTTATATCTATTATATTTATTTCTTTACTATTATTTATTGATCTTATTAACCCTTCGCTTGCTGTTCACGTCAATATACCTACCTGTAAATAGTGAAGACCCAGATGAGACAGTTCCTGCAGGAGCTGTCTCATCAGGGTCTGCACTATTTACTAATTCATTGTGCAACGAGTGCACTCCACAGCAGTGGTTGCACAGAAAATGTAGACAGTGAAGATATATGTATTTATCCCCAGGGCATGGGTAAAGAAGAAGAAATGAATTTTAAAGTTCAGCAAGAGAAGGGTTAATTAATACGCATGTGTATGCAAATAAGGTCATTCCTAAGTACATGAATAGCTGTTAAACAAAAGCACAAGGTCTTAGCTTCAATTTGGTACCAGTGTTATAGTTTTAAAACGAAAACTGCTTGTGACATGGACTATTTTGCAGGTATGATCAATCTGGGTGGGGGGGGGGGGGTGGAAACTGTTTAAACGTTACTTAAAGCTTCGGTCCTCAAATTGGATAATTTGTTTTCGAAGTATTTTGTGAAACTGCTTTTGAAGTTGTTTTCTGATAGTTTGATGTTTTTAGGATGTAAAGTGAAAGGTTTACTTTATTTCTATACGTTTTTACTACGTTTAATGTTCTCATTAATATTGAAATAGGTTATTTTCAAAGAATAGGCTGATAATATCACACTTGATATTGGTATCGGTGAAAGTCACTACTTTCGGTTTTAAACCGAATGTAAAGACGTACAAAGCGAAAGCAGCGACTTTCGCCGATATCAATATCAAGTTTGTAAATAATTTTAGAAAATATTATTTGAAGAATTGTGAATAAACAGGACTCCTTTTTCTATGTAGGCCCGTGTCCGTTCTGAATTAAAAAGGAGTAAAGTCAAACAGGAAAAGCAACACACAAGACCCAACCACCAAGCAAGTAAACACACACACACACGCACGCACAGCCATGGAGCTTTATAACAGCCTTCCTTAAGCAAATATAGAAGTCAAATGTATCTGGCTCTACTGTTTTCACGCACGCACGCACAGACAGACAGACAGAGAGCCTTGTAACAGCCTTCCGTAAGCACATATAGCTGTCAAATGTATCTGGTTCTACTGTTTACACGCACGCACGCACGCACGCACGCACACACACACACACACACACACACACACACAAACACACACATCCACACATACAGTACTTTATAACAGCCTTCTTTAAGCAATTGTAGCAGACAAATGTATCTGGTTCTACTATGTTTGCAAAGGCTTGTTTCTTTATAGAAAATGTTTCATATTTGTTCCTGGAAGAAAATGTGGTAGAACCTGTCTTAACCGACCATCAATATACTTGTGGGTGTGGGTCTATTAGGCAGGTGGTAGCCTAATGCAGACCAAAATTAATGCAAACAACTCCTATGAGCTTTCTGCATTACTTTTGCTTTGTATTAAGTAACCACCTGCTTTTGAGACGCCTATGTTGAGTGAATAACCGCTTATCCGCTTAGAACGGGTTCTACAGTATGTAGATACAGTTACATTTCATAGCATTACCCGCTTCTACTAAAGAAATTTAATAATAATTATTTAACCCGTTACATTTTCAATATATATGAAAGTACATTTGTATTATGACATCATGAATATTAGCCAAATTTTTGTAACGTTTTTTTTTTTTCAAGGGAGGTTTGACAAAAAACTAGAATTTGGTCTATAAATCTACATATGTAATGTCATAAGCAAATAGCAGATCCTGATCAGATGGCTCCTAAATAGAATTGCATTGTGTGCTAGGTCTTTTAATACATTCTATTTATATCAGCGTCTCTTCTCTGTCAAAATATAATTAACATAAAATATATATAAATTTATATATATACATAATATAATACATAATACATAATATATACATAACATTAATATATAAATAGGTTTAACACAAAAGCCTACCAAGTCCTTATTTCAACAATTTGATCCAGAGTGGCCGAAATAAACCCTAGCCCATTTAGATTTTAAAGGTAGATTTGATCATAAAAAATTCAAGACAGTGTTTAATGTTCCATTCTTTATCGAGGTGTACTGTATGTGGTATTCATAGCATGTATAGCACAATGACGTTCCACAAGAATCTCGTCAAATCCCACAGTTTTCACACCAATGTTGATGTCGAACGACGTGCAAAGTTCCACAAGCGACGTTTATGAGATTCTGTGCAATTATTACATTGTTTTCACGTGCTTGGCACGTAATTTTGTTCTTTGGCTATAAAAGCCGCCGATTACGGCAGTTCATGGACTTCGCAGCGGTTAATCATAGAAAACACCTCCATAGTAATCGCTATCTTTAACATTTATTTCTACTCTTTTATTTTAATACGTCCATACTTCAATACTTTTATAGAATATACTTAGTAAGAGGCTGTACTGTAACTTGAGACTTACACTCAAGGTTTTAGAGTACCTGAATAATTATATATTTATCTGAGCGTGTAGCGCATTATTAAGCAGAAGAGAGGTTATACTTCACAGATAAGACCAATCTAGATAGGGCCGTTTTCTTTCACTCTATTTTCTTAAATATCGCCGACTCCTGTTATTAGTAACTAAAACTTTACTGTTCACCTGGGGAAATACTGGATAGTCATTAATACGAATGTAGTGATACATTGTAGATCTACAGTGCAACTTGGTAGACCCGAATTTGGTTTACTGTTAGATATAGACCTTTAAAAGTTCTATCTGAATCAAGATGTTTGTTGGCTGTACTGGTGAATAAAGAGAGGGGACCATAATTACATTTATATCTTTATATAACACCTTATTCCTGTTCTCTTTTAATTTCTTTAAGCGTAGTCCCGTTTTTTCCAAACTTTGGGTGTGACGCGAGTCAAATCACGCTACCAATATACCGAGAGACTGCTCGGCACCTGTTTCACGAGCGCACTATGTACAATATATGACAGTCAAATATGAATCCGTATTTGATGGCTGAAGTCCAATACGAGTTTATGCAGGATAAACATATACAAACAGACAGACAGATAAGACAGATAAATAGTTTATTAAAGTGTCATGTGTTAATATATACAATGATTAACAGTGTTATCTTTAATATCTTTAACATTAACATCCAGCCGCATCGCGACTTACATGACACCATACAATATACATAAAAACATTTACATACAGTAATAGATAAACTATATAAAGGCAGAATATAATATAATTTAAGACCCTAAAATCTATAATAAAAACATCTCTTTTTTCAAGTAAAAGAAATCACATGAATCTGAACATTTAAAATCAATACATGTTCATCAATACAACTTTTGTGAAACATGTGATTTTGTCGAATTTCTATACAAAGATTTTTCTTCGTTTAAACATCCTTGCTATCGAAGTTCCAAATGAGAACAGCATTTCCATCGACTGCATTAAAAACACTAATTTTCCCTCACTATCAAACGTATTAAATGTAGGATTGACTTCAGAAGCTTTATTAAAAAGGTTTTCTCTTATATCAGGGTACAGATTGCAATCAGATAAGAAATGAGTTTCATCTTCAACTTTTTCAGCATTACAAAAGGCACAGAGTCTTTGTTCTACAGGTATCTTGGGTTTAGAGTATCGGCCAGTTTCAATACATAAAGATAAAGAGCATTAACGCAATTTATCCCTCGGTAAAGGTAAAATGCAATAAAATTCAGGAAACAACTGTGATTTAAACAATCTATATGTATGAAGTTTATCAGTACTTTGTACAGAATTAATCCAATCTTCCGAGTGTTTAACTTTTAAAACATCCTTAATAGTATCAATCAGACGTTTTACAGAACATGTTACATTTGTAATTTTATCCCGGACCCCCAGAGAATGTGCCAACTTTTCAACTTTTGATTCCCAGCTCCTTCTGTACGATTTAGACCAGTTAAAAAACACATTTCAAAAGACGTTCATCATTCACGCGTGATAACATTATATAGAGTCTAAAACATTCAAGTTTTGCATTGACACAGCAGGAATTCCATCCCATATCACCCCTTAATGCTACATTTGAAGCAAATTTCCAGCTCCTAGGAAATATCTGCATGCTTTATGTTGAACAATCTGTATCTGTTTATGTTCATTGACGCCCCAAATACCTGCGGCGTAAAATAGAACCGGTTCAACTAAAGACTTGTACAGTTTCGGGTAAACCTCATATATAATGCCACCTGCGTTTAAAGTCTTTGTATAAAGAGCAGACTGCGCTCGACTGGTCGCTTTGGCCAGTTCCGTCACCGTCCGTGGCATATTTAAATGCTCACTCACCCATATCCCGAGATATTTGTACGCATCTGTATAACAAACGGGGTTTTCACCACATGTAAAAGCATGGTCACATCGAACAATAGACGGATTTCTAAAGTGAATTACTTTTGAGTTGTTCGGGTTTACAGTTAACCTCAATTTGTTACACCAATTATCAACAGTGTTTAACATATATTGTAGGCTATCCTTATCTGGAGCAATCAATAAAATATCGTCTGCATATATTAAAATTGAAATCATTCTGTCACCAATGGTTATACCACAACCAAAGTCATTTATCTCAGTGATCAGGTCATTAACATATACAGAAAATAGTGTCGCTGAGATTTTACACCCTTGCTTCAAACCAACGGATACAGGGAACCAGGGAGTCAGCGAGCCATTCGCCCGAACGGGCACAGTTCACGTCTACGTATAAGGATTTAATAGCATTAAACATTTTTCCAGTTATACCAACAGATAACAATTTGTACCATAAACAATCTCTCTGTACACTATTGAATGCCTTTTTCAGTCGATAAAACATGCAAATGTTGGTAGATGTGATGTTTTACGGTTATTAACTATGCTATATAGAGTATATATGTGCTCTAAGCGGCTTCTACGTTTTCTAAACCCATTTTGTTCATCCGCTAATAAATTGCGCTTTTCTAACCAGCATGAAAGCCTTTTATTTAAGATATCGGCATATTCCTCGATAACTTAAGGGATCTCTAGGATCCGCTGTAACAGACTTTGGAATGGGGTTTATAATAGCTTTAGCCCTATCAGATGGTATGTAGGCCTTATCAAAACAATAAGAGACAATTCTATGAAGCATGTCGACGCATGCGTCATTTTTAAGAATTTCCGATGGAATGTTGTCAAATCCGCAAGCTTTCTTGAGTTTAGCGCGACCCATTGCGGCCTCAACCTCTTGATAAGTTACAGGCCTTTTTAGACAAGATACGTCCACATTGTGTGGATTACATGTCGGAGCCGCAAACTGAAGCTCATTTAAGACTGTTTGCATATGATTTGCATCATATTTTTCAGAAACAGGAGGATTGTATAACATTTCATAATCAGATTTACATTTGTTTAAAATCATTTCTGTGTTAATACGATTTCCTTCGGAATCAACAACTTCCATCGAATGTTTGCACGCCTGTCATTTGCAAGAGATAATTTACCTATCTCTTTTCAAAAGTCACGTGATATGTCATTTTCGAGCATATCCTGCAATTTTCTTTGCTCAAAAACTTGTTGCTTACGGTTATATTTCCTATTAAGCTTACCAAAGATCTTACGTTCTTGGCAGAAACGCTCTTTAAACGCTTTTTATTAATGTCTTTGCAGCTTAACCACAAACGTTCATGTTCACAATAAACTTTATTCCACTGTATTTGTTATTCATCGTTCCAGTACTTTTTGTATTTTGAACGGGGCATACTTCGTGCATTTGAATATATAGGTAATGTATTTTCAACTTCATTATAAAGTAAATTCGTGAACATACTATAAGCTTCGTTTACATCATTTTGCTGCCGCAGCAAATCCTCTATCTGAGAAATAGTTTCCTGGATAGCCGTATGTGCCTCGGGGTTATTCATGAAATGTTCCGGAATTTTGTGAAATGTATACCGTTTGTTTCCGTAAGTCTGCATATTTGTCTCATCCGAGTTAGTAACATATGTGCAAGTTTCCCAAACAAGTACCGAGTGATCTGAGATTTTATCACAACCATTTAAAGCAAAGGTGTTGATGGTTTCTGTCATGCGGTAAATATGAAAACTTGAAACATTTACGACTTGCTCATGGGGAACCAGTACATAGTCAACCACTGACCTACCCTTGTTTGAGATACATGTAAAGTCATTTTTACCATTTACTCTCCGGTTCAGCATACAAAAGTTACAATCTGCCAAGAACTGTATTAATAGATCACCATAGTGATTCGACGAATTGTCAATTATGTCTCTGCTATTGACACAGTCAACACTCTCCACATAGTCTGAGGCATCGCCACATCTCCCATTAAATTCACCACATAATTATGTAAATATCATCAACATTTTGGTAAGTATATACTTGCTCTGTCAATTTTGTTCAAAAGTATTCAGCGTCGTTAAGCCTGGATGAGCCTGTTGGAGGCAGGTAACAGACACAAACACAGAATCATCGTACAACTTAACCCATAGAATATCTTCACAAGACGCATCGAGTATTTCATAGTCAAACTGGTTCAACAGGGTTTGATTAACAAATAACCATACACCTCCAGAGCAACGCTTTGCACTTGCATGAAAATTGGTTCTGTTTCTACCAATAAACTTGTAACCATCAATAGTTATCTGATCGTCGTCCTTTAAAAAACTCCGAAAATATCACAGTCATAAGATTTAACAACATTTTCCCTAAAGGTAAAGTTCTCGCTGTTAAGTTTCGACCATCCGCCAACATTCCAGAAAGCTAGCCGAGCGACCTACCTACGGCCGCCGCGTTGACCGTTAACCCGTCTAGACCTATTGTTATATATATGCAGTATTGTGTTTATTTAATACATGATAGATATAATAAAACTTGACAAATAAAATATATTTACAATACTGAATCTATGCAAAGTCTGACATCTCTCGAACTAAACTAATCACCTCCCTTTGCGCACACAAAAGTTCATTATAACCGTTAAAAAGTGATATTTACTAAAGATATTACGCATTTTAATGTATAATTTGTTGCCTGAAAAATATTATTTGTCTTAAGTTTGTTTGGCCCAAGTTCAATGAAAAATCTCACTAACAAAATCTAGCTATAAGATTTTGATCAAACTTCACGGAATAAATGTTGTGTGTGTGATTAATCAGAAAATTGTAAAAACGGCATATGACATCCTGTTTCTTTTGAAAATATAGCCCCTTTCATGTATATATTTCTAGACTAAATGAGCAGTTGGTTTGTGCATCTTAATCTACAACCTAATAACTATAGCTATGTCTGTATACATATAGTTATAAATACTGCTCAATAAATACCTTTCTCTACACATCCTTTGCATAGGCCACGCGAGGGTAAGTTTCTTAATACTAAATGTTTACTATTATTTACAAACAGTGACTCTAGAACAATTTAATCATTATTTTGCTCTGCGATGACATAAAAAATGCAGTTCCTTATGAAATTTCAGATTATTTTCAACATCTAAAAATATTTTTTATAGAACACAAACTACATTTATGTTCAATTAAATTGGGCATGTATACTTTTAAATGACGGACATCATAATCTAAATAACGGGAAAAGTACACGAAGTAATTTTAGACCATTTAAAAAACAGAAGAAAATATAAATAAATACAAGTGGATACAAAATTTGTAACTGTTTTATTGGAAAACATAAATATGACATCGACATCATTGACTCGGTGATCATTCAGAGCAATTGTGGAGAATTCATTTGGGGTCCGACAGAACTGGCAAAATACAAATATCCAGTTTCCTCCCTCCGTAAAAGGGTTTAAGAGGATACCTTTATAGAGCACTAAGAATTTCCTGTCGTCGCACAAGAAAAGAGGAAAACATAATGTTCAACAATAAGGGGATTGACCACCAAGCACGTAGTGCGCTGCAGTATAGAGGGGTTCTAAGTTATAACCCTATTTAATAAACTGTTTGATACGTTTGACAAAGTATCAATATATGTGTGTCCAACAATTTTTCGAACGACATCAAGGTAAAACTCCGAATGTGAAATACCTTACTTTAAAATAGTACGTAAATTACATTTGCATTTGCTGATGAGCAGAACATTACGAGAACTATACACTCCATAACATGTTACACAGGGTACATACCCATCCAAACGGGGATAGCTAATTATGTTAAAATCAAAGTCATCCTTTTTGTCATAAATTCCAGAAGATATCGTTCAGTTGTTTATAGATAAATTTAAATCTAACAAAATGTGTTTGTGAAACGCTATGCCCCCCTCGATATTATATTTGACCCTGAAGGATGACCTTGATTTTGACATGTCACCTCAAACTGTAGAGCTTCATGGGTTACACATGCATACCAAATATCAAGTCTGTATCTCTACTGGTTCAAAAGTTATGGCCAATGTTAAAGTTGGTAACCTTTGACCATGAAGGATGACCTTGACATGTCACCCTTCAAACTGTGCGGTTTCATGAGATACACATGCATACCAGTATCAAGGCTGTATATCTACTGGTTTAAACGTTATGGCCAATGTTAATGTTGGTGACATTTGACCTTCAAAGATGACCTTGACATTGACATGTCACCCCTCAAACTGTGCAGCAAAATGAGAAAAACATATATACCAACTATCAAGTCTGTATCTCTACTGGTTCAAAGGTTATAGTCAATGTTAAAGTCGGTGACCTTTGACCCTGAAAGATGACCTTGACATGTCACCCCAAACTGTGCAGATTAATGAGATACACATGTATACCAAATGTCAAGTCTGTATCTCTACTGGTTCAAAACGTATGGCCAATGTTAAAGTCGGTGACCTTTGACCCTGAAAGATGACCTTTACCTGGACATGTCAACCCCAAACTGTGCAGCTTAATGAGATACACATGCATACCAAATGTCAAGTCTGTATCTAAGGTTCAAAAGTTATGGCCAATGTTAAAGTCGGTGACCTTTGACCCTAAAAGATGAACTTTACATGTCACCCCAAACTGTGCAGTTTCATGAGATACACATGCATACCAAATATCAAGACTCTATCTCTATTGGTTCAAAAGTTATGGCCAATTTGAAGTTGGTGACTTTTGACACTGAAGGACGAACTTGACATGTCACCCCTCAAACTGTGCAGCTTAATGAGATACACAAGCATGACACATATCAAATCTATATCTGTACTGGTTCAAAAGTTATGGCCAATGTTAATGTCGGTGATTTGACCCATATGTTTGACCTCTGACGTTTAAGGATGACCTTGACCTTGACATATCACCCCTAAAATTGTATGGCTTTATGAGATACATATGCATGCCAAATATCAAGTTTCTATCTGTATTGGCTCAAAAGTTATTGCCAATGTTAAAGTTACAGACAAACAGACAATTTGACCTTTGACCCTGAAGGATAACATTGACCTTGACATGTCGACCCTCAAATGTGCAGCTTCATGAGATACACAAGCATGCCAACTATCAAGTCTCTATCTCTACTGGTCCAAAAGTAATGGCCAATGTTAAAGTACGTGATTTGACCAATATTTTACCTCTGACCTTGACCTTGACATGTCACCCCTCAAAATATGCGGCTTTATGAGATACTTATTCGTGCAAAATATCAAGTCACTAGCTGTGCTGGCTCAAAGTTATGACCAATGTGAAAGTTACAGACAGAAACCGACAATTTGACCTTTGACCCTGACGGATGACTTTGACCTTGACATGTCACCCCTCAAAATGTGCGGCTTTATAAAATACATATGCATGCCAAATATCAAGTCGCTATCTGTACTGGCTCAAAAGTTATGACCAATGTTAAAGTTGCGTTAAAAACTTGTTGCTTACGGTTATATTTCCTATTAAGCTTACCAAAGATCTTACGTTCTTGGCAGAAACGCTCTTTAAACGCTTTTTATTAATGTCTTTGCAGCTTAACCACAAACGTTCATGTTCACAATAAACTTTATTCCACTGTATTTGTTATTCATCGTTCCAGTACTTTTTGTATTTTGAACGGGGCATACTTCGTGCATTTGAATATATAGGTAATGTATTTTCAACTTCATTATAAAGTAAATTCGTGAACATACTATAAGCTTCGTTTACATCATTTTGCTGCCGCAGCAAATCCTCTATCTGAGAAATAGTTTCCTGGATAGCCGTATGTGCCTCGGGGTTATTCATGAAATGTTCCGGAATTTTGTGAAATGTATACCGTTTGTTTCCGTAAGTCTGCATATTTGTCTCATCCGAGTTAGTAACATATGTGCAAGTTTCCCAAACAAGTACCGAGTGATCTGAGATTTTATCACAACCATTTAAAGCAAAGGTGTTGATGGTTTCTGTCATGCGGTAAATATGAAAACTTGAAACATTTACGACTTGCTCATGGGGAACCAGTACATAGTCAACCACTGACCTACCCTTGTTTGAGATACATGTAAAGTCATTTTTACCATTTACTCTCCGGTTCAGCATACAAAAGTTACAATCTGCCAAGAACTGTATTAATAGATCACCATAGTGATTCGACGAATTGTCAATTATGTCTCTGCTATTGACACAGTCAACACTCTCCACATAGTCTGAGGCATCGCCACATCTCCCATTAAATTCACCACATAATTATGTAAATATCATCAACATTTTGGTAAGTATATACTTGCTCTGTCAATTTTGTTCAAAAGTATTCAGCGTCGTTAAGCCTGGATGAGCCTGTTGGAGGCAGGTAACAGACACAAACACAGAATCATCGTACAACTTAACCCATAGAATATCTTCACAAGACGCATCGAGTATTTCATAGTCAAACTGGTTCAACAGGGTTTGATTAACAAATAACCATACACCTCCAGAGCAACGCTTTGCACTTGCATGAAAATTGGTTCTGTTTCTACCAATAAACTTGTAACCATCAATAGTTATCTGATCGTCGTCCTTTAAAAAACTCCGAAAATATCACAGTCATAAGATTTAACAACATTTTCCCTAAAGGTAAAGTTCTCGCTGTTAAGTTTCGACCATCCGCCAACATTCCAGAAAGCTAGCCGAGCGACCTACCTACGGCCGCCGCGTTGACCGTTAACCCGTCTAGACCTATTGTTATATATATGCAGTATTGTGTTTATTTAATACATGATAGATATAATAAAACTTGACAAATAAAATATATTTACAATACTGAATCTATGCAAAGTCTGACATCTCTCGAACTAAACTAATCACCTCCCTTTGCGCACACAAAAGTTCATTATAACCGTTAAAAAGTGATATTTACTAAAGATATTACGCATTTTAATGTATAATTTGTTGCCTGAAAAATATTATTTGTCTTAAGTTTGTTTGGCCCAAGTTCAATGAAAAATCTCACTAACAAAATCTAGCTATAAGATTTTGATCAAACTTCACGGAATAAATGTTGTGTGTGTGATTAATCAGAAAATTGTAAAAACGGCATATGACATCCTGTTTCTTTTGAAAATATAGCCCCTTTCATGTATATATTTCTAGACTAAATGAGCAGTTGGTTTGTGCATCTTAATCTACAACCTAATAACTATAGCTATGTCTGTATACATATAGTTATAAATACTGCTCAATAAATACCTTTCTCTACACATCCTTTGCATAGGCCACGCGAGGGTAAGTTTCTTAATACTAAATGTTTACTATTATTTACAAACAGTGACTCTAGAACAATTTAATCATTATTTTGCTCTGCGATGACATAAAAAATGCAGTTCCTTATGAAATTTCAGATTATTTTCAACATCTAAAAATATTTTTTATAGAACACAAACTACATTTATGTTCAATTAAATTGGGCATGTATACTTTTAAATGACGGACATCATAATCTAAATAACGGGAAAAGTACACGAAGTAATTTTAGACCATTTAAAAAACAGAAGAAAATATAAATAAATACAAGTGGATACAAAATTTGTAACTGTTTTATTGGAAAACATAAATATGACATCGACATCATTGACTCGGTGATCATTCAGAGCAATTGTGGAGAATTCATTTGGGGTCCGACAGAACTGGCAAAATACAAATATTCAGTTTCCTCCCTCCGTAAAAGGGTTTAAGAGGATACCTTTATAGAGCACTAAGAATTTCCTGTCGTCGCACAAGAAAAGAGGAAAACATAATGTTCAACAATAAGGGGATTGACCACCAAGCACGTAGTGCGCTGCAGTATAGAGGGGTTCTAAGTTATAACCCTATTTAATATATACACAAGCATGCCAAATATCAAGTCTCTATCTCTACTGGTCCAAAAGTTATGGCCAATGTTAAAGTCGGTGATTTGACCCATATATTTGATCTCTGATCTTGAAGGATGACCTTGACCTTGACATTTCACCCCTCAAAATGTGCGAATTTATGAGATACATATGCATGCTAAATATCACGTCTCTATCTGTATTGGCTCAAAAGTTATGACCAATGTTAAAGTTGCTGACAAACAGACAAACAGACAAACGGACAAATAGACAAACAGAAAGGGCAAAAAAATATGCCCCAGATCAAATATGGGGGCATAAAAATGCTGGAGTTATGTCAGAACTATTTGCTTTATTAAGCTTAAGTTCTATAGGGCAGACTGAGATTATCATAGAATCAAAGAACAGGCTATCAGTATTAAATATGTCGTCTAAATAACGTGATGTTGTATTGTTGAATTCATTGATAACAATTGCCTGTGAATCGCTTTTAAGGTTAAAGAGGAGGTCCCTACAATGATCGCATATTTTCAATAATATCATAAAACTTGGTATTTGTTATGCTCTATCATTATTATGAAGGTTCCCAATTTGAACTTATATCGAAAAATGCCCATGTAATACAAATAAACCGATTTCATCAATAACTGATAGTTTTTGTTTTACAACACAATATTATCGGCCTTTTCCTTAAATTCTTCCGCGTTTTGCGGAGGATCACCCGATCCCTTCATTGTTTACGTAATAGCTTTCTCGGAAGTGGTCGGAGAATCGCGAATAGGGCGAACAGTTACGAAACTAAAACTCAACCCGAATAAAACTGAAACATCGGGGAGTAAAACCGGGATCGGCGATATCAAGCACATGGGTGTTTTGTCATTATAAACGGTAATTGGATGGGGATTTTTGTGATATACTACTTTTCAGCATATAAACAAATGAGTTTTGTATATTTCAAGTGTTTATGAAACGCGTCAAATGTAGGGACATCTCCTTTAAGTATACAATCCCGCTAATAGCAATACCAAACAAGAGATGTTTGTAAAACATGTATACCCCAAGACCCCCTGACCTTTGATCTAGTTACCGCAACTATAGAGGTCATCTAGTGGTCATGACCAATCACCACAGCAACTTTGAAGATCAGATAGATACTATCGCTATCCGAATACTGCTAAATTCTTAGAAAACCGCCCACTTTTTATGAGCCGGAAAACGTCATCGATTAGGGTCGACAATAGACACGTCGGCCAATGTCCGATAACTTTCTGAACAACGCTATGAATATTAATAGAGTTTTGTAAAAACAAACAGCTAATGTATGTCAGTCGAGAGAATAAAAGGTATATTGCGTGATACTTTACGTGCATGTATATCGAGTTCCAATATATATTCCTACTATAGTTATCACGTTCTTCCGTATAGCGGTAAAACCTTCTCCGCGATATTTTGTTACATTGTTTTCGTTGCATTGTTAATAATGTTTCTCTCATACTGTCAGTGTTTACATATATATTTTGTCCTCATGGGCTTTAAAGCTCAATGGAATCATTTGAAATACTAAAGTAAACTATATTTACAACAAATTTCGTGTCTGACGGACGTGTTTAGAACTGTTATTTCCGAGGTATTAACACTCGTTTTTTCGATACGAACAACTATTTCGTAGCTAAATACTTTAGTGTGAACTTAGCTTCAAGTCACATAGAATAGGATTTTGAAGTAATTTTGTCCTTCAAATTGTATGAGTAGTGTACATCTTTACGAAATTAACCAAAGGAAGCTCTAGATCAGTGGGATTATTTCATAAATGCAAAACACGTTTGAATTACATGTATATGATAACAAAGTGAACTTGAAAAGTAAGAAAATATACAGAACAGATGTGGATAAGAAAGAATGGAAACACTAGAATGGAAACACCGTCAAACTATACAAGTACTCTATAATAATTCATATTTTCTCTATTCATGTTTACAATAGTAGGGCAACGCGTCCGGGTTTTTCTGCGGCGTCCAATTAGCCGAAATCTAGCAGAAACGGATGTAAAAAACACAAACAAACAAACCTGTTTACAGATATAAGATTCATATAAAAGATGGATGAACAAAGCATATAACAAATACACTCGATTTCAGTTTAAATATAAGTGCATCTTTATTTGCAGACAGAAGGAACATACTTATACATGGATTAACCAACGGTGTCTGACTTTATTAAGATCGCATATGATAAAGTATATGCAGTTTTAACCAATATGCTGCTAATGACAGCATAAACGCGAAACAGGGATGAAGATAAATCGTATAGCTTGGTGTCTGATTAATATATGCATCTACATGTAAGCAAAATGACATGCAA
Organism: Azorinus chamasolen; assembly: GCA_963576725.1. Lineage (NCBI taxonomy): Eukaryota > Metazoa > Mollusca > Bivalvia > Cardiida > Solecurtidae > Azorinus > Azorinus chamasolen. Next base: position 77,204,028 of record OY755248.1, read on the forward strand.
AAAAAGCAAACGAACGTTTGCGTTGACGAAAATTTGTATTAGTATGGGTTGACAATTAAACATTTAGTCTGACGAATTCAAATTCCAGCTGATTGCTCCAGTACTTCAGAGAATGGTTTACCACGACGAATAAGACAGAAAAAGAACTGTCCAACAGTTTTTTTGTATTCTTTGCGTAAGCAATGGATACATAGGCGGCGTTCCACCATCGAACCCATAGTAAACCTGCCTAATTGCGAACTGCCATTCCGCATAGCAGTCTAGTGCAATTTATTGACCTACATTCGATGAATACAAACGGCGTTTAATAACATGGCATCCGGTAACAATCATGGTATTCTATTTCTGACATGAAAATGTTTCGTAACATTAGCTTTGGTTTAGTATGACTGCAACAAAATCCATAAAACATAGCAAAATGTAAGAAGGGTGCACGAATATACAAATATCATTCACATGACGAAATCACATTACCATAATATGAATAAAATAAATTCTGAAGGGAGGTGATCTCCCGAGAGCAAACATTTCAATACGTAAAGAGAAAATTGCAGACTCGGTTTTATTGAGTCTGTTCATGAGCAGTAATTGAAAGTGCAACACTGCTCACACCCCCTAGCACCGGCTTAAGCGGTATTCAATTTTCAAAACAAGAAGTACTGAAATTCATGATCTCGAAGGATCAGAAGGTATAACAAAACTGAGAATGAAGTACGGGGCATTATCCCAGCGGCGTTTTCTTAATGAATAAAGAAGTGTGCCAATCACACACATAAACTGCGTCGGCTGCGAATGGACAGTTTGATAATACGACTGTAGAGCAATCTGCAATTAAATTGTCCACTGAAAGAGTGTTAATCTTTTCTCTTATAGATACGCAATTTCATGCCAAAGCACATTTATTCGATATCAGGAATTTGATTTTCAACACATTAATCCCATGCAAATAAAACTGCAGCGTCTGCAACGCTTTGATGGTTTCTTGTTACGCTAACGGTCATACGACGTACTTTATACATGCGAATGTGAGGGATGTTTGTGTTGCAGTGTTTGTCACAACAATACTTAGTGCACTTAGTAGGAATAAATTAGACACTGCCCAGAAGGATGTTTCTATGAAAATGTACACGACTACACATACATTCTTAACTCCATAGATATGACGTTTGCCGCAGATTAAGCGGCTCTTGTATGAACCGTATAATCAGGGTCTGTTCTATTTGCTTATGGTAATGAAATAAAATAGATGTTTTCCGTCATGGCCAAAAATCACCGTGTTCGCATGCTAAAATAAAGTGCATGTAATTAACATTCTAAAATGAGCATTCATGGAGTAAAGGGTTAATATATGTGTTACATACATGGTATTTCTATCACTTTGTTTAAGCACTATATTGGAAGCCTTCATATTTTGCACACATACATCTTGATTTCTGAAGTAACTGTCAATCGCTGGTGGTCCTGTACTTTGGTGCATTATATAACTTGTTTTTATATTATTCTTTTATTTGCCGTTTCTGTGTCCGGGATCTGTACTGGTTTCAAGTTTGTTTTTTTGTCCATATTTGCAGTATAGTTACGACAATTGCAAGTGCCTTGCAATTTCTCTGTAATAAGAACTTGTGAGTTTCTAACCCTTCCTCCGCTGTAAAAGAAAATAGTTCTCCTCAAATTTGGACCTGCATTTTTGAGAAACTATTGACTGGGTGTCAAACAGGTTGGATAAGACGTCGATCAACATAGCGTCTCACCAACATCCAAGCTATTTGCAACTGCCAGTCAAGTGACTGTAATTATTCCAAATTTCAATAACTACTGAATATTCATAGACCTAATAAATATTAATAATGATGTGTGGGAAGTGGAAAATAGTAGTCATTTAAAAAGATAAAGAAACAGATCTTTGAAATTCCATTAGCGGACAGAGTAGACCCTGATCATACGGCTCCAATACTGAGCCGTCTGGTCTGGGTCTACTCTGTTTGCAAATGCGTGAAAACACGTTTATATGAAGAAAAGGGTTAACAGGAGAAGACTTAGCCCTTCAGTCCATATATACTCCTTTCTACGACTTTCCAAACAGTGTAGCCCAGATCAGACGGTTCGTGTAGGATCCGCCTGATTAGCGTCTGCTCTGTTTGCTTATGAAATAAATGAATTATGATTATATCATGCCACAGTTCCTGTCATGGGCAATATTTCATGTGTTGATGTGATAATTCTGATTAATATTCACGGAGTCATTGTTTCTTATATAAATATTCATAGAGTAAAGGAATGTTACCGTTACCGTTATTTATGCAAATTTAAAAAAAAAAATACTGCGAGTACTGTGAGCAAATAAATTATGTAAGTTTGTGTTATACTTTCTGTACTCTGTCGGCCAATAGCTATACATAGGTAATGTTTACTGTTATATGACATACCGACTTTAAATAAAAAAATGTATTTGTATTGTATTGTCCATTTTACCCTGTACTTTCCTCTTCAAAAAAGTGTAATCTATTACAAGTTTTCCAAGTTCAATGTCCCTACTTTTTCTTTTTAAACTGAAATTATTAAAATGCAGCATGGATCATGATTAGACAAATTCATAATGCGTTACTATGGTCGGGATCCAAATTATTTGCGTAAATGTAACGTGATGATTTGAACGAAATGTAAACTCCGAATACGATTCTTGTCTGAAATTAACGCGTACTGCTACCCAAACTGTTGTTGTCTCGCGATGCGAGTGTATACACACGAGTGCAATATAGTGGGTACTGCTAAGAGCTACGAGGAAACGGATTAAGTGGATTAAAAGCAACAAAAAAACTAACTGACCTTGGAATTTTCTTGTCAGGTAGATACATTTAATACATATTTATACTGCTGCATGTCTTTATGTAAGAATGTTGTCGTTTGTTGGACGAAAATCCAGCGGAAAGATTTCTTCCGCAGGCTACTGAGAGTGTACTGAGGAACGTCCTAACCTAAATCAGTCTTAATGCCTGTGTACTCTGCCGGGATATCGTTAAAACCGAAGTAGCTCGATATCACCATTTAGAGTACACATATGTGAACTAAAGTAGTCCGGTACTCTATATCATCGCGGTAGTTGTTGCATGTCGCTAATTTCAGAAATGAACTTGGTATCAATGATAATTTTCAGTATAAATATGAAACACTTAACTAGTCCTTCATCTTTTAAGAAGCAGGTTATTTACATCTGAATATCAGTTCCGATTACCGACGCTCAAAATGATGGTCGACCTACTTTCATATGTCAAGGGGGGCAACTCTATATTATCGCGCTATATCAATACGGAAGTATAAAAGGGCAAAAACAGTAACGAAAATGTGCTTACCTTCTAGGGAAAAAATCCAGACATCCAAGGAATGTAATTTGAACTTGTTGTTCATTGAAAGGGTCAAATTTCTCCAAAACATTGTAATAGATCTGTGAAACAGTTGATTTTTACGAAAAAAATTGTCAGAAAATATGGAAATGGGCTATATAATTGTTCAAACTTGTAACAATGGCATGTCAGCAAACTGTCTAACAACAATGAGGGCAAAAGAAATAAATGTGGCGCCTCACTGTAGTTGTACTACAGCAAAAATATAAATGAGTCCAGTACTCACACACCTGTCTCATTTGACCCATTTTACAATCACAAGATTGACACAATCTATCAGAGCTGGTGGTTCAATTTTGTGACACACACAGCAAGTCTCATCATCAGTGTCCATCTGGTTCTCACTATCTTCTTTGTCTGTTTCTACAATATAAACTGCAGATGGTCCAGGCTGTGGTGATAACTGATATTCATGTTTACTTTTAGTAGCACTGATGATGGCTTCGGGTTTGTATGTTGTAGAAGGTTGACATTTGCTGACTGACTTACTCATAATGGCCATGTTTTGTTTTTTCTGCAGGCTACCATAAAGATAGGGAGGAACACACCTTTTCTTTGTTTTTTAGCTCACCTGAGCAAAGCTCAGGGTGAGCTTTTGGGAGACTTGAATGTCCGTCGTCCGTCGTGCGGTGTGCGTCGTGCGTCGTGCGTCGTGTGTCGTCAACAATTTGCTTGTGAACACTCTAGTGGTCACAATTGTAGTCTAATCTTCATGAAACTTGGTCAGAATGAATGTCTTGATAAAATCTCGGGCGAGTTCGAAAGTGGGTCAAGTTGGATCAAAAACAAGGTCACTAGGTCAAATAGTAGGAAAACTTTGTGAACCCTCTACAGGTCACATTTTTAGCCCAATTTTCATGAAACTTGGTCAGAATGATTGTCTTGATAAAATCTTGGAGGAGTTTGAAAAATGGGTAATGTGAGGTAAAAAACTAGGTCACTAGGTCAAGCAGTAGAAAAACCTTGTGAACACTCTAGTGGTCACAATTTTAGTCCAATCTTCATGAAACTTGGTCAGAACGATTGTCTTGATAAAATCTCGGACGAGTTTGAAAGTGAGTCAAGTGGATTTGAAAACCAGGTCACTAGGTCAACCAGTAGAAAAACCTTGTGAACACTCTAGTGGTCACAATTTTAGTCCAATTTTCATGAAACTTGGTCAGAACGAATGTCTTGATAAAATCTCGGACGAATGCGAAAGTGGGTCAAGTGGAGTTAAAAACTAGGTCACTAGGTCAAATAGTAGGAAAACTTTGTGAACCCTCTACAGGTCACATTTTTAGCCCAATTTTCATGAAACTTGGTCAGAATGATTGTTTTGATAAAATCTTGGAGGATTTTGAAAAATGGGTAATGTGAGGTAAAAAACAAGGTCACTAGGTCAAGCAGTAGAAAAACCTTGTGAACACTCTAGTGGTCACAATTTTAGTCCAATCTTCATGAAACTTGGTCAGAACGATTGTCTTGATAAAATCTCGGACGAGTTTGAAAGTGAGTCAAGTGGATTTGAAAACTAGGTCACTAGGTCAACCAGTAGAAAAACCTTGTGAACACTCTAGTGGTCACAATTTTAGTCCAATTTTCATGAAACTTGGTCAGAACGAATGTCTTGATAAAATCTCGGACGAATGCGAAAGTGGGTCAAGTGGAGTTAAAAACTAGGTCACTAGGTCAAACAGTAGAAAAACCTTGTGAACACACTAGTGGTCACAATTTTAGTCCAATCTTCATGAAACTTGGTCAGAATAAATGTCTTGATACAATCTCGGACGAGCTCGAAAGTGGGTAAAGTGGAGTTAAAAACTAGGTCACTAGGTCAAACAGTAGAAAAACCTTGTGAACACTCTAGTGGTCACAATTTTAGTCCAATTTTCATGAAACTTGGTCAGAACGAATGTCTTGATAAAATCTTGGATGAATTCGAAAGTGGGTAAAGTGGAGTTAAAAACTAGGTCACTAGGTCAAACAGTAAAAAACCTTGTGAACACTCTAGTGGTCACAATTTTAGTCCAATCTTCATGAAACTTAGTCATAATGATTGTCTTGGTAAAATCTCAAACGAGTTTGAAAGTGAGTTATGTCAGGTTAAAAACTAGGTCACTAGGTCAAATAGTAAGAAAACCTTGTGAACACTCAAGAGGTCACATTTATAGCCAAATCTTTATGAAAGTTGGTCAAAATGATTGTTCTAATAAAACCTTGGACACATTTGATAGTGGGTTATCTGAGGTCAAAAAGTAGGTCACTGGGTCATATCTTAGAGAAATCTAGTTTACACTCCAGTGGCCACATTTTTATCAAGGTTGAGTGTGATCATGGGTTGGGTGGGAATAAAAAGTAGGTCACTAGGTTAAATCTTAGAAAAAATACTTTAGAGAGCACATTTTTAGCCCAATCTCCATTGGTCAGAATCATTGTCTTAATAAAATCAATATACTAAATCTTTGAAAATCTTGTTCTGCAGAACCACTGCTCATGATCCATTGCTCATGATCCACTATCAACATTGTTCATATATTGTCCCTAAGGTCAATATTGACCCTTCCCATGGGCTACCCTGCAAAAATCTTAAATCTATGGTAATCAGAAGAGCGATTAAGGGCCATCTTGGCCCTCTTGTTTTTATTACAGTTGTGGTGGTTTTTTCTTTGAAAAAATTCTCTGGTGTAATAGAATGGGGAATCGAATGGATAGGGTTGGAAATATCAGATTGATCAGTAACAGTTGGTTGTTGTGGCTTTTCAGTCTCAGTCAATTTGATCTGGTTCTCGTCAGTCTGTGTCAGTCTGTCATCTTTGTAGATGGATGAGGGGGCAACCTGAGTGTCACTTATGGTTTTGTTTGAGTATGGATATCTTCCAGCTTTTTTAAATGCAGAACATAGATTTTCTGGAGCCATAGCTTTCATATAAGGTTTATTGGTGAGTTTACCAATGTCATACTTGGATAGTTGCAACCCTGGTTTTTTCTAGAGGTACTGCTGGCATTCTCTGCTGTACATTGTTTTAAAGGGGCCAAATACACCAATGTCTAAGGGCTGTGTTACGTGACTGGTATAGGGCGGCAAAACAAAAAGTATTACATTATTTATCTTAACCCAGTTGACTAGAGTCAGAGAAATGTGTGACTTATACCCGTCATACAATATAAGTGTTGGTTGCTTGTTTCCCTGAAATATACCAGCATATTTTGCAAAGTGGCCTGTCAGGTAACTGTCAAAAATAGCTGATTTTGACCATCCACTGTCTGACATATCACCACTTGATCCAGCTGGTGCACCTTCAAGAAAAGCTGGGTTCCAACGTTTCCCAGGAAACACATAGAATGGAGGAATGTGATTTCCTGTTGCATTACCGCCCCTTATAATTGTAATTGTTGATGAACGGCCTGATGTTATGGCCTGAGGTTGTGTATTGGCACTCAGACAATTTTGGGTGGATTATGTTCTGTATTAATTCCAGTTTCATCAATATTGAAGATTCTTTCAGGTTTGTTGTGCAGATTGTTTGTTGTGAGTATGGTTGAAAGTTCTTTAAAGTATTTGTTCAGATTATCTCTGGAAGCAGATTTAGCACGAACAGTAGAGAGTTTTTGTGGTTTGGCTAATTTCAGAGTTGGCTACCTTTTCACAAAACCATAAAACCAACAGTCACTTAATTGTTCGTCACTCTCTTTTTTCTTCCCACATGTGACAGCAAAGTCAGCAGACAAAAACTGTATGTTTGCTTTTGTACACCCATAGCCTATGCTGGCCATATAGTCAATATGGTCAACCAGCTGTTTTTCTTCAGACTGGGTGAAGATTCTCTCTGGACCAGGGTTTCCATCAACAGGCACATTTCCTCTTGTTCTGTCCCTCAATGTTGACTCAGGAATTTGGAATTGCCTGGCAGCCTGGTATACTGACATTCCATTTAACGTGGCATTGTATGCAGCTGCAAGATGGGTAGGGTCATATTGCCGCCTCCTCTTCTTGACATTTAGCCTTTTCCTCATGAATATTCCAATCAAAAATGTATTAATGTTATTTTTATATAGATCAAATTGTGTTTGTGTGTTTTTTTTAATTTTGTTCTATACCATGAGACAAAACACAATTTCTACTCTAAATTTATTATTTTTCTTCAAAATTTCATAATATAGAATAGAGATGTCAGTGTGTAGTATGGCCCTTATTTTCTTCCGTATAAAAATTACTCTGGCACAGACTCTTTCTGGGTATAAGGTCATATTTATTTACTGAGTGACGTCACACAATGTGCAGACGAATTGCCGGTGAACTGTCAAAAGAAAATTCGCTTTGGCAAATAAATTGTAGATATTAGATTGGGGTAAGGGTTGGCCAAATATGAGAATATCTCAATGTATCCTCTCTTTGTCTCAGTGTAAGTCAGTCTGTCAATCTATCCGTCTGTTTGTCTGCTTGTCTGTCTATTTATCTGTATGTCTATGTATTCTTCTATATTTATCTTTCTCTATTTATGTATGGTATTGTCTCCTTGAGTGGCTTTCACGCTGGATTTAGCTGAAATGTGTCTTCAACACCGATAATGGTACGGATTAGCGATATTTATTGTCTTTATTTACCTATGGATGCATAATTCAGACTAGTTGAAGATGAGTGTTTTATAAACATTTCACCTTAATGCCGCTTATGTTTTGTTTGTATCATATGAAAAAGCATTAAATCATCTGTAACAAACTTGTCGAATTAAATAAACATGATACTCTGCAAGTCTCGTGTCATTAATTTACTCAACGAGTTTGATAAACAGTCATGATCATTAAACTGAAAATGAAACATTGATGAAATCGAACACATATTAAAACAATATATTTATTATTTATAGTATACAAGTTATTTACAAATGCAATAAATGAAATTTCTGTCTATAAATTTAGCGAGTATTACATAAGTTCAAACACAGAACAGTTGGCATATGTACATGTATGAGTAAAGCGTGAAACACCACACACAAAACACACAGTAGCCCGAACAACATTCTGACAAAAACAGGCGTCGGACGTAGCTATTACGGGGTAAAGAGTTAAACATATAAATAGACAGATAACCAATCACCCATACGGTATATCTAGCATTTCAGATATAACTGTTTTAAATGAAATCGTTAGATAAAGGATATTAATTAAACAGAACAGAGAAGAACATTAGTATAATACGGCAAAAACAAAATAACACAAAACAATCAAACTACTTTTAAATTGATTAAGACGACTTTTATACTTGACACTAATGTACGTATATATACATATTACCACACAGCGTACACATACACTGTTAACGATCTGGTAAGAAATCGTGGCAATGTATTCGAAAGCACAAGCGCGATATTCCTGTTGGATGTTTATTATCGGGGTATCTATGAAGATCTGTCCTGGCCACAAATAGTTTAACTTGTATTACAATTACCGGACAATAATACAGAAACAAGATTCGCTCACTCCATATATAAATATATAAATTTTAGCCAAAACAGAGAAATAGTTTAAGCCAACGCAACACGGACATTATCAAATAAGTTCAATCAAATTCAGTTCCGTCAATCATAAACAAATCCCTAGTATTAATAAATACAAGTGTAGAGGTCGCTACATTCTCGAGGTTTGCCGTCATTAATTCTTTAAAACAAATGATAACACAATAAATATCCCAATATATTGGTTTTCACTTTGTATAAAATTCGTCATAGAAAAGAGGAGGGAAACGTCACAAAATTTACTATTTAGGTACACCCAGGGTAACTATTATCAGCAACAGTTCGCCTTACAAATGAGCCCGTAAGAGTATGTTCCGTCTCTTAAAATCAAGTTATGCGTGGATAAATATTATATGGAGCAATTTCTTGATCGGACTGGCTTCTTTCTTCATTTGACAATTCATATTTGTATCGCTTACAGAATAGATCATCGCGTACATTGCGTGGATATTACAATAAAATCACTATTATTGTGATAAAGTTGATAGCCATGATTCTTAGAACACTATGACCAAGCATGACCGACAGGCCTTTAATCAATTATCACATGCTAAAGAATAATATTGTGCAATATTAACACTGAAATAACGTAATATTTACTGAACATATATATCGATACAAACTCCTCACATGATCTCCCTTGTCACTACGTGTGGTAATCACTGCCACCATAAAATTATTTTTGCATAAATATATCTTTTTAATGTTGATTTCAACAGTTTTCGATTTTGTTTCATATATCAGCACCGGTAAAGCCAATAAAGTAGAAAAATAATCAGCTTTCCTAAAAAAGTATTTTGGTGATCTTTTACACTATTATTTATAATAGACCACCGGTGTTGATTTTTATCAGGCCACCGGTTGTTGGACATGTCAAACTTAATTCGGGACGCTGTACATGAATAATAGTAATAGTAAATTTACGGGTTGGCTACGGTAAGAGTTTGCAACCGACATAACGTCTGCCATAGTTTGATCAGATGATGTACACTATATGGTCACGTATATGGTCACGTTAATATTGTGGTGGCAGAGAGCGTAGCGATTAGGGGATATAACTGCGTTGGAGAAGTAGTAAAGTCATGCTGGCAAAGTCACATACAAGACGCAACCACCACCAAAACACCGATAGACAGCATGACACACATACACATACACCCAAACGCACACTCACACACGAGATGAACACAGAAAACACCAAGACACACAAGAACTAGAGACAAACGTTCCACACATGAACAAAATCACAAGCACAAAGACGCAAGGCAAACAAAAGGAAGGGTGACAAAGAGAGTACCGCCTTGGCACGGTCAGTAGCAAAAACACCACTGGGGGTTTAAATCGGTTTATGGACGTCCTAACCTCACACTTCTCTCAAAGTCACCATAGCTTTACAAATAGTTTAAATAAAGGTATCCCCGCTGGACCTACCCACAACATAGACGACGGTGAACACAGGACAACATGTAAAACATAGCATAATAACTGTGACAATCTGTCAAATATGTACTCAATGACTTTGCTGAAGTCAGAGCACCTGTAGGTAAGCCGTTAAGGGCACGACAGGGATTAAGTAATACATGAGTTTGGTAAGCTCATCCTGTATCCAAGTTTAAGAGTATACCATCATAGAGTACTACCCTCGGCCTGTCATCGCGCAAGCATAGAGGGAAGCGTAGCTACCGATTGTAAAAGGGTCGATAACTAAACATGCAGTGCGTTGCAATATAATAGGATCATAACCTTTCTTTTTAAATGTTTTAATGCGTTTAATAAACAAATCATGAAAATGGGTATGACCACGAATTTTCCTAAGTTTGTAGATAACATCCCTATAAAAGTCTGGTTGAGAAATGCCTTGTTGCAGTAACGTCCGTAGATTGCAATTATATTTACTAATGAGTGGTAAATTTCGATAATAAAATCTAGAAAAAGTTTTCTGAAGTTTGTGATATCTGTAACCTTGCTTAAGAAGTTTATCAGTTATAACTAAATTACGTCTGTTAAAATCTTCAAGCAAAGAACAGGCTCGGGCAAACCTTAATAAGTTGAGAAATATAAACCCCATAAGATATAGAACGTGGCACATCTCCATCTAGAAAAGGATAATTAACAATTTTAAAATTAAAATCTCCTCTTTTATCGTATATTTTGGACGAAACTTTATCATTTGTAATTGAAAGATTCAAATCTAAAATTGAAGCTATAATGTCAGATTGTTTAAAGACAGTTCTTTTGGTTAAATTGAAGAAATCATAGTATCATAGTATCAAAATAAAGATTATCTAAATTCACATATCGTCTAAATACCTTGAAGTTTTATTAAAAGCATTAACAATATCGGTCTGTGTAACAGGTTTAAGCTAAGCATAAAATCCCTCTCATAGCAATACAATACAAAACAAATCTGCAACAAGAGGGGCACAATTTGTACCCATGGGTATACCAACAACTTGACGATATATGGTATCCCCATAACGCACAAATATATTATCTAAAAGAAAGGTAAGAGATCTATAAACATCAAGGCAAGTCCACATTGTGTAATGTTCAACTTCTGAATTCGAAAATAATGAACGTTGAACATTACAAGCAATGAACATTTTGTTTTCTCTGGCAAAGGTTTTTTCTATTTATTTAATAAGTTTATCCTTTATAAGATGGTGAGGTAGAGTAGTATAGAGTGTAGAGAAATCACAAGAGCTCAGTAAAAAAATGTTATACTGTTCATTTTCAAGTTTTGAGGGTTATAAGGGTTTCTATGTAGTTTCGGAATCCAGTACAACGTAGAAAGTTTATGTTGTTTTATGTTAGGACCAGACTTAAAATTATTGCACATTTTTACATGTTCCGAGCCGATATCTTTTTCAGGTGTTTGAACTGTTATATAAGTTTTTGAATCAGTTAGCTCCTTCTTTAAAACATCAACATAATACAATCTTCAAATAATGATTACATTATTTGATGCCTTGTCAACAGGAACAAGAACATAATTTGAATGGAAATTAGAAATGTTTTTCTTCAAATAGCGAAATGTAACTCTAGGTCGAGGTGGTAAAAGATGGTAATTTGATTTGTAAAAAGTAATACGCGTATCAATAATATCGAAAATACATTTCTTCCAATCCGAAAGGGCATTAACATCAGCATGTTCTCGTCGACACCATTTGATGCAGAATTCTTGAATAGCTTCCGCAATATGAGTTGGACAAGCGTCAAAATCAATAAGGGAAGGTAATCTATATTTAGGTCCTTTAGTTAGGAGGGTCCTGAGACGTTTATCCTTAATGATATCAAAATTACCAGTAACGACATGACCAACTGGTTTATAGCAAAAGCTAGAAATGCTACAATCTCAACAAAATAGGGGTATTAACATCAATATGGGGTTGATATCGCTAGTGTTACGTCATTTAATTCATCCCGTTAAAAATTTAATATAAACAAACAAAACAAAACGTGTTGGTTGTTGGGTCATTATCCTCTCAATTTGACCTGAGACTCATGCATATTCCGTTTATCGTCGCTATTATTCGGATATATTTCCGAAGGTATAAGAATGCGCTATAAGAATATAATCCTCGTGGAACATGATAATTACCGTTGTTTGGTTTGCTATTTTTTGTCACAGAGTATTATGAACAGTCCCGTTAACACGCCGAAACTTAATCGGGTTTCAGGTCAAAGTGGGAGGATATTACCCCATAATTCATTCCGATGGTATTTGTTATCTAATACCGCTACAATATCCGAATGAATACTAACAGGCAAGCAAAGATGGTTACGAAAACAATGTCCCTACAATCATATACGGATTACACAATTAACCATATTTTGTTTTGAAAAATGTAACAATATTTGAATTGTAGAACTTAATACAAATTGAATATTACATATTTACATTTGACCTGGCATCCAACATTGTCCAAAAGATTGTGCACATTCTCGATTTAAAATGTCTCCGGCTATATGAGAAGCTTTAAATTGATGATGACATAAGCTATTATAATTATACTAGTTGTTATTGGTTATTAAAATTGCGGTTTGCACTTTTGCAGATGTAAGTTGTTGCCAACACAAAGTCCATGTTTGCGTGAGCTTTTTCGTAAAAACATTGTTTTTACTCTTATAAAAACAATTTAGTTAATAAATGTTTGTACATAGTTAACATATAGTGTAACATTGTGTCATAGAAGTAAACACGATGTGCTATCTCAACGGTCAGTAGCCTCTGTTATATTTAAAACGAAGATGTGCGTTTTAGACCATCTCGTAGACCATCGGCTGGGCTGCTGAAATGAAAACAGAAATCATTGATCACGCACTAAATGACAACACTTTTATCCTTCCCCGTGCTTACAATAAACAAGTTACAATATGTGATATAATACAAGTAACATGTACATCGCGTTTATTGTAATGACAATGCGAGAAAATCTATGTTTACAATGTAAACTATTTCCGAATTAAATTAACTGCATTATGAATTAATGAAGCACATCGGCGTCTGTCAAGGATACATTGTGACGGTTACGTAGCAAGTCAGACGAATAATCCATTTGTTTGTCGATAAACGTTACTGAAATCTAAATATATTAGTCATGCAAGAAAAACCGTTTTCAAAACACAAAGTCGCAAAATCTGCATCATGAAGAAAGAGAACATTAATTTTCGTTAAATAACCAATCATTAGATGTTACTAAAACACGATTCATAATCAATTCTAATCTGCGCATGCAAATTGCTTTACTAGATAATAGTTTTCTTCGATCACTCCTAATCAGAATAAAGTTTCATTTTCACTATAAGGAACGTTATTTTCTAGGAATAACGCCTTTTATTTGGAGACGAACCGCCGCCGCCAGCTGTCTCACACACCCGAAAGTAAATACAAGTTTTATAGCTTTAACAAATCTCAGAAATATGTGTGGTTATTGATTTGTGTTATTACTTGGCAAAGTGTTTCACTACTGATCAGTAATTGATATCGGGGTTACTTTCGGTAGATTTATATGAATTATCATTAATGATTTCAGATTAAAACGCTGTTGCACGGGGCTTTAATATGTCCGCTTTAATATCGTTTGATAAGGAATCGAACATTCTTGCTAGTTTTATCTATTTATCTATCTTCCATACCGTTTACACACAGTACATACAGTATTTTGGCTGGCCAACTGATCCAGTGATTATCCTAACGCTGGGTCCGTTGGTCAGTACCCTCCATATGAGAAAAAACATCTGTGGAGGGTAGGGAAGGAAGTTTGTATAGGGGTTGGTAGGGATTAGACCCTACCGGAGGTGGCCATGGGGATTGGACCCCAAGCCGGAGATGGCCATGGATTGCTTTCGGAGAGTATTTGGTGAGTCGCAGCTAATGCCTTCAAGGTTTTAAGATTTACATCTCTGCGGGGTTTTCCGCAGCATTCAGAACCACAACTGCCACACTCTTCATGATAACACACTCTTCATGTTAGCGAAGGCTAATTCAGTATTTAGATTTTCATAATTTGTTAATAAAATGTAAAGATGTAACTGTGGTGGGTCTTCATTTTAGCCATCATGTAATAATAAAGGCTATTGCGTAAAATAGGCCGATTTATTACTGGCTAAAATGATAACGTGTTTATAGTTTACTTGTAAACCGCTTTCCGGTAGCGCCGGTAGCACCGGTAGCCGGTGTTTCCGTAAATTAAATTTCACAGAATTATACATCTGGTCAGACTACGTTTTTGTATTCATTCGAAAATTATTGCGTAGTTTCACAAACACAGATATCCGAAATGCCGAGGACTCGCGGGCGTGGGAATGGTAGGAGAGGTCGGAAAGGAAGAGGAAGCCTTCCATACCAGGGTAGATCGAGAAACGGGCGCGATGCTGACACTCCTGAGACGCCAGAGTTTGTACCCGGACGTGGGACGGAGAGGGGTAGTCAGACCCCGATACAGGGTGGCGGAGATAGGGAACCACCGGTGATTTTGTGGCTAGCCTCAGACGAGGCTGCATCTGGTAATGTTTTTTCGGATTTATTTCCGATTGATCGCCAATCTAATGAGTTACCTCAGCCTCTTAATGATAGATTCTGCCTCCCTGCTTCGGCCATAAAATGCGCCGACGATAGCTTGACAATGCATGTATCTGAAGAATTATGGATGAAAATATAGTCAGGAGATTATATCAATTTAGCCCTTCTTCTAAAAAGGGATGTTGAGCAAGTATCTGCCTCATCGTTCCAGTTAAACGAAAAGGACCAGTTGGGGCTTTAACAGAATAAACCAAAAACGGTGAAAAATATCCGTGAGTGGACAGATGCATTTATTGTATTTACATCCATTCTTATCAAGAAAAAGCCTGAATTGGCTACTGAATTATTGCAGTACATGGCACTTATAAGGGAGGCGGAATCTAGGTCAGTTGGATCATTTGCATGGCGTGTATACGACGAAAATTTTAGAATGAGACAAGCTGTGCAACCACAGCAATGGTCAAGAATAAATTCTGATCTTTGGCTGAGAACGATGACTGTGCAAGCTCATTCTCAGCAATTGTTGACTGTTCAATCACAAGCCATACATAACCAAAATTCCCAAGCACACTTTACCAGGCCTGTCAGACCTTGTTATGATTATAACTCAATGCCGGGTTGCAGTTTTTATCGCTGTAGGTATGACCATGTGTGCCAGGCCTGCAAGGGCCCCCACTATCAGCAAAATTGCCCAAGATCAAATTTTCTGCCTGCGCAGCAGAATGTGAATCAGGACACGTCACAGGGATTCCGCAGGCAGAACAAAAATGTTCGGAAATAGTACGTTTACATTGGCAGAGACCCCTGTCAAGCTTGATGCTATGGTACCATATTTAAACATACACCCTGATCCTGATATAGCTACAAAATTATACAAGGGCTTTAAGTTTGGTTTTCCACTACATTATGATGGTCCTAAAAATCTTATGAATGCAAACATTTAAAGTCTGTTTCCGCAAAATCCTGAAATTGTTCAAGAAAAGATCATGAAGGAAAAAGCAGCAGGTAGAGGTGTGGCAGTTGTGGTTCTGAATGCTGCGGAAAACCCCACAGAGATGTAAATCTTAAAACCTTAAATGAACTAGCTGCGACTCCTCAAATACTCTCCGAAAGGGTCCAATCCCTATCCGCCATCCGGCCTGGAGTCCAATCCCCATGACCACCTCCGGCCTGGGGTCCAATCCCCATAGCCACCTCCGGCCTGGGGTCCAATCCCCATGGCCACCTCTGGTATTGTCTAATCCCTACCAACCCCTATACAAACTTCCTTCCCTACCCTCCACAGATGTTTTTCTCATATGGAGGGTACTGACCAACGGACCCAGCGTTAGGATAATCACTGGATCAGTTGGCCAGCCAAAATACTGACCGACAAACCCAGCGTTAGAATCAATCACTGGATAAGTCGGCCAGCCAAAATACCCGTCCCTGTAGCATCCCTAACCCAATCGATCGATCGGTAGCCAGTTCCTTTTCCACACCATACAAATTAAAAATAACGTTTGATAATATTAAGCAATAAGAATTATAAATCAATACATCTCTCCGGAATCCTCCGCAGCACCAGAACAATTAGATTAATATTTCAGCGGTTTACAAGCAAACTATAAACACGTTATCATTTTAGCCAGTAATAAATCGGCCTATTTTAAGTAATAGCCTTTATTATAAATGTCAGGAGCTAATCTTACAATGTTAGTTGTTACGAGATACAAGAAGTTTTATTTTCAGTCGGGTTTACAACAAATAACATTCCCTGTAATAGCTATTTGCCGACTATAATAACATAACACATTGAAATTTTAAAACAAAAAAGTGAAACTTTAAAACAAATAGTCTGTACATTTAAGATTTATAAAGTTTAGCCTGTAAATACACGATGGGCCTTAAGTCAAGCATATCGGAAATTTACATATATATTATATATAGATGTGTTTAAAATCTTATGTGTTACTATCTTTTATAAAAATATATTCCTATAAATGTGAAGATCTAAGGCAATATTGTCTATAGAATCACCAGTCTATGTGGAAGTGGTTTAGATTCCAAAGGTCCGGACAGAATTGCACAGAACCAATAAAAAGTGCTGAATGTGCACATCCATAGAATGTGCTGTTTCTGATACATTTTGGTAATTATGATTAACATATATGTAGTTACACATGTACTTATACAACATGTTTGATATTTTGATTAAAGATATTTACAGAAGGCGTGTAAAGTTATAATTGTTTATTGATTTAGTTTTTACACAGTGATCACTTTCCCCATTGCTATTTAAATTTGTCAAGAATACAGGTAGATTTTCACAAACTGTGCGAGCCAGGCTACATTTTACCGGTCAGGAGGACCGCTGGTTAAGCAGTTTTATTCTAGACCAGACGAAATTCTACCAGATTTGTCTGAGGTCCTGTGAACTTTCGCTAAGACTGGATTATTAAAAAATGTATTAAGGCGTAACATGTTTTAGGCCAGGAGAGGCAACACCGACCTAGTTAAAATGTGTCTATCATAGATTCGCCTCCCCTAATATGTATAAAAGAATAAAAGACCTAACTAAAGTATTTAAGCACTCAATTATACAGTATAACTCCGTAATTTAATATTATTATTACTGCAGTTTAAGCTGGTGCTGAATTTAAGGCAACCTTTTGCAGTCATCTTTAAGCTCATACAACATAAGCTAATATCGTTGAAAGTTTGTAGTAAACATTTTCATTAGGAATTATTGTTTCAGTATACTAATATTAGTTAGCACTACAGTTATATGGCAGATGTCAAGGCACATACATATGAAGCTGTAGATACTGTAAATAACATCAACTGTCAATGTAACAGTTGAACGTGGTTAGAGTTTAACCATATCTATACTTTGCACGTCGTAATGAGACATGCTATTACGTGCATATATTGGAAATGTCTGTCTTAAATATTATTGGATAATGCAACGTTCGAGAACGAGATAGGCAGCAGCCAATCTGAGAGAGCATGATACGTTCAAGGAATGCGCTACTGGAGATGGGGCATGGAGACCAGTATGCGGTGGACTATACAATTCGAAGATTTCAAGATTTTAGATGGGATGAAAATAGCAATACATGTTTTAGCCATTTACCATTCTTCGGTTCTCAAACAGACCAGTCGGAAAAGGTGGTTGCAGTTACAATGTAATCTAAATACGGCCAGGTACAAGTGGATGGGCAAATTAAGTTAGGGTCTGGTCTAAAATAAAGTTTCTTTTTTATTTGTTCACTATATCAATTAATGTATATATATACAGTCATGCCGAGGTATTTAAAAGATAGCTCCTTGCGCATAGTTTCTTATCTTTACATGTGTCTGTCATTAGGTATATAGAGGACTGGCCCTAAACCCTTAACCCTTTAACCTTAACCTTTTCGGCGCAAAATTCTAATTGTCTTCCGCAAACCACTTTTGCTAAACCAAATAAGGAAATGAGATTAATAAATGCAAATTGCAAAGGAATAAAGCACGGATAGAGAAATAGAGCTGAGACAAAGAGTGAATAGGCGGCGTCTGATGACTGCACTATTGGTCGTGGGGTATTTTTGCGACATTGGCGGTGAAAGGGTTAATGCATTACAGGGTTATATCTGAAACGTACTGATGAAATGGTGTGTTGAACTGCTTTCTTTGTTCACAAACATACGTACTCGTACACATCTTTATACTTTTCAATGGATACACCAGAAATAGTTGTAGAAGAATGCCTTTTGTGAAAGATTTAAAGAACCCTCATTGTGCAAACTGCATTAAATTATTTTCTTTCTGCGTATTTATGTAAGTATTGTATTTCTTAGAAATAATTTGACAATGACCTTAAGACATGTATGGTACGATCTAGTGTAGATGAAATGAAAACATCTTAAATGTGGATCTTAAATACAGTTTAATTTTTCGTTCAACCATTTTGCACAGGGGGGGGGGGGGGGGGCGTTACACTTTCAGGACCAGACAATACAATTCTCCTGGCATAATGAACAACAAATAAACTTTGAAGATACATAACTATTTGATATGCACATGGGTATACGCTTTGTCTTTAAGGTTTCTTTAATTTTGTTCGTTTAATCAGTAAGAATTACTTCAATTGTTACAGGTAAAAGTTGACCAGCTTCTATGGAATAGCCCAGAAGTGGTGCATTCCATCCTTATGATTTAACACTGATATTATAAATGAACTTGAATGACGATATGTTTGAATGCTTTGGATATAATGATTTTAACAAAATAACTTTTCATGATTTTAAGCAGTATCGATCCAGATCAGATTTTGAAAAGTTTTATATCTGATTAAAATTCATGTCGTTTGTCCTAATTGTGCTTCATTGTAAAATCAATACATATTACATGTATATGTTATATCAAAACTTACTTTAGATATCAAATCTGAAGAATTAAATTAAAAAGATTTAACCCTTTCAATGTAGGAAACCAGTTTACAAGGCATTGTGTTGACACTTTTGAGTGATGTTTTAGAGGTATGCACTGTTTGTTCTGCAAATATCGTTGTAGTGCAAACAGAAAAGAGACAGTTTACTTTGCACAATTCAGTGACTTTGTACAGGTATTGACTCAGATCAGGTATTTAATATTAATAACAGAACGGACAATTCAAATACAATCTTTTTTACTGATGTCGATATTTATTATCTATATCTGATCAGTATCCAAGCTGTATTACATTTATATTTATTTTTGTTGAAAATGGAAAGTTAATAATAACAATAAGTGCAAAAGTAAGCGCAGGTCGCAGTAGGTAGTCAGATTGTCACTGGTAACTAGTCTGGACCGTTATATAAACAAGACTGTAATAAGTAAACAACATGTACACTGTTTTACGCATACGGATATTCCGGTTTTCAGCCATTTTATGGAGGGCACTTTTCACACTGAACCATCAATCTAAGGTCTACTCTTCCACCAGCTTCAGGTTGGAGCAGCGCTCTGTCCGCAGAACAATTGCGGTGGTCGGTTGGCTAATTTCGGGGAGATGGTTATCCAATGCTTATAAGCTTTACAACACTAATTCTAGCTATTTCATAATAATCTCCTCAGTCCCCTAATTTCTGACAAGTTGATCAGTTTTATATGGAAGAAATGGTAACATTGAGGGACCAGAAAACTAATCTTCAAGACATAGCCTGTTGTCACAGTGTATGAGCAGCTTTTTAAAGAAATATGCCACACACTCGCACTGCCTTGCATTTCACAAACGGCATTTGAACTTACTGAATGTGAAGGATGTTACTTGTTTGTGATACGGTGTGCATTTATCGCCATATTATAAAAAAACTGTTTCCTGTGACATTTGGCACAAATCATGAAAAGCGAACAGCCATACTAAATATTTAAGTGTGAAACCATTACTTTACCCAGTTGACCTTTCTAATGGGCGTGAACCCTGTTTACCGGTTTGGGACTTGCTGTCACTCCGTCGGACGGTGGTCGCATCGCAGACGAGCTGCTCTTTTGCGTCGCATCTGACAAGCAGTGTCCGTATGGGCAATATTTGTACTTTGCTGAGGATGCCAGCGTGCTGTTTTGCGGTGCCTTATTTGCACTATCCATTATGCCCGATTTGCAATAAGCATTATGATTGATTTGCAGAAGGTGCCAACGTGCTATTTTGCGACGCCACTTTGCTACATTATTCATTGTACTAAATTTACAGACAGTCAGTGAATTTGCTAAGAATTCTATTTGGTGTAGTTGAGAAAAGTTTGATATTGAAAATGTGTAGCAGTGAATTCGCTTATAGTTGATTTGCATTTGCTTTAGTTAGTTGAGATATTTACATTTGGTGCAGAGAATTTGATAATAGTTGATTTGCATTTGCTTTAGTTACTTGAGATATTTACATTTGGTGCAGAAAATTTGCTAATAGTGGATTTGCATTTGCTTCAGTGAATTGTGCTTTTTATATTTAGTGATATGAATTTGCTAATAAATGATTTGCATTTACTTCAGTGAATTGGCTTAAAATTCAATCTGTTTAAATTGTTTGTCAAGTTTCCTTGTCAGAGAAAAAGGCCCAAGTCATTGAAAATATTTCCATTGAATGTGTAGAACCACATGGCGTACTAGGAACCTTTGATAATTAAAAAGGGAGCTTACTCAAGCTAATTCTTTCTTAAAGGAAATGGTGGGAGAAGGCGGCTAGCCTGGAGCCAGTCTTCTCCCCTTTCTGTTATGCAGTTTTGCCCCCAAACAATTATAAACTATATTTATAGAAAGCTTAAAATCCGTGCTTTTCAAAAGAAGTGATAGTACTGGTCCTGCTTGTTATATTTGATATGTGTTGATACCTCCTTAAATACTCTACTCACCATGCTGCTTTAACTCTTCATATGTTCGTGTGTCACTGTCCGCGTCCCTGTGCAGGGACTCGTACGGCGAATGCCCGTGGCTAAAATAAAACAGTATAACGCATTTGTGTGCGATTGTCGGCCCTTCATTGCTGAAATCAATTCAGCGCATGCCTTTTTATAAGGCAAATTAGTATAACATATTTATTATTCATCGTCTGCTCTCCTGTTTAGGCATTCGTACGTCAAACTAAAACGTAACGATTCAACTCATTTGGTTCCGACTTATCGTATTATATTATTAAGCTATATCTATATATGGAAGCAGATACGTCATATATTAATAACATTTTATAACTGTATGGATTTCTTTAGATATAAATAGATACAATTATATTTCACCTTTCGTTTGTGTCATTCGCACTACTTATATTCATTGCTTAGTTCATTTTTGGACGAGTAACCTGGTTATGAAACATGATATGATGTATAATGAAGTAGTTTAAATACTTTTCAAAATTACTTTTCATATTCGTGTTGATGGTCACTGGTCGTATTGGATCGCAACTCGTCGTACAAACGCTTGTCTTTTGTAGCATTCAGGCTTTCATATTGCTGAATGGACTCGCTGGAATACATATCAGTCATGCTACAATTAAACTTCGATGTATCGAACCCGGATAACTCGAACTGCGGGATAACTCGTACTAACAGGCAGGTTCTTCCATAATTTACAATATTCTTCTAAAATGTAACATATTACGCATATTAAGAAATGCACGTGCCAGTTTAATACAGGTTAAAAATAATTTAGATCAGAAATCGAATGACTCGAACCTTTGTTATCTCGACGTACTTTGTATGGTCCCTTGAAGTTCGCGATATCAATATTCAACGTTGTAGTAAACATGCAGGATAGTGCATATAAAGCTGTTTCATATCGCAACAAAAGTCTTAGTTTGTGTTAAATATAAATACAAAAAATACTCTTCCTATACGCTTTGACGTATATATCTTTATTATGCGCATAATGCAGCCAAAATATGTCATATATAACATAAATTATCGCACATTAATTAATTAAATACGCCACTGCCTCTATCAATCAATATTTTAGATATTAATATGGCTTTGTTACCTTTGTTCGTGTACGTCCGCCCGAACGGATTTCGTCTGTCCTGTTTAAACATATATGTATATGATATTAGAGGAATTGCATGTGTCTAAGTATAGAATATCATTAACTCCCAGTTCACACAGAAAACACCCCTTTAGAAAGATTAATATTGCATTTATCATTTAGATTACATTCGTTACCACAACGGTATATCATAAGCTTGTAGGAAAAATGAATGTTAATCGAGAATGTCTTCTTAAACTTTCATTTTTGCATAATTTATCATACAAGTACTAAACCGTATTATATATATATATAATTCAGTCTCGAACATTACATATTCATAACGTCTGTGTTAGGATTACATTTCAATACTTGAAAATCAATGTAGTAAAATGTGTGAAGGTATATAGGCTTCAAGAAGTTTGCGTCTAATACAATTCAAATGATGTAACAGTTGTCATGTTTGAAGATTATAAATGCAAAATAAGACTTCATAATTCTTACCACTGGTATCTGTATGGGGGTGTACTGACGTTTTGTCGCTGAAAATATAATTTTGTCACTTCAATGTTTATAGTATGATATATCGACAATGCTATTTTGAACAGTTTACGAACTATTTGCAAATGACGTACACGCACTATATTCCCAACGATTTGGTAAAATACAATTTTGTTTTGTTTTTATAGTTATGCACATTTGCTGTTTCCTTGTGTTGCTGGTCGGGCGACTGTTTGTTCTGTATGTGGTGTTTCCTGCATGACTCATTTTTGTACTTTTCATATTGTTTCCGGAAATACACAATGCGAGCAAAGAAATAACCCGGAAATATAAAGACAAATCTTAGAACAAAATAGAAATTTACCTGCTCCCGGCGTTCTCTGTGTTCGTGTGTTTGTTTCCTATAATGACAGTCAAACAATGTAATAGAAAAACAGCATACTTATTTATTATTGTTGATTGATAATACAAGACAGAAATATAAATGGAAATGATGTAACTCTCAGAGTGTAACGGAGGTATGCGACAGTATCATTCCAATGTGTAGACAATGGGCCTAATTGGTAAATAAATGACATATTGCATCCTTTGATAATTTAAATGCAAACGACATATTCTATGTTTCAAAGCAATAAAATATAATGGCAATAAAAGCTTATAGAGTATATAGAGGTTATGTTGCGAGTTGTCTTTTAAGATCACATGATTCTAAACGAGCCATAGAAAATGTTATTCAGCGAGCCTTTGGCGAGCTTAATACATTTTCATGGCGAGTTTAGGAATATGTGATCTTAAAAGACAACGATCATCAGAATTTTTTTCTCACCTAACCAAACAGTGTAGATCTAGATCTATTTTCGCCCTTTTAATGATATATAAAAATCGGTGTTCCCCAAGTTTGACGTCATATATGACGCATAACGTCATATATATTCTAAGGTGAATTTAGACGTGTTACTGATAAGAAAATCTTAACCCGCTGTTCTAACCCGGAGATAAGGGAAGTTGTGTGAGAAAATGAAGTTCCTTCATTTGAAGAGTAAAATGTCTCACGGCAATGTGTTGTTACCGGGTTGCCTACGAGTCTTATATAGTATTTCCGAATTGCAATCAATCAGACTGTCACATTTCGAGTTTTGAGAAAACCCTTGTATGAGACTAACTGAACAAGTATTTAATTATGACGGTTGCCATAGTAATCTAAGAATTTGTCATACATACCCGAGTGGGATCTTTTGATCTGGCTTTCGAGTTCTATTATGATTGACAATCTGGGATAAAAATGTAAGACTCAAATCGAGGGCCTGTGCCAGATCGAGGGCCGATGTGAAAATCAAGGGCCGATCTAAAATCGTGGGTAGTTTTCTCCCTAATCTTGGGCCGATGTATAATCCACAATAAAACAACATCCCACCTGACACAATGCAAATATTACAAAAGTTGATAAAGATCTAAGTTCTAATTAAACAAACTGTGAATAGATCCAAAAATGTAAAATAAAATAAATAGACTATCTTACATGAGTGTTCTTGATTATTGGATTTATTAAATGTCTTTTTAAAACGATAAAAAACGAGCATGAACACGAATGCAAGATCCTATTTATAACATAACACATACAAATGTTATTTGCAGCCAAAATTTCAGCAGTAACGTGGATTGTTATAAATTCCCCTTACATATAGAAATGATGAATGAAAGGTGTTATTAGGTTCGCTAGGTAACTGGGACAAAGTAGGTCCATATTTTCCAACTTTTTTTTTACTTACTGTCATATCAACCAGGATCTAATTCAGACCTGTCTGGTATTCAACATACAGAAACACGTCAAAATAAATTTTGAGTTACAGTTTTGACATACATAGTTACAAACACGTCACATTATGACGTCATTGTACACAACATGTGTCTATGTAAAGCGCGCCATTTACATGAAGACCCACATACAGTCGCCAACACGTCCGACACTAACTGTCAATGGGATTCGAAATGCGCCTTCGTTTTGGTATATTAAGCCCTTCATTAGTGTTGTATGTATACACATGGACATGGACATTTCCACTGAGAAAAAAAATCTCGATTCAAGTTCAGTGAAAATGTTTGAAATGGACAAAAGATTCAGTACGAACTGCTGCATAAAATGTGTTGGAACAGGAGGAAGATTTTCGCGATCAGCTGAGTTAGTGAGTATAGCATATTTGAAATATGTTTGTGCTGTGCTGGATTCAGATGACTATAGTTGTTGATTGATGAGATATTTGTATGAGTAGAAATCTGCATAAACAAAAGGACATGCGGTGAAGAAAATGCAAAGTTGAGGAGGCATTTTAAATGTAGAATGGATTGTACGGGTCAGAGTAGCTGGTAGGTCTTTTTTGGCATATATTTTGTATATGATTCCTGACAGCGATTACAATTTGTATTATTTTATCGAAATTAAGGCGCAAGTGCCAACAATCCTTTGCCATCTATCGTGACTCAATCGTGGACAGGTAGGTCGACCACCGTCCGCCAGTTTGTTTTGACAGCGCGTATGAATCGTTCGAATGTCATTCGGTCGTTCGAATGTTATTCACTAGTGAATATATGCCCATAATTATCAAAAAATAAATGATAGTGTTACGTCACGCTGAAGCCACGAGTTATGTAATAAAGATCTATATAGACTGGCGGAGTTAAAAAAATAAATTGCCCAAACACTGGTGGCACGAAATAATACGACGTCAAAACGGACGACGTTGTGCGTAAATGAAGTCAATTTTTTCCAACCGTTGAATATAATAGAATTAAAACGAAACAATGGATTCGCTCTTGGATGTCGGCTCAGACACGGAGAGGACCGATGTCAAAAGATCCAAACCCGATCTAGTTCTGGATAGAGATGGATTTGGTAACACAAGTTGCAAGATTGAAGGCCAAAACTCCTTCCTATGTGGGGACTCCTTCCTATGTGGGGACCAAAGTTCCTTTTAAAGTTGAAAGTCGGGTGAACGAGAAAAAGAAAGTTGCTTCTATGAAGAGGAAACGTGAAAACCTTTTATACAGAAAAAGTCGATAAGAGGGAGAAAGTCATAGAAGGTGCATTGTCAAAGACGTAATGATTTCCAAGTTGCGTGAAAAGCATGGACTGGAGCATCAGAAAGTGGTCTCTCGGTATGTATCAATGAGAAAACCCTTCTTTCCTATCGTTCGAGACGCGCCGGCCACATTATTCAAGACTGAGGTTAGAACTAGTTTTACCTGTCTTGAAATAAGACTTCATTATAACTAACATGTACTGTATTTCCATAAATGTTCATTTGTGAATACTGAAATAAAAGACTCTTTATGCATTCGAACACAAAACTTCTAATACAATTATTATTTTTCTTACTCAACCGTCTCAATTGTTGCGTACACTATCGAAATCCGTACCGGTAAATTGCATTCAGGAATCCGTACCGGTAAAGTGCATTCTAGTCTAACATATTTCATAAACAAATGTGGTTTAGATCTCCATCGTTTGAAACCAAAAGAAACATAACGTGCCAAGACTATAGTTGCCGGACATAAGCATTCAAATTACCTAGAACACATACGTCAAACAGTGAAACAGACTAGGTTTCTATAGTTGTCCTATTCTTTGTGGTATTTAGGATGTATGATCATGACGTCACCGCTCATATATGGAATGTACAGTTAAATCTTTATCAAGCGACATCTTTTCTTTAATGGAGCCACCTATGTCTTTTTTTAGAAAAACAAAAAACAATGATAATATTAAACATGCAAAGTCTTTGTAATCCAGATGAAATATAAAATCATTGTAAACATACTGTAATTATGGACCAAATCGTTTATTATTGCAGAATTGCCATGATAACGACAACGGGAGAATCCCCGATGCCAAGTCGACCGGTGTTTGATCCCGAAGCAGAGCCTAAAGAGCACGAGTTTTCGGAACGGCATCAAATACATGTTACATCTCAACTTGTTGTTTACAGTTCTTATGAATAAAATGGTGAATACTTTCAAATGGATTAGGAATGCCCTGTGACAGTAACGCTAATTATCATATGTGATCTTCAATACATTGCAGACATGAGTTAGTACTACCGCAGCATGTACAAACATCGAATGTAGTGACCCGAGAGAAACTGCCGGCTAGGAAAACCATGGGAGTCGGTATGTTGAAATACATAGATTTGCCTAATACAACATGTTCTTATGATTTCATTTTCTGTCCTAAAATGATTTATATGTGATATAGCGGGTGAATGGAACGTTTTTACTCCCTTCTATAAAGTTCTAGTCCTGATATTACGAGTGCGTGTAAGCATAGTATGTGTACCAGTTCCATCGTACAAATCACATAGAATGCCGATTGTTATTATTGACTATAAGTCCTATATTAATTTCAGCCTCGAAAGAAACCAGCCAGATTGATTCAGCCTGAAAATATCCATAGGGAAATGAATCCGTTGGAGAAGTTTGCTACACATTTGCAGGGTGAGGCTCTCTTCTACCCGAACGTTGGGGAGGCGGTATACTAGAGACTGAAATCGGCGCTGTCTACAGGGGTGGCATTCTTACAAACAAGCTTTTATACATCGGGTGTTTGTTTGGAAATCATTAAAAACCGTCCGACACAAAATACACAAAGACAGCCACACTCACGTGCCATTTGGTAAATATGCTAAAATAGTAATTTTAATTGACCTTATATTACCATAAATTCATGTTCATCTCATTCAACCCAAGTGACGACTATACTCGTCCGTTACAAATATAGAACCTGGGAATGGTTGTTTACAACAATGTCTACACATGTTTTACAAATTACACCAGATTAAAATGTGTACCTCGAGTATATTGTAGTCATCCTTTATAATCAATGAATTAATATGTAATATGTGTACTCTCCGAAATCGATTTCAGTCAGGCCAACGATTTTCAAATTGGCATCCTTATATGTTATGAATGCACTTTTGGAAATAGGAGCTCACGATTTCAGACCGGCCCACAAGTGTCGAATCGGCCCGTGATCTGATTATAGACCATGAAACTATTTAAGGTCTGTACATTCCGAAATCCTAGCTCTTTATGGTAATAAGGTCATACTTTTGGCACGCCATTATTGGTTATGAATGCTCGTTCGGATATCAGTGATCAAGATTTCAGATCGCAATAATTTGGATGGGCGCTTAAGATTTTAGAAAACGGCCACCGATCATCGATTTTGGATTGGCCGACGCTTTCGGAATCGACCCTCTATCTGGGACCGACCGACGATTTGAGTCTTACATATATATCAGGTTGATGTAACAACAATTTCGCTTCATGACTACTGTGTTATATACAGTTTCTACAAACACAAAGGAGTTTAAGTATAACAGTTTCCATTGCATCTTATAAATATTCATGGTGTCGGCGTCATTATTATCTCAACAGGTAAATAATTGTAAACATATTGACAGAAATTGACCAATTAAGGTTGATTACTTTGATTGTGATTGATTGTTTTAATGAATGTCAATACCTGATAAGCGTAAGTTTCAACTATGGGCAAACTGGACGTCCTAGAGAGACGGTGAGATAGGGTCCTGAATACAGAAGAACTCTTGCGCGATACCCTTCCCATATTATCCATTAAAACGTCTTGATCTTTTAGTTACTCAGTGTAAAACACTGACATATCGGACCTCGGTTGATAAACTATCCGGACTAATAGAATCAAGCATGGGTTTTGTTAAAGACGGGGGTTTCTATACCCGGGGTTGGTCTGTTCCAGTCGGAAACGAGCTTTAGCGAGTTTCCGATAGGAACAGACCAACCGAAGGTATAGAACCCCCCGGCTTTAACAAATCCCATGCTTGATTATTTTTCTCGCTGAAATACGCCCTAAAACCAAGAGAATTAACGAATTTTGTGAAGTACTACTTTACATTGCGTAATACGACTTCCATATCTAATAGCAACATACCGCAGCATAACTTTAGGCGTGACGCCAAATTCTTGCATAAAACGTGCTGTTGTAGTCCCGCTAGACCATGTATTAACAAGGCCATTCTCGTGCTCACGCGCTGTTGTTGACCGGTATTAATTATACCTATTACGGGCCTAAGGTAAACAATGGACGCGAATGTTACAGAGTTTTGGCCTAAGCTAGGTGAACGCCGGGGTGTGAGTATTTCCAGGAGCACCGACAATGAACTGTTTTTAGTGATAGACATATTGAATGAAATTCCGTGTAAACGGTATTTGATACAATCATGAATTGACGTCCAAAAGAAAACAGTGGCCCGGAAACAGCATAAATCGACGAAGAAGTGTATAGTTTTGCTGCCGTTGTTTTGCTTGTATTTTGAAGAATTAAATTGATGCAGGAGAGCAGAAAATTGGTTTTATGCAAGAATGGCGTTAATACACGTTTGTTTTCGGGCAATAACATCTGCAGTGTCCCTCGGGAATGTTGCACTCGCCCTTCGGGCTCGGGCCAACAACAGTCCCTCGGGACACTGCAGATGTTATTGCCTGAACAAAGGTGTATTAACCCTCTAATGACGTCATTTGTTATGACAATCACAAACGTTACGTTTTGGCGTAAATAGTGACTACAAAACAACGTCTTCGGTTAATTAAATAGGCTTTTAAAGTGTTTATATGATAAATAGAATTTCATATTCGTGCTAATTACTTATATTAATTTCAATTCATAAGGTTGTTGCCTATAGAAATCTTGGTATAATTCTGTAAGAAGTCCTTCCCTTGTATTGATTTTACCCAATCGCGCGTATGAATACACTAGTCACGGGGTGTTCCAGATAAGGATTTCTAGTACGACTATTTTTAGTAACTCAGCTTATATAGCACGACTGAGAAGCGAGAAAAAAACGTCTGGCGGGGGATTAAACCCGGGACTCTGGTACTGCAGTCGATTGCGTGTACCACTCGACCACTCGTCAGCATCCGTCTGTTTTTCGCATTGTTACTTTTGCTTTCAACGGATCTGTTAATTTCAGACTATATTTACTTCACAACAACAGGTGATAAAGTGCCTGTGTGGCGATCATAAAACGTCGCCCCATACTTCATTATCGGTGTTGTTATATTTTCTCGTCCTTCGGGATCATTAGTTTTGATTTTGTTAGTTATTAAAATTGAATACTGCTTAATCCGGTGCTAGATGTGTGAGAAGTATTGCACTGTTAATAAAACCCATGAACATACTCAATTAAACCGAGTTTGACTACTCAATAAAATCAGACTCAATAAATATAGTCTGAAAGTGGGATATACTTCGAAAGCAAAAATAGCAATGCAAATAAAAGAAAATTGTAGACACTGTTTTGTTGAGTCTGTTGATGAGTAGTAACCAAAAATTGAATACTGCCCATGCCCCCTAGCACTGGCTTAAACAATATTCAATTTTCAAAACCAACAACATCAAAACTAATTATCTCGAAAGACCAGAACAAATAACAACACTAAAATAAGGTACGATGAGACTTTATACGGTCGCTCACATGCACTTAACACGTGCAAGCACAAGCACTTCTCTTGTGAAGTAAATATAGTCTGGAAGTTGGAGATCAATCGAAAGCAAAAGTAGCAAACCGAGTCCGAATTTTTTCTTATCGCATTGCTACTTTTGTTTTCGAAGGATCTCCCACTTCTAGACTATTTGAACATACATTATACAATAGAAAAAAATTGAACACAGTGTTTGCCTACCAGGGGAACTATTTCCTTTCCGTCTCCAACAGATGAAGACAACCATTGCAACGACACATAAGGCGGCCACAAATCCACCTACTGCTCCTCCAACAATCAAACCGATCGAAGTACTAGACTCTGGTCCAGGTGGTGCTGTAAACATTTTCTCCTTAATTAATGTGATAATAACTAAATTTCATCGATATAGTACAAATTCTGCTATACGCAAAATTAGAAATTACTTCAACCTCAATATTCAGTTTCTGACTGCAGCTCAATCGAAAACATAATGCGTTAGGTGACATAAACAATTAATCATATATTCTGATTGTATGCCTATACATCTAACAAGCGGATACAAGATCTACTATAACGGAACTCAGTGTAGATATGACAAATATTGTGTGAATACTGTTTAAAGTAAGTCGTTTAAATGACAAAAAATTGTGCACATTCAACTGTTACACATTTAACCTAGACCTGATTTTTTCTTGTGCGTGCGGTAACGCAAATTGGTAGTATGTATCTTTCAGTTTTCAAATTCTATATTTTAAGTAATGCTTTTAATAAAACTTCAAGGTATTTAGACGATAGTTTGAATTTAGATAATCCTTATTTTGAAACAATGATTTCTTCAATTTACCAAAAAAACTGTCTTTAAACAAAGCGAAACAATCTGACACCATGGCTTCCTTTTTAGATTTGAATCTTTCCATCACAAATGATAAAGTTTCATCCAAAAAACGATAAAAGGGAAAACTTTAATTTTACAATTATTAATCATCCTTTTCTAGATGGAAATATGCTCCGTTCTACAACATTTGGGGTTTATATTTTCAACTTATTGGGTTTGTCCGAGCCTGGTCTTAATTTAGTTATAACTGATAAGCGTCTTAAGCAAGGTTACAGATATAACAAACTTTTTATGATGATGCTAGCTACAAACCTGGAGAATATCGATCGGGGTCATATCCAGTTTCATGGTTTAATTATAAAACGCTTATATAATTTAAGAAGAAAGGGTATGTCCCATTATATTGCAATGCACTGCATGTTTGGTAATTGACCCTTTTTAAGTCTGTAGCTACGCTTCCCGCTTTGCTTGCGCGATGACAGACCGAGGGTAGTACTTTATGATGGTATATTCCTAATCTCAGAAACGGGATGAGCTTACCAGACTCACATATTACCTTTTCCCTGGCGTGCCCTTAATGTAGTGGATAATTCCGGCGGAAATACCTTTATTTACACTATATTTAGAGCTAGGTTGACTTTGAGATGAGTGTGAGGTTAGGACGTCCGTAAACCGGTTTAAATATTTATATACAGTGCTCTCTCCCTACAACGACCCTCTCAATAACGATTCCCTCCTTACAACAACGCATGTCACTGTTTCCGAAACAACAAGGCTCCAGAAACAACCTTTTTCCATCGTATTTTCTTTATGCCTCTATCAAACCCTATGTTGTGACCACTCTTTAGAATCGTCGCTTTGTGACGATTCTAAAGAGTGGTCACACCATAGGGTATGCATGAGGCATAACGGTTTTAGTTCTCGAAATACACCTTATCTGGGGATCTGCAAACAAGCTAATTATGTTTGATTTTCCCTCCCTACAACAACTCCCTCTGAACAACACATACAATATTCGTATCCCAAAGGGTGTCGTTGTAGAGAGGGAGCATTGTACTGAAAATGGGTGATCCTTCAAAAGCAAAAGTAAAAATATAAAAAGAGAAAATTGCAGACTCGGTTTGATCGAGTCTGTTCATGAGTAGTAATTAAAAGTGCAACACTACTCACGGCCCCTAGCACCGGCTTAAGCAGTATTCAATTTCAAAACTAATGACATCAAAACTAATGATCCCGAAGGACCAGAAAATATAACAACACTGAGAATGAAGTACGGGGCGACTTTTTATGGCCGCCACACAAGCACTTAACACCTGCTGTTGTGAAGTACATATATTCTGAAAATGGGTTTTCCTTCAAAAGCAAAAGTAGAAATGCAAAAAGAGAAAATTGCAGACTCGGTTTGATTGAGTCTGTAACCCCAGTGGTTGTTATGCTACTGATCGTGCCAAGGCGGTACTCTCTTTGTCACACTAACATTTGTTAGTCTTGTGTCTTTGTACTTGAGCTTTTGTTCATGTTTCGAATGTTTATCACTTGTACTTGTGTTTGTAAATGTTAACTGTGATCATCGCGTGTATGTGTATGTGTTTGGGTGTGTATGTGTGTGTGTTTATTGATCTATGTGTGTGTGTGTGTGTTTTTTGTGTGTGACATGCCATTTATCTTTGTTTAGGTGGTGGTTGCGTCTTGTATGTGGCTTTGCATGCTTGACTTTTTATATTATACAGATATGCCTTTATGGATAATGACGTCACCATGTAGTTTGTTGGTGTGTTTGTGTTTATTAACGTCCGTTTCTGCTCACTATGGGCTAATTGGACGCCCCAGAGAGAAGGGAGAGGATACAGAGAAACCCGAGCGCGATGCCTAACTCTTATTATCGACTGAATTTCTCTGGTTCTTTTAGATGCCCAGTGTATAGCACTGATACATCGGACCTCGGTTTATAGTCCCGTCCGACGGGGAATCGAACCCGTGACCCCTGGTATTGCTGTCGAGCGCGTTAGCCACACGACCACGTCCGCCGGTAAGTATGACAGATACAGAAAATGAACCAAATCACTTTCATTCTATACTGTACTAAAACATTGATGATTAATTATTACAAACTATTACATTTAGGCTCGTTTTGAAGTTTGCCATAGTATACCTCTTGTTTTCAAAAACTGAATTTAATATGTGTCACAGAAATGTCGTTAATCAGACAGAACATAGGAAAATGGAAACTTAAGTTTAAACATTTTAAATTACATATAATTATGTAAGCCTATTCGAAGAAAATAAAATGAACATAAAAGTACACGTGTCATCAATGCAGAAACTACGAGTATAGTTGATATATTATGAATATAGAATTAAGAATAAAAGTACAAAAATGAGTCATGCAGGAAATACCACATACAGAACAAACACTCGCCCGAACAGCAACACAAGGAAACAGCAAATGTACATGGGTAGAAAAAACAACAAGAGACGCACAAAGACAAAACAAACATACAATAGGAGGAAGATGGAAGTACCGCCTTGGAACGGTCAGTGACAAAAGTCACCGGGGGTTTAAACCGGTTTATGGGCGCCCAACCTCACCCTTATTCCATCCCCATCCTAAAAGACAAACAGTGTAAATAAACGTATCCCCTCTCCGACTAATCTACAACAACCGCGACAGCAAATACAGTGGTAAAGTGCATGTATAACAAAAAAACATTTAATTGAACATACTGTATCCACCTATCGCTAGTGTACTCAATGATTGAGCTGCAAACAGAGTAACTGTAGAAAAGTAATAAAGGGTACGACAAAAATGAAATAGTACAGATATCCGACGTTCTCCTTCCATTTCTGGATTTAAGAGGTCGCCTTCATAGAGTACTAAACCTTTCTTGTCGGCGTACATGCAAAGAGGCCAGCGTGATTGCCAACTGTAAAAGGGTTCACAACCAAACATGCAGTATGTTGTAATAATACAGGATCATATCCCTTTTTAATGAATTGTTTTATATATTTGATGAACAAAGTGAGAAAATGGGTATGTCCAATAATTCTACGAAGTTTGTAAATCACATCACCATAAAATTCAGGATGTGAAATACCGTGTCGCAAAAGTACCTTGAGATTACATTTATACTTGCCAATAAGCGAGAGATTTCGATAGTAAAATTTAGAGAAAGTTTTTCTTAGTTTATGGTATCTATATCCTTGTTTAAGCAGTTTTTCAGTTAAAATGAGATTTCGAGTGTTAAAATCGTCAATAGATGAACAAGCTCTAGCAAAACGAATAAGTTGAGATATATAAACCCCGTAAGATGGAGCACGGGGAACATCCCCGTCAAGATGAGGAAAATTTACAATATTAAAATCAAAATCATCTCTTTTGTCATATATTTTAGAAGAAATCATTCCATTATTAATTTTAAGGTCTAGGTCAAGGAACGCTGCATAATTGTCGGACGGGTATCCAAGACCCTACATTTGATTTTGTGGTAGTCCAAATAATGCTTAAAGAAGTTATAATATACGAATCACTAAAACCCAGGACAATACAAGGGTTGATGCTTTAATCATAAAACTAAAACAATGTTTTCCACTGAAAACTAAAACTACTGTAACTTACAAAACACAATTGAAGGGGTCAGTGCAAGATGGTACCCAATTCCATTTTTTGAAAAGTGGAGAAAATCGCATTTGTTTGTGAAATTTGGGTTAAGTGTAACACAATTTAAAAAAATTCACCCATCGATGATTTACCATTTATATGTGTAACTACTGAAATTGTGGGAATGGTGAAGTGTTAATAAACGATTTATTGTAAAAATACTGTTTTTTATTAATTATGTTTAGGCAAAACGGGACCTAAGTCCAATTATATTTAGGCAAAATTTGTATTTTCTTTTCTTTTCATACATTCGTTGTGGTTAATTCTTCAATTTTGCAACATAATATTAATTTCTGTAACGGAAATCCATCAATTAAGTAATACATACTTATCGGAGTATTATCAAACACTCATCATTCAGGCAGTTAGTTTTAGTATGTCCAATCTACTATGTATTTCATGTGTTTACGCGCATATACCATTTTGGAGATAACACTTTTGTAATATTCATGTGAACAACATTTTTCCTGCTTAAACATAAATTTCACACATTTTCGAAACGTTATCATGAGGGGAAAGTTGAATCTATGCTATAGTGGCCCTAACTCCTTTTTTTAAAAAATGGAGTTAGGTACCATCTTGCACTGACCCCTTCAATTGTGAAAATAATAACTATTTGTGGGGTATTTGGAATTAGTTTTTTTCAGTTTGTCTGTTGACCTAGTTTAAATGAATATACAACCTCTGTATTGACAACACTGACATGTCTGCAGACACTACAACTATATCTGGGATTCATATATCAAAACACACGCTAGAAGCCAATTTACAGACTTGTTTAAATCTATTAGAAAATTGATGTCGTACAAACGGAATGGTCCCTTATGTTAATAAAACATAAACATTATTAATTACAACTCCCATAAGAGAGGCAAGTTTCCTGAAACTTCATTCAACCTAACATTCAGGAAGAAAAATTGTTAGGCGTACATATAAATAAAAAAATTGAAATGGAACGAATATGTTAATAAAATAAAAAAAAATCTCAACTAATTTATGGCTGCTATCTAGAATCAAAATGTACATTCCTCTTCCTGCTAGAATATCTCTTTATAAAGCCCCCAATTAGCCACATTTAGATTTCTGTAACATTGTTTGGAATGTGACAAATACTTCTAATCTTTCTAAACTATTGATTTTACTAAATCTATTTCTATGCCTGAATAAATATACAAGCTACAAGCTACAAGCTATAAAGGCTACAAAGGGTACATGATTTGACATGTTTAATTTTCTTTTGCATCAATGAAACATTAACATGTAAATAGCACAACCTTTGATTACTATTAATGATAATAACACCATCAACACAAAAATATAACTGTACATGTATTTAGGCACAGGGCGCATTTGGAACTGATCCAATTACGAAACTTCCCAAAGAAGTTTCTGGCTTGGTTCACTTATATTTGTTCCTGTAGTTTGTATAATGCTACGTTCATTTTGCATTATTGGAATGGTTTAATAGCCTAATTAATGTACTGGACACCTTGTTTAATATATTCCGTGATTGATATTTTTGCACAGAAATGTATGAAATGTACCGATTAAGAGGGCCTATGGGATTTATTAGCCATTTGGCTAAGCGAGCTACCATTATTAACTAAGGTATTTTATTCATTCATTCATTCAGATTAATTGAGTTTCTCTGGAATTCATTCATTTATTCAATCCGTCAAAAACCTTCTACATACAGTTTCGATCCAGGCGAGACGTCGAATAGTGAGCAGTGTTGCACTTTTAATTACTGCTCATGAACAGACTCAATAAAAAAGAGTCTAAAATGTTCTCCATTTGTGTTGCAATTTTTGCTTTCGGGGGATCACCACTCTTCAGAATTTACATTCTAATACTATATCCACGAAGCAATGCGGCGCAATACAAGCGCATAGCTAATACACACGACTAAAGTAAAATAATAAAGTGTATGAAAATTGAAATGAGTTTTATATAAACGCCTTTCACGACAGACCTAGATCAGACGGCTAACGTAGAAGCCGTCTGATTGTTTGTCTATGAACATATATACATACGAGTGTCCACATTTCGATACTATATTGGTGATGATGACACTGTAAATCATCATATTATTAATATTTATTATGTCAATATTTCATCTGAAATGAAAATAAGTTAACAATGTTAAACTATAGTATGAGAATAAGTATTCCAGTATAATAACCAGTCGAACCTGTATCTCATTCTCAGTATCATATATATGTTGTCCTTCGGGATTATTATTTTCTAGTTTATTTACCACTTAAGACGATGCTTTTAATAACTGCTCATAAACATACTAAATAAAACTAAAGTACGCAATGTTCTCCTTTTGCAATTTTTTCCTTCGACGGATATCCTAGAATTTAGTATTCAGGAAGTAACTATTCTGGGGTAGAACGACAATCCCATGGCATATGAACCACAACCCACCTGTCACTGATTCTGAAAGTAGGAGATCCTTCGAAAGCATGTAGACCCGCAATTTCTATGTAAGTAGGAGATCCGTCGAAAGCATGTTCAGCAGCAATGCAAACAGAGCCGATTCCATTATGGTATTGTGTTACCGATTTAATGTTCTCTGTAAAGAAACTATTTTCGCAGTGATATTGGTTCGTCAGCCTGAATTAGCGGTAACTGAATTTGACTTAACAGCTGGATATGGAAAGTGTGTGTTTCTTTTCGTCCTTTGTTTAGTCTGGGTATATCGCCATATCGACCCATATAAAACGACATAACTTATAACATTATCAGTACATTTATATACATTACGAGTACATTTATAACAACTGGTAGGTTTCAAGCTTTAATCGGTGCTGGTAGATGTATAGACTCAGAAATACGTTTCGATTACATCATCATTATCACCAAAGGCTTTGCCGGGAATAGACCCAGGTGCCTTTGTATTGTCAGTAAGGGATAAACTCCGTATCTGACGTATAGGTATCGTCACACATGTAAAGGGCAAGCCAGTGGACGGTTAAATTCATTGCAAATGTCCATTATATGGTTGAAACTGTTTTTTAAAGTTGCATAATACTTGCTCTTAATCATAATTTTAGTTTTAAACGTTGATGTTTCTGACTAATTTTTGGTTCATTATGGCGGCTCGTCAGAACAACATATTTTCTTGAATCTCGTTGGATAGATTCCTCGCATAATTTGATTGCGCCCCTAGATGAACAAATGTTACTTTATTCCGAGTGTTGTTATATTTTATGCTCCTTCGGATTCATTGCTTATGAACATAACCTATATCTGAAGCCGGTGCTGGGATTGGGGTAATACTCAGGAAACCAATAGGGTCTACGATGCACCCCTAGCCTTTTAATGGGTACCAAAATGTTCAGAAAAGTACTCAAAGTACAAAAATGAGTCATGCTGGAAACACCATATACAGAACAACAGCCGCCCGAACAGCAACGCAATGTAACAGCAAATGTACATAATTATAAAACATCAAGAGACGAACAAAGACCAAACAAACATGCAATAGGGGGAGATTGAAGTGCCGCCTTGGAACGGTCAGTGACAATAGTCACTGGAGGGGGGTTAAACCGGTGTCGGGGGCCCAACTTCACACTTATTCCATGCCCATCCTAAAAGACAAAGAGTGTAAATAAACGTATCCCCTCTCCGATTAATCTAAAACATCCGCGACGGCAAATACAGTGAAAAAGTGCATGTATAACGAAAACATTTAAGTGAACAAACTGTAGCTACCTATCGCTTGTGTACCCAATGATTGAGCTGCAAACATAGTAACTGTAGAAAAGTAATAAAGGGTTCGACAAACACGAAATAGAACAGATATCCGACGTTCTCCTTCCGTTTCTGGATTTAAGAGGTCGCCTTCAGCGTGATTGCCAACTGTAAAAGGTTGACAACCAAACATGCAGTGCGTTGTATTATAGGATCATAACCCTTTTTAACGATTTTTGTAATATATTTGATGAGAAAATGTGAGAAAATGGGTATGTCCAATAACTTTACGAAGTTTGTAAATCACATCACCATAAAATTCAGGATGTGAAATACCGTGTCGCAGAAGCGCCTTGAGATTACATCGCTACTTGCCAATAAGTGAGAGATTTCGATAGTAAAATATTGTTCGTAGTTTATAGTATCTATATCCTTGCTAAAGCAGCTTTTGAGTTAAAATGAGATTTCGACTGTTAAAATCGTCAATAGATGAACAAGCTCTAGTAAAACGAATAAGTTGAGATATATAAACTCCGTAAGATGGGGCACGGGGAACATCTCCCTCAAGATGAGGCAAATTTGCAATATTAAAATCAAAATCATCTCTTTTTTCATATATTTTAGAAGAAATCATTCCATTATCAATTTTAAGTTCAAGTTTAAATTCTTTAATCCAATGTGTATTTTAACAGCTTCCATGGCAATCCCCCAGTTTTCGTAATGATGACCTATACCTGCATATTCGCCAATATCACAACCAGCTTTTTTGACATAACATTGTGCTTTTAGTTCCAACTTGTTTTTTTAATTACTTTATTTGCATACTCATGAATATTAATGGGAACATTAAAATAGTAAAGAAAGAATAGGAATAACGTAAAATTTTCATTTTTTTATATCCTACAACAATCAGAAAATAACTTTAAATGCAGTTTAACATAATTACGATCCCCCAAGAAAACGAAATTTCCAATTTGAGGACCAAAGCATTCATTTTAATTGGAAAAGTAGTAAAGTCAAGCAGGCAAAGCCACATGCAAGACGCAACCACCACCAAAACACCGATAGACAGCATGACACACACACACACACACACAACCACACACCCAAACGCACACGCACACACACACACACGAAATGAACACAGAAAACACCAAAAGACACACAAGAACCAGGGACAAACGTTCCACAACATGAACAAACCACAAGCACAAAGACGCAATGCAAACAAAAGGAAGGGTGACAAAGAGAGTACCGCCTTGGCACGGTCAGCAGCAAAAACACCACTGGGGGTTTAAACCGGTTTACGGACGTCCTAACCTCACACTTCTCTCAAAGTCACCCTAGCTTTACAAATATTGTAAATAAAGGTATCCCCGCTGGACTTACCCACAACATAGACGACGGTGAACACAGGACAACATGTAAAACATAGCATAATAACTGTGACAATCCGTCAAATATGTACTCAATGACTTTGCTGAAGTCGGAGCACCTGCAGGTAAGCCGTTAAGGGCACGACAGGGAAAAAATAATACATGAGTCTGGTAAGCTCCTCCTGTATCCAAGTTTAAGAGTATACCATCATAGAGTACTACCCTCGGCCTGTCATCGCGCAAGCAAAGAGGGAAGCGTAGCTACCGACTGTAAAAGGGTCGATAACCAAACATGCAGTGTGTTGCAATATAATAGGATCATAACCTTTCTTTTTAAATTTTTTAATGCGTTTTATAAACAAATAATGAAAATGGATATGACCCCGAAGTTTGTAGATAACATCCCCATTAAATTCTGGTTGAGAAATGCCTTGTCGCAGTAACGTCCGTAGATTGCAATTATATTTACTAATGAGAGGTAAATTTCGATAATAAAATTTAGAAAAGGTTTTCCGAAGTTTGTGATATCTGTAACCTTGCTTAAGAAGTTTATCAGTTATAACTAAATTACGTCTGTTAAAATCTTCAAGCAAAGAACAGGCTCGGGCAAACCTAATAAGTTGAGAAATATAAACACCATAAGATGTAGAACGTGGCACATCCCCATCTAGAAAAGGATAATTAACAATTTTAAAATTAAAATCTTCTCTTTTATCGTATACTTTGGACGAAACTTTATCATTTGTAATTGAAAGATTCAAATCTAGAAATGAAGCATTAATATCAGATTGATTAGCTTTGTTTAAAGACAGTTCTTTTGGGTAGATTGAAGAAACCATAGTATCAAAATAAGGATTATCTAAATTCAAAATATCGTCTAAATACCTTGAAGTTTTATTAAAAGCATTAACAATATCGGTCTGTGTATCAGGTTTTAAGCTAAGCATAAAATCCCTCTCGTAGCAATACAAAAACAAATCTGCAACAAGAGGGGCACAATTTGTACCCATGGGTATACCAACAACTTGACGATATATGGTATCTCCATAACGCACAAATATATTATCTAAAAGAAAGGTAAGAGATCTACAAACATCAAGGCAAGTCCACATTGTGTAATGTTCAACTTCTGAATTCGAAAAGAATGAACGTTGAACATTACAAGCAATGAACATTTTGTTTTCTCTGGCAAAGGTTTTTTCTATTAATTTAATAAGTCTATCCTTTATAAGATGGTGAGGTAGAGTAGTATAGAGTGTAGAGAAATCATAAGAGCTCAGTAAAGAAATGTTATACTGTTCATTTTCAAGTTTTGTTAAAACATCATTTGAATTTTTTATGGACCAAAAAACATTAATACCAGAATTTTCATATATTTTATCACAGTAGCGTTTAACATGTTCTTTGATCGTAGTAAGACAGGACGTCAAAAGTATAGATAATTTAGTAGTGGTACAACAGCTAGAGTTGGCAATAAAACGCGACTTATAAGGGTTTTTATGTAGTTTCGGAATCCAGTACAAAGTAGAAAGTTTATGTTGTTTTATGTTAGGACCAGACTTAAAATCATTGCACATTTTTACATGTTCCGAGACTATATCTTTTTCAGGTGTTTGAACTGTTATATAAGTTTTTGAATCAGTTAGCTCCTTCTTTAAAACATCAACATAATACAATCTTCAAATAATGATTACATTGTTTGATGCCTTGTCAGCAGGAACAAGAACATAATCTGAATGAAAATTAGAAATGTTTTTCTTCAAGTAGCGAAATGTAACTCTAGGTCGAGGTGGTAAAAGATGGTTATTTGATTTGTAAAAAGTTATTCGTGTATCAATAATATCGAAAATACATTTCTTCCAATCCGAAAGGGCATTAACATCAGCATGTTCTCGTCGACACCATTTGATGCAGAATTCTTGAATAGCTTCCGCAATATGAGTTCGACAAGCGTCAAAATCAATAAGGGAAGGTAATCTATATTTAGGTCCTTTAGTTAGGAGGGTCCTGAGACGTTTATCCTTAATGATATCAAAATTACCAGTAATGACATGACCAACTGGTTTATAGCAAAAGCTAGAAATGCTACAATCTCAAGAAATATGGGTATTAACATCAATATTTAAGTCAGAGACAATTTTATTGTAGTTCAAAATAACATTTCTAATAGGTTTATTATATTTATAACAGATGATAGGTGATTCAGAGTTGATGAAATATTTGGGAATAGCATCGATTACATTCTTATCACGAAATATACTTTGAATATCAATAAAATCGATACCTTTATTTAGGAACTGAAGTTTCAGAAAATGTCTTTTATGTTCAGATTCTTTATCAATACGTGGACGAAGAACATGCTGTGTGTAACTTTGTATAAGTGAGGCAGTATGAATTAACGGATCTGTACGCATATAGATTTTATCAGCCTCTTCGTCTATTGACTTAAGACAGGAAAAGGGTAAAGACGATAAACAAGATAACATAGAATGTTTACCAGTTTGTTTTAGAATAGTATGTAAATCATGAATAGACATATTACGACGTAATTTACGCTTAATATTACCATTTCTACGTCTGCCATGTGATCTACTTTTACGTTTTCGAATAGAAAATATAGAGAAAATGTCGATATTTGGATCTTTAGAAATATTGCCGCTTTGGAAAATGTTATCATTAAGGCCTAAAGGAAAAGGTGTTTGTAATTTCTTTATCCAGTCTAGCTCTGTGATGAAACGAGCTTTAGATTTTAAACTACCAGTAGTTTTAGAATCATAATAAATTTGTTCTACTGGTTGAACCGAAACATATTTGAAAGAATGTCCTGTATGACGAAAATGCTGGTAAAGAAAATTGCGTACTTTTTTGATCCGGCAATGGTAACTGTGTTCACGAAACCTAGTTTTTAA
Source organism: Azorinus chamasolen (assembly GCA_963576725.1). Taxonomy (NCBI): domain Eukaryota; kingdom Metazoa; phylum Mollusca; class Bivalvia; order Cardiida; family Solecurtidae; genus Azorinus; species Azorinus chamasolen. The sequence continues at coordinate 77,246,873 of OY755248.1, forward strand.
AGAACGTCCTGTCTGACCTACATATTGAATGCCACAACGTGGCGCATTTCATGTAAGAACATATATAATATTAGATGAGTTTCAGTCTAAATCAGAATTAATCTTCACACTAAACACTCTACCATTAACAAGAGATTTAATTGTTGATCTAGTAGAAATGAAATTGCAACACATACACCTCTTACTATTGCACTTAGTAATTATTGGATACACCCTATGTCTTTTGTTCAAATAATGTGAATTTAGATGGACTTTACTATAACGAATGATAGATTGCTTTAAAGGAGACAAAACGATTTTAGGTCCATTATGAAAAATGTTACTAATAGCCGAAGAGGGAACATGAAAAGATGAAGCAGAAGACAATTTTAGAGGTTTAATACAAACTGACGGCTGTAGTGATTGGAAATTAGCCAGGTTATGAGGAATCTGAACGGAAGACACAGAGTGTAAGTTTAAGTTATTAATTTTGAGTTTAGGGAGACTATTCATATTTTGTGTAGTAATTGTAGCACCCTTCTGTAAAAAGCGACATACGTATGTAACGAAAAGTGGTGTAAAATAATAGAAAACATACCAGAGGTTATGACAAAAATAAAGAAGACTAAGAATATGAATGAAACATTGAATAGTGAAACATTGAATGGGTAAAAAGTAAGAAGAAACACAAATAAGGTAAAGTCGCACTAGAGAAAACGCAAAAGGCACAAATCTTAAAAGGGAAATTAAAATAGTCACACAATATGTCGGTGAGTACGGAAGCCACCATGAAGTGCAAAGTACGGTGTAAAGGTATGAGGAAACACATTGAATGTAGAGCAATTCCTGCAAGAGGAAGAAAACAATATTGATTTTTGATAAGTACTGTTTTAACCGTGTCCATGGCAACACCGAAGTTTTCGTAATGATGGTCCGTACCTGCAAAAAAGTCCATATCACAACCAGGTTTTTGTCATAAACCTATAAAACTGGTACCAAATTGGAGATAAGACATAGTGCTCTTATTTCCAGCTGTTTATATATATGCAATTATTTGCATACTCATGAATATTAATGAGATCATTAAAAGTAGTAAAAACGATAAAGAGATAACGTAAATAATGTAAACTAGTATTTTTTTATTCTAAAAATATCAGAAAATAACTTCAAATGCAGTTAAACATGATAACAAAATCACCAGAAAGCAAAATATCAAATTTAAAGACCAAACAAATTAACTCTAAGTAACGTTTTAACTGTTTCCATAGAAACCATTCAGTTCACTTTGTTCACACATATTTTGTTAGTCGACACTTACCTACAAAAATCTTCCATATCACAGAAAGTTTCTGAGCTACTTGCATCCAACTAATATCGAGTTTTTTTCGTAACTGGTATCGAGCTAAGGCCTCGTGTTTTGTGTAAAGGCTATACTTAGGAATTAACTTATTTGCATACACAATTAATATTTATGAAAAAATAGTATAAAAATAAATAGTAAAACAATACAGAAATAATTGTTATCCTACCAACATCAGAATAACAACTTCAAATGTATTTTAAATTAGTATTATTGAATACCGTTACTATAAATAGTAACAAAATAGCCGTAGAAAACTGTCATTACGGAGTCATGTGACCAAAGCCATACTTTCCCGGCGGGTCGATTATCCATAATCGGCCCACGATCTTTTTCACGTGCAGTGCGTTGACGTTAGCAACATAGCTCTAGATCTAGATCTATTCAAACATGGCCGGAGAAAGGGGTTTGACGTCGTTGTCAAATCGTGTTCTAGATCTGGAAATCTGTAAAGTTAATTCAATCGTGAAATTCTATTAAAAATCAATTTCTTTGTTTGTATCGATCGGTACTACCTACAGTAGTTTATGTTATTCAAAAATGACAGTTGTGACGTCATAATTTCACGTCATCCATCGGAAGTTCTCAAAAAAATTTAATAAGTTAAAACAGTGTAGATCTAGTCAAAAGTAAAGTCATCGTTAGTGTTAGTGGTTATTACGTCGGACTACATATTTTTCGACGGGGATTCGAATCCCCATGAAAGTATGACTATTCCTTCCTTATTTTTGTAAAATTATAGATCTCTAGTTCTATGTCTGTGGTTTGTTTGGATGTAACATCTACTGTAGATAGTGTTTCAAGAAATGAAAAGGCGGCATATAGATCTTTCTAGTAAAATGTTTAAGGTATTCAATAAAAAGGTCAAAATATGGCCTTTGTGTGCCTTCTGGCCATAATGGCACACCTGGTGTCACAATAGCCCTCGGGCTAAAGCCCTCGGGCTATTATGGCACCAGGTGTGCCATTATGGCCAGAAGGCACACCTAGGCCATGTTTTAACCTCTTATTATTATTATTATTATACCATATTTATATAGCGCTCTTTTCACACAGGATGTGTGCGTTCAAAAGCGCTTCACATGATTAAATTGCACGCATGTGCAGAATTGATATATTATGCGTATATAACGTAAATAATGTAAACTATTTAAATGATGACATCAAATTGATGACAAAATACTCCGAAAGCAAATAATCTAAATTGATAACCAAACATTGAACTGTAAGTAACATTGTAACTGCTCCCTTGATCACCGATCCTTTCACAAATTTTGGAAAATTGACATCTACCTATAATACTCCGCTAAATCTCAGTTATTTTTGATGAGTCAAGAAAGCAATTGTTCCAAACATAGATATGATGCATTGCTTTAATAATAAACATTACTTATCTGATGTGAACTAATTTGCAAATGTATGAATATTAATGAGAACAGTAAAAGATGTTGAAATTTTCGAAACACACAAGTCTTTCACTTTTAATGCAAACAAAAATGAAAAATGGTTAGATAAAGTTTAAAATGATCACTGAATATCACTAAGAATGTTACATAAATAAATTTGGGGTAAATTATATAGCACTGATGGTGATAATTCTGTTTCCTAGGCAACCATTCCGACCGTATCGTTCATATTACAGAGTGTTTAAATACCTGCATCGTACAATGATATCGCGGCCTACTTTGGCGAAAATTATAAATGATATAAAAACATATAGTTGATGTATGAATCTTTATTTTTGGTTTTCTTTATGCAAATTATCTCATTTGCATCCTCGTGAGTATTAATTAGTGATAGGAAAACAAAGAGAAACGATATTGAAAATAACATGTATTAATTTTATGTCTAAAATTGTTACCAAAATGACCATGCACTACTTTCATGGTACCTATTGAAAGCCAAGTAATTATGATACCCCAAACAATAGTTTCAATCTTCTGTTATTGTTTTTTAAAGTGTTAGTGATTTTAAAGTCCATAAAGTCTGTGTTGAATTCAGTGTATAAATAATAGAGTAGAAAAGTCAAGCCGGAAAAGCCACATACAAAATGCATACAAGACGCAATCACCACCAAACACATCGAAAGACAGCATGTCACACACACACACACACACAACCAAACATGCACAAACACACGAGAAGAACACAGAAAACACCAACAAATATACAAGCACCATAGACAAACATCAACAAAACACATGCACAAAGACACAAGACAAACAAAGTAAGGGTGGCAAAGAGAGAACCGCCTTGGCATGGTCAGTAGCAAACTCACCACTGGGGTTTATACCGGTGTACGGACGTGCTAACCTCAAACTTATCTCAAAATCACCCTAGCTAAGCAAACATGGTAAATAAAGGTATCCCCACCGGACTTCCCGACTGTTTCCCACATTTGATATACCATCATCTGTCGTGCATTTGAAAGGCTGTGATGTGTTTTATGACACTTTGATTTGCTAAGCCAGCCACCATCAGCCGTGCCAATACCGAAGGGGAATGATGTCAGCGGATACTTCATCTGCTCACCTGTATCAATCTGCACTTTGGGTCCGGGTGAATACACTAAAGATTGCTACGATTCCTTGATTCCTTACGCTAAGAAGCTGCAAGGCAGAAATGCTGTTCTCATCTATGAATGTGTGGCTTACCAGTTCTTGTCAGATTATGGTATATCAACAGCGAGAAACAGTCTTGATGCCCTGGATCCAGAACAGACAGAAACTGATACAAGAATCGTGCTTTACACCATGTATGCGGAAGAACAATGCTACACAACGGTCATCTTCGAACTCCAGACAGAGATATAATCTCCATTCTTCTTTATTACGTTAACAGGTTTAAAGGTGTTACTGTCTTGTTTGATACTGGCTCAGGCAATCATAAAATAATAATGTAACATACATGAAACAGAAGTTGCCCAAGCATACACAGACGATTACCGATCAACACTTCTGGGTCTCCATGTGTATTGTGGCGGTGATTCTACAAGTGCATTCAATGGCAGGGGACATGTGACACCCATTAAGATCATTGAAAATAGGCAAATGTTTATAAAACAATTAGCAGGTTCGGGCAACTCTTGAAATGTGTCTAAGGATCTTGTGCAAGATTTGGATGAGTTACGTGTGCAATATATTTCAAGCCTAAAATTCGCACTGTAAATGAATTGATATTGTTTAAGAAAAAAGAGAAGTGTGAATATAAGCCAACAGATGCACAACGCAATGTTGATATTGGAACATTACCCCCTTGTAGGGCCTGCTTAATGCATCTCATCCGAAGAGTAATTTACCAGTTGATACCTTGGAAGAGATCTCACTTTCCCGAACCAGACATTCCTCCTGTTTAGAGAAGCATGATTGGCAACATGTAAATGAGGTCCTGGAACTCTGACAGTCAATTGAAAGAAATAATTACACTGTAGCCTATAATATGGGTATGCTCCGACAGACAATCAACATCAATGTTACCATCTTGACCTCTTATCAGAAAAGTGCCAGAGATCCAAATAAACTGTTTGGCCTCTAGTTTAGGTATGCTCTATGAGTCAGACCGTTAAATTATAATTAGCTACTAAATACCCATGATGTCGCAAAGCAGGGATTGTAAGGTGTTGTAAAGCAGAGAGTAAAATTAGTCTTAGTGTGAAGATTAATTCTGATTTAGACTGAAACTCATCTAATATTATATATGTTCTTACATGAAATGCGCCACGTTGTGGCATTCAATATGTAGGTCAGACAGGACGTTCTTTAAAAACTAGGTTTCGTGAACACAGTTACCATTGCCGGATCAAAAAAGTACGCAATTTTCTTTACCAGCATTTTCGTCATACAGGACATTCTTTCAAATATGTTTCGGTTCAACCAGTAGAACAAATTTATTATGATTCTAAAACTACTGGTAGTTTAAAATCTAAAGCTCGTTTCATCACAGAGCTAGACTGGATAAAGAAATTACAAACACCTTTTCCTTTAGGCCTTAATGATAACATTTTCCAAAGCGGCAATATTTCTAAAGATCCAAGTATCGATATTTTCTCTATATTTTCTATTCGAAAACGTAAAAGTAGATCACATGGCAGACGTAGAAATGGTAATATCAAGCGTAAATTACGTCGTAATATGTCTATTCATGATTTACATACTATTCTAAAACAAACTGGTAAACATTCTATGTTATCTTGTTTATCGTCTTTACCCTTTTCCTGTCTTAAGTCAATAGACGAAGAGGCTGATAAAATATATATGCGTACAGATCCGTTAATTAATACTGCCTCACTTATACAAAGTTACACACAGCATGTTCTTCGTCCACGTATTGATAAAGAATCTGAACATAAAAGACATTTTCTGAAACTTCAGTTCCTAAATAAAGGTATCGATTTTATTGATATTCAAAGTATATTTCGTGATAAGAATGTAATCGAGGCTATTCCAAAATATTTCATCAACTCTGAATCACCTATCATCTGTTATAAATATAATAAACCTATTAGAAATGTTATTTTGAACTACAATAAAATTGTCTCTGACTTAAATATTGATGTTAATACCCCTATTTCTTGAGATTGTAGCATTTCTAGCTTTTGCTATAAACCAGTTGGTCATGTCATTACTGGTAATTTTGATATCATTAAGGATAAACGTCTCAGGACCCTCCTAACTAAAGGACCTAAATATAGATTACCTTCCCTTATTGATTTTGACGCTTGTCGAACTCATATTGCGGAAGCTATTCAAGAATTCTGCATCAAATGGTGTCGACGAGAACATGCTGATGTTAATGCCCTTTCGGATTGGAAGAAATGTATTTTCGATATTATTGATACACGAATAACTTTTTACAAATCAAATAACCATCTTTTACCACCTCGACCTAGAGTTACATTTCGCTACTTGAAGAAAAACATTTCTAATTTTCATTCAGATTATGTTCTTGTTCCTGCTGACAAGGCATCAAACAATGTAATCATTATTTGAAGATTGTATTATGTTGATGTTTTAAAGAAGGAGCTAACTGATTCAAAAACTTATATAACAGTTCAAACACCTGAAAAAGATATAGTCTCGGAACATGTAAAAATGTGCAATGATTTTAAGTCTGGTCCTAACATAAAACAACATAAACTTTCTACTTTGTACTGGATTCCGAAACTACATAAAAACCCTTATAAGTCGCGTTTTATTGCCAACTCTAGCTGTTGTACCACTACTAAATTATCTATACTTTTGACGTCCTGTCTTACTACGATCAAAGAACATGTTAAACGCTACTGTGATAAAATATATGAAAATTCTGGTATTAATGTTTTTTGGTCCATAAAAAATTCAAATGATGTTTTAACAAAACTTGAAAATGAACAGTATAACATTTCTTTACTGAGCTCTTATGATTTCTCTACACTCTATACTACTCTACCTCACCATCTTATAAAGGATAGACTTATTAAATTAATAGAAAAAACCTTTGCCAGAGAAAACAAAATGTTCATTGCTTGTAATGTTCAACGTTCATTCTTTTCGAATTCAGAAGTTGAACATTACACAATGTGGACTTGCCTTGATGTTTGTAGATCTCTAACCTTTCTTTTAGATAATATATTTGTGCGTTATGGAGATACCATATATCGTCAAGTTGTTGGTATACCCATGGGTACAAATTGTGCCCCTCTTGTTGCAGATTTGTTTTTGTATTGCTACGAGAGGGATTTTATGCTTAGCTTAAAACCTGATACACAGACCGATATTGTTAATGCTTTTAATAAAACTTCAAGGTATTTAGACGATATTTTGAATTTAGATAATCCTTATTTTGATACTATGGTTTCTTCAATCTACCCAAAAGAACTGTCTTTAAACAAAGCTAATCAATCTGACATTAATGCTTCATTTTTAGATTTGAATCTTTCAATTACAAATGATAAAGTTTCGTCCAAAGTATACGATAAAAGAGAAGATTTTAATTTTAAAATTGTTAATTATCCTTTTCTAGATGGGGATGTGCCACGTTCTACATCTTATGGTGTTTATATTTCTCAACTTATTAGGTTTGCCCGAGCCTGTTCTTTGCTTGAAGATTTTAACAGACGTAATTTAGTTATAACTGATAAACTTCTTAAGCAAGGTTACAGATATCACAAACTTCGGAAAACCTTTTCTAAATTTTATTATCGAAATTTACCTCTCATTAGTAAATATAATTGCAATCTACGGACGTTACTGCGACAAGGCATTTCTCAACCAGAATTTTATGGGGATGTTATCTACAAACTTAGGAAAATTCGGGGTCATATCAATTTTCATGATTTGTTTATAAAACGCATTAAAAAATTTAAAAAGAAAGGTTATGATCCTATTATATTGCAACACACTGCATGTTTGGTTATCGACCCTTTTACAGTCGGTAGCTACGCTTCCCTCTTTGCTTGCGCGATGACAGGCCGAGGGTAGTACTCTATGATGGTATACTCTTAAACTTGGATACAGGAGGAGCTTACCAGACTCATGTATTATTTTTTCCCTGTCGTGCCCTTAACGGCTTGCCTGCAGGTGCTCTGACTTCAGCAAAGTCATTGAGTACATATTTGACGGATTGTCACAGTTATTATGCTATGTTTTACATGTTGTCCTGTGTTCACCGTCGTCTATGTTGTGGGTAAGTCCAGCGGGGATACCTTTATTTACAATATTTGTAAAGCTAGGGTGACTTTGAGAGAAGTGTGAGGTTAGGACGTCCGTAAACCGGTTTAAACCCCCAGTGGTGTTTTTGCTGCTGACCGTGCCAAGGCGGTACTCTCTTTGTCACCCTTCCTTTTGTTTGCCTTGCGTCTTTGTGCTTGTGGTTTGTTCATGTTGTGGAACGTTTGTCCCTGTTTCTTGTGTGTCTTTTGGTGTTTTCTGTGTTCATTTCGTGTGTGTGTGTGCGTGTGCGTTTGGGTGTGTGGTTGTGTGTGTGTGTCATGCTGTCTATCGGTGTTTTGGTGGTGGTTGCGTCTTGCATGTGGCTTTGCCTGCTTGACTTTACTACTTTTCCATTTATACTAGATGTATACATGCCCTTTAAAATCTTTCAGACAGTTTCAGGCATAACAATTATGTATTCACCACCAAAATGTATATTTATCATTGCAGGCTATATCTGGAGAATAATTTAAAGTTGTGCTCGGCATACTGCCAAACATGTTATTTTCAATATTGTTTCAGGTTGTTTTCTTATCACTGATTAATATCCATGAGGATGCAAACGAGATAATTTGCATAAAGTAAACCAAACATGAAGATTCATAAATCAACTATATGTTTATATCATTTAATTTATATTTATCGCCAAAGTAGGCCGCGATATTTTTGTATATTGCAGGTATTTAAACACTCTCTAATATGAACAATGAAGTTAGAATGGTTGACGAGGAAACATTTATATCACCATCAATGCTATATAATTTGTCCCATATTGATTTATATAACAATCTTGGTGATATTCAGGGGTCATTTTAAACGACTGTGTATTTCGAAAATTTCAACATCTTTTACTGTTCTCATTAATATTTATACATGAAATTAGTTCATATCAGAAAAGTAATATTTACAATTAAGGCAATGCCTCATATCTATGTTTGTAAATATAGATTTCATAATTCCTCAAAAATAACAGATCTAGCGGAGTATTACAGGTGGATTTCAATGTTCCAAAATTTGTGAAAGGATTGGTCACCATGGAAACATTTACAACGTTACTTACAGTTCAGTGCTTGGTTATCAATTTAGATACTTTGCTTTGTGAGTATTTCGCATAAATTTAAACTACACTTGAAGTTGTTTTCTGATATTGGTAGGATATTTCTGTATTTTTTGTACTATTTTTAATTATTCTCATTAATATCAATGTGTATGCAAATAAGGTAATTTCTAAGTATAGCCTTTAAACAAAAGCAAAATGTCTAAGCTTACATTTGGTACCAGTTTTATACAGATAGCTCAAAATCTGGCTGTGATATAGAAGAGTTTGGCAGCTATGTGTCGACTTACAAAATATGTGTGAACAGATTGAAATGAATTGTTACTATGGAGACATTTAAACCTTACTAAGAGTTAAATATTTTGTCCTCAAATTTGATATTTTGTTTTCTGAGGATTTTGTCATCAGGTTAAACTGTACTTGAAGTTGTTTTCAGATATGTGTACGATAAGAATGGAATAGTTAGTTTACATTATTTACGTTATTTCTATATTCTTTTTACTATTTTTAATGTTCTCATTAATATTCATGAGTATGCAAATAATATAATTACAAATACAGCTGGAAATAAAAGCAAACTGTCTTATCTCCAATTAGGTACCAATTTTATAGGTTTAGGGCAAAAACTGGCTGTTGAATGGGCGCTTTCGCGGGTATGTGTCATCATTACGAAAACTAGGATGTTACCATGGAAACGGTTAAAACAGTACTTAAATTTAAAGGCCTTGGTCCTCAAATTGTATATTTTGTTTTTTGGGGTTTTGTCGTCATGGTAAACGGCATTTGAAGTTATTTTCTGATATTTATAGGATAGAAAAATTAAAGTTTTACGTTATTTTTATGTTTCACAATGTTTAATGTTCTCATTCATATTCATGAGCATGCAAATGAATGTAATTTACAAAAACAAGTTGGAAATAAAAACACAATGTCTTATCTTTCATTTGGTACCAGTTGTATAGGGTTATAGAACTGGCTGTGATATGGGCGAATTTGCAGGTATTTGTCATCATTAAGAAAACTGGAAGTTGCCATGGAAACAATTAATATATACATAGTCTAAATTAATCTAAAATTGAGTACATTCGCGATTCTGATTCAGAAGACCTTTCTGAACATACATCGGGTCGGTTACGGGGTCACTATATGTAACCTCGATATGGGGTTCTTTTTTTCCCGTAAACTGTATATAATCCACCCTATATATATATACCCCAGCATTGAACAAATCTGTGTTGTATATTATTTAGAATGCCCCATACTACAAAAATAATTAGATATACCCCGTTATGACACAGTTCTATGTAGTGTATATTAGTGTATTAGTGTGGCATACATAAATATGACAAAAGTCAATGTACATATTTAAATCCACCACACATTACAAATACTATGAACTTAGTAAATCTTAACCTTTTCTCTATTACAAACGACCAACGCCATCAATCAATAATTTGCAAACTAGTTTTGTAGACGAAATGTATAGGGGAGTAAAAGTATGTCCATGAAAACACAAAGGAATAGTTATTTCCTAGCAAAGCCACGTGCCTGCTTAAAGCAATATGAAGATAAAGCACAAAGCTCTTCAAAAACCCTTTCTGCGTTCATTCTTCCCTGCTTTAAACGTTCAAAGGTTCACTTGTGTTTAACAGCATCAGTGTATTTTCTGTTAAGTAGCTAATGAAACGGAACCTGATGATTAGTAATAAAGGTCTTCTAGCAAGGGGTCATAATTTTACACAGAAACGATACATGAACAAGCTATTTAAAACCTGATCAGACTTCAAAGTACATCTTAATTGTTTGCAGATGTTATTCAAGATGGAAAATATGTCCATAGTGGCTACGTCCTTCAAACTGATTTGTCCAATTAAAACAGGCCAAGGTTTTTCATTACAACCTACAACTTTGGGTGTGTTATCATTATCAATCCATAAGTGACTGCATCACATGTGTCTACCTGTTATGTGGGGATAGCCCCAGCAGACCCTACCATTTTAGTTGTTTTTTTGTAGTATGGATACAGACTGAATCGCACTGCTTGAGAAGCAGTCTGGTTCTTTTACATGAGCGGTATATAGCATTGAATCAATGAATACATGGATACTTGGTTTAACGTGTCATCTCTAGTTGTTAATCATGTTTGTGAACCAGAGGCTCAATTAAACCAATGACCGTACTTGCATAGAGTATTTTTAGTTTTGTAGTCAGGGGGTACCTCTCGAGAAGCTTATAATGTATGGCGATTGCGGAATTGAGCATGCGGACCTATTTATTGCAGTTAGGTAGGGAACCCTATATTCGACCCATCGACGATAATCGAACATCGAACTTATACTTAGCTGACATTAACTGGCCGACAACAATCAATATACCCCGGTTTAAAGCAAGTCTGTGTTGCATATATTTAAAACCCTGCAAAGTTGGTATAACTAAATATATCCCGGTATGAAGCAAATCTGCTTTGTATATATTTAAAACCCCGCAATTTTGTCATCCTTCCTTTTGTTTGCCTTGCGTCTTTGTACAAAACTGACGTATTTTGGACGTTGGTGTTTTCTGTATTCATCTCGTGTGTGAGTGTGCGTTTGGGTGTATGGTTGTGTATGTGTGTTAGTGTGTGTGTCATGCTATCTATCGGTGTTTTGGTAGTGGTTGCGTCTTGTATGTGGCTTTGGCTGCTTGACTTTACAACTTTTCCATAACTGAATATACCCCAATGTGAAGCAAATCTGTGTATTTTTAAAACTTATTTAAAATTTATACAAATATGTATATATTTAAAACCCTGCAATTCTGGTATTAGTGAATATACCCCGATATATAAATATATACAAAACCCCACAACCCTGGCATATTAAATATACCCCTCTATAAGCAAAATTGCATTGTATATTTTTAAACCCCTGCAATTTTTATACATCGGTATATAATTCTTATTATTATTTTTTTAAATTTTGTTTAGTATATTTTTATAAACACACATGTTTTACACAAGGCCCTGCTGATTTGGTCTCTTAACCAGAGGTGGTGTCAAAGCCATCTGGTGTTCGCCTGTTTATGCATTGTTCATATAATGAAATGGACCTCCAAACTTGGAATGTATCTTTCCCGTCATAAGATTTTAACAGCCATATCAATGTGTTTACCATTTGACCTTGACCTTTGAAATCCTTGGACGTTATACATGTTATACGTGAATGAACAGGACTTGCCAAATTGCATTAAAAATATAGTCAAGCATCAGATCTATACGATGAAAATAAGTTTCGTACTCTTGGGCAGCTAGATTCACGATATTAAGAGTTATATGAGATAAATGTGTATAATCCCCGCAAATAAAGAAGCAAATTTGAAAAAATTTCTCAGCCTACATGATGGCGTTTGGATTTGGCGGATCCAACCATATTCCGACGAGTTTCTATTCTAAGCAACACTGAAAATGACAAATAAGAAAAAAATCGACATTGATGATTATTCCCCTTTGTATTTCAAGAAACTGTCGATTTTACAGTTTTTAGGTAACTGCGTTCGTTTATAATATATTTGATTCGACGATATGCCGATGTTAGGTTACAAATTATTGGTTTCAACATGTAGAGATTGAAATTTTAATAAACTTTTGTCATTATATCCTGTTCTTATCTTGCATCATTGACTCATTAAACTTTTTAAGATACTTTATATACACGCCTCAAAGAAAGAGTGTTGATAATCGAAAAACTTTGAAAAGTAATTGATTAATTTCGATGACGATAACAGCAAATACGAGTACAATTACGATTAATTTTTACAAAATACAGTCTGTAAGCGATTAAATTACGATTACGTGAAAAACGTTTCGATTACAATAGATTATATTGGAGAATACGCTCAGACACAAACTGACTATATTATTAAACTTTTTTATTTGGAGGTATTCAGCTTGTTATACATCAGTTTCTAAGAAACTAAGTGTTTCAGTGATTAGTATAAGTAGATAAACCTTATATAATGTAAGGTTTCACTGCCAATTGGGTTATCCAAGATCAGACAGTTTATGTTTGAGTTTCTGCTCAGGGTCGATCCTATTTACTTTGAGTTGCATTTTATCATCAGCAGCATTTCAAACGTTGCATCATTCAACCTACATGGCCCCGAGTAAGACATTGCCAGCTATGCTAGAGCAGAAGTGACTGGTATTCCCAGATGTTTTGAAGCAACCTTGACAATGGTCCGGTTTATAAGGTTCTATTGAAAATTAGATTGAAAAGCGTTTAATTTTGCAACTGCTCTGGCTTAGCTCAAATCGAAAATAAGAAACAAAAAATAGAAAGGATGAATTAAAATAACATGTTTCAAACTTGGGACATAAAACACCTGTCAACTTTGTAAAGGGTTCAGTGGTAAAGTCTCAGGATATTGATAGACCTCTCACCTATTTAATTGTTAATACAGGTATTCAAGCAAACTGTGATAACCCTAAAATATCCTTACAAACAGCTTATGTATTATCAAACTCTGCAAATCTTTCAGCAATATACATAATTGATTTAATTGTCGATTAATGTTTTGATGTATTTTGCAAAAAACTTATAGTCATTCATGTAACTTTAAGCAGACAACTTTGATCATAATTAGTAGCGCTTTAAATGATATAAATAACCACTTATCCTTTCATTTATGTAGACCCAGACCATAAAACTTGATTTGCTAATAATGCAGACCCTGATCATAAGACTGGATGTACTAATAATGTAGACCAAGATCATAAGATGGGATGCGCTAATAATGTAGGTCCATATCATCAGACTGGATATGCTTATAATGTAGACCCATGTCATTAGACTGGATATGCTTATAATGTAGACCCAGATTATAAGACTGGATGTTCTAATAATGTTGAACGAGATCATAAGACTAGCTACATAAGAAGCATATGATTACATTCCAAAGTAATCGAAAAATAATCGAAATGTAATCGCTGATTACACCACGTGTTTGCCCTGTAATGGGTACGATTACGATTACATGTAATCGATTTTGAAAAAAGTAACCGAATGCATTGGATTACTTTCAAAAAATGTAATTGTTTGCAATCGATTACGATTACACGATTACGATTACACGATTACGATTATCTCATGTCTGGTTATAATTGATATATTGAACGCGATAGATAGAACTTGAAAAAAAGAAACACGTTCAAGCCGAGTTCATTGATTCATAAACAGTCTAGCGGGGTTCGGACCTCCAAAACTGACATATTTTAAATGTTCACATTTTATCCATGATGTAAGAAGAAAAGTTAATCGACATTATGCAACCGTTGCTACACGGTGGCTTCGCGATTTGGCTGATCCGACCAAATCCGACTAGGTTTTTTTTAGCAATATCGGAAGTGAGATATTTAGAGGTTTACATTTCAAATCATCTGACAATTTAGCTATTTGCTATTGTTCAGATGTTATACATTTCAACCATTTCCCCATAGCTTATTTTAAATTTTAGGACATGTAGTTGCCCAAAGAAGTGAAGCAAAATACCTCCTTATGAAGCGTCCTGTTTTATTTCCCGGCTGTTTTAAGCATGCACTTGTCAGGCTGCAGAAAAAATACAACAAAATTGCCCCTATCTCTTAACAGGACACGGTAAATACATAGAATTGTCTCTGTGAAGAATAAGTAAATACGCCTTGACAAATTTACCATTTGCAAACACTTTGGATCCAGATCAGACATCGCGCAACGTGACGTCTGATCTAGATCTAGATCCAAATTGTTGGCATTCATATTCAACTATTCTTCAGTTCAAAAAGCATAAAAACTTATATTATTGAAGCAGGGGGCAATTCAGCATGCAATCAGAGCAAATACTTTTCAATAAATGAAAACGCCTTGGTTACAACTGATCGTGCGACAACCCTACGGGATATCTATCACAAAATAACGCCAAGGAATTCACGGGTCACGTAAGTTCGTCTTGCGCAATTTGGAGCCTGCTGACAAAGACGCAAACGTGTCGTGCAACCGAAGCAAGTAACACGCAAGTCAAAAACGTGTTATTTCTGCTCTTCCCGGTGTTTCCCTTTGTTGGGATTTCTTCTTCAACTGTATCTATATAACTGAGTTAGCGTTTCTGTAACATGGGAAACTCGAACCCTGGGCCTTTGGCTTAACATGCAAATGCTCCACCGACTTAGCTACCAAGCTGCGCACTCTAAGTCTATCATCAATTCCATAACAATCTCTACCTGGCTACACTCATCCCATCTATACAATAATTCTTACTCAACGAACAAGTCACGGGTTTTTCAATATTACATTTGTTTTTCATTTAAATCACACTGCGTGTTATTTAGGTTGGACACCAATCATAACGTGGTGAAAACGGGACTCGAACCAAGGGTCTTTATCTTACCAATTGAGCAATTAAGCCATGGCCTCACGATTTCAGAGAAGAAGATTTTTAAGCCACGCATACCTGACCTAATGTTTGCGTCGCGCAATTCAAACATTCGTCATTGACGTTCATTACGTAAAATTTGTAATCATTAAGTTGTTGTGCATGCATTTGGTCGTCGTGCGTGCTTACGGGTTGTTTGCGCTCTCGAAATTTCGCAAAAAGGGCCTGTAATGCCCATGAATTGTTTAGAAGTTTTGTCGTAGATTTCCCGTAGAATAGTCGTCTGACCGGTTGTGACCGAAGCTTTTAACGAAGCATAGTTTTGTGTGACGATCCTATTCTAAATCTGTTTCAATGTTAGATAAATGGAATGGAACCACGGTCTAGTAACGCAAATTTTAAGTTGCGAATATGCATTATTAAGTTGCTTCAAAGAAATGCAGAACGGACCTCAAAATTGTACTCATTCTTTTTTCACCTTCGTGCTACCATGTCTTTGTGGTTTTTGTTTTTGTTAGGAAGAAAATGGAAGAGTTGATTGCCATATTGCATGTAACTCTGGAACAGTTTTGAAGACCAGCGCACCAAAATCAAGATCAAGGTTACTAAATATCATATTTTATATTTATCTATATATATACGAGTATAAGCTTTAGATCAGTATTACCATGTTAATTATTTACAGACTATGATGTTAAGGGCGCAGGTGTCATAATAATTGTGTCGTGTGCCGCTACACAAATTGTTTGAGATACAATACTTGGGTAACCGTGTCGATCGGCCGTTGGGTTTTCCTTCAACCATTGATTTATTAATGAATCATATGTAGAGTTTAAAACTTTCTTGTCACAGTGTTTTTTTTAATAGTATATCAGTCATAGCTTGATAGTGTCTGCTTGAGAAAAGTAAAAGTGCTGCTTCGTTGAAGTGTCATGTCTCTTAGATGTGATCGACAAGACTCTTAAGATCTTTTGAACAAGGGAAACATTGTTTGCGCAGACTGTCTGCTCCCATTTCTGTAACCGACGAGATAAGATAAATATTAATCCAATCATAAGGGTTCGTGGGAGTATGTCATTTCAATACTTTACATACTAATACATGTTCAAAGAAGACAACATTATGTTACAAGACTCTCCAACTATTTCATTAATTATACACTGCATAACACCTTTACACAGTTCTTTCACAGATGAAGCATTTAATTCACTTTTTTATGTAAAGACATGAAGATACTTGAGGGGGGTTGCTGTTCAGTTAAATGATTGTCACATGCACAGTCACATATAGTATTCTTTTTATGAAAAACAGTCTGAAAACGGAGTGTTTCGTCGCATCAAACTAATGTAGCGCAAACATATGGGGCATATATGTGCAAAAGTTTTGAACCAGTCCGATGACATCAGGTGCGGGGTATATATAGGCACTACGGGGTATATATAGACACTAAGATATAAACCAGTCTACCGGAAGAACGCGGAAAATGGCGGATATATACGGAAATGAGCCAAGAGCAAAGGGAGACAACTCAAACACATTTTCTATATAAAACCATGTTGTGGATATCAAGTTTATAAGCTTTAAAACACCATTTTCTACATGTAAAAACGTTCAATTCTGGCGGGGTACTGTATAGGCCCCGTCTCCTATGTATGCCCCATAGAAAAGGTTTAAATCGTTTTGTCTCCTTTAAAGCAATCTATCATTCGTTATAATAAAGTCCATCTAAATTCACATTATTTGAACAAAAGACATAGGGTGTATCCAATAATTACTAAGTGCAATAGTAAGAGGTGTATGTGTTGCAATTTCATTTCTACTAGATCAACAATTAAATCTCTTGTTAATGGTAGAGTGTTTAGTGTGAAGATTAATTCTGATTTAGACTGAAACTCATCTAATATTATATATGTTCTTACATGAAATGCGCCAATTTGTGGCATTCAATATGTAGGTCAGACAGGACGTTCTTTAAAAACTAGGTTTCGTGAACACAGTTACCATTGCCGGATCAAAAAAGTACGCAATTTTCTTTACCAGCATTTTCGTCATACAGGACATTCTTTCAAATATGTTTCGGTTCAACCAGTAGAACAAATTTATTATGATTCTAAAACTACTGGTAGTTTAAAATCTACAGCTCGTTTCATCACAGAGCTAGACTGGATAAAGAAATTACAAACACCTTTTCCTTTAGGCCTTAATGATAACATTTTCCAAAGCGGCAATATTTCTAAAGATCCAAGTATCGACATTTTCTCTATATTTTCTATTCGAAAACGTAAAAGTAGATCACATGGCAGACGTAGAAATGGTAATATTAAGCGTAAATTACGTCGTAATATGTCTATTCATGATTTAAATACTATTCTAAAACAAACTGGTAAACATTCTATGTTATCTTGTTTATCGTCTTTACCCTTTTCCTGTCTTAAGTCAATAGACGAAGAGGCTGATAAAATCTATATGCGTACAGATCCGTTAATTAATACTGCCTCACTTATACAAAGTTACACACAGCATGTTCTTCGTCCACGTATTGATAAAGAATCTGAACATGAAAGACATTTTCTGAAACTTCAGTTCCTAAATAAAGGTATCGATTTTATTGATATTCAAAGTATATTTCGTGATAAGAATGTAATCGATGCTATTCCCAAATATTTCATCAACTCTGAATCACCTATCATCTGTTATAAATATAATAAACCTATTAGAAATGTTATTTTGAACTACAATAAAATTGTCTCTGACTTAAATGTTGATGTTAATACCCCTATTTCTTGAGATTGTAGCATTTCTAGCTTTTGCTATAAACCAGTTGGTCATGTCATTACTGGTAATTTTGATATCATTAAGGATATACGTCTCAGGACCCTCCTAACTAAAGGACCTAAATATAGATTACCTTCCCTTATTGATTTTGACGCTTGTCGAACTCATATTGCGGAAGCTATTCAAGAATTCTGCATCAAATGGTGTCGACGAGAACATGCTGATGTTAATGCCCTTTCGGATTGGAAGAAATGTATTTTCGATATTATTGATACACGAATAACTTTTTACAAATCAAATAACCATCTTTTACCACCTCGACCTAGAGTTACATTTCGCTACTTGAAGAAAAACATTTCTAATTTTCATTCAGATTATGTTCTTGTTCCTGCTGACAAGGCATCAAACAATGTAATCATTATTTGAAGATTGTATTATGTTGATGTTTTAAAGAAGGAGCTAACTGATTCAAAAACTTATATAACAGTTCAAACACCTGAAAAAGATATAGTCTCGGAACATGTAAAAATGTGCAATGATTTTAAGTCTGGTCCTAACATAAAACAACATAAACTTTCTACTTTGTACTGGATTCCGAAACTACATAAAAACCCTTATAAGTCGCGTTTTATTGCCAACTCTAGCTGTTGTACCACTACTAAATTATCTATACTTTTGACGTCCTGTCTTACTACGATCAAAGAACATGTTAAACGCTACTGTGATAAAATATATGAAAATTCTGGTATTAATGTTTTTTGGTCCATAAAAAATTCAAATGATGTTTTAACAAAACTTGAAAATGAACAGTATAACATTTCTTTACTGAGCTCTTATGATTTCTCTACACTCTATACTACTCTACCTCACCATCTTATAAAGGATAGACTTATTAAATTAATAGAAAAAACCTTTGCCAGAGAAAACAAAATGTTCATTGCTTGTAATGTTCAACGTTCATTCTTTTCGAATTCAGAAGTTGAACATTACACAATGTGGACTTGCCTTGATGTTTGTAGATCTCTTACCTTTCTTTTAGATAATATATTTGTGCGTTATGGAGATACCATATATCGTCAAGTTGTTGGTATACCCATGGGTACAAATTGTGCCCCTCTTGTTGCAGATTTGTTTTTGTATTGCTACGAGAGGGATTTTATGCTTAGCTTAAAACCTGATACACAGACCGATATTGTTAATGCTTTTAATAAAACTTCAAGGTATTTAGACGATATTTTGAATTTAGATAATCTTTATTTTGATACTATGGTTTCTCCAATCTACCCAAAAGAACTGTCTTTAAACAAAGCTAATCAATCTGACATTAATGCTTCATTTCTAGATTTGAATCTTTCAATTACAAATGATAAAGTTTTGTCCAAAGTATACGATAAAAGAGAAGATTTTAATTTTAAAATTGTTAATTATCCTTTTCTAGATGGGGATGTGCCACGTTCTACATCTTATGGTGTTTATATTTCTCAACTTATTAGGTTTGCCCGAGCCTGTTCTTTGCTTGAAGATTTTAACAGACGTAATTTAGTTATAACTGATAAACTTCTTAAGCAAGGTTACAGATATCACAAACTTCGGAAAACCTTTTCTAAATTTTATTATCGAAATTTACCTCTCATTAGTAAATATAATTGCAATCTACGGACGTTACTGCGACAAGGCATTTCTCAACCAGAATTTTATGGGGATGTTATCTACAAACTTAGGAAAATTCGGGGTCATATCCATTTTCATGATTTGTTTATAAAACGCATTAAAAAATTTAAAAAGAAAGGTTATGATCCTATTATATTGCAACACACTGCATGGTCGACCCTTTTACAGTCGGTAGCTACGCTTCCCTCTTTGCTTGCGCGATGACAGGCCGAGGGTAGTACTCTATGATGGTATACTCTTAAACTTGGATACAGGAGGAGCTTACCAGACTCATGTATTATGTTTTCCCTGTCGTGCCCTTAACGGCTTACCTGCAGGTGCTCTGACTTCAGCAAAGTCATTGAGTACATATTTGACGGATTGTCACAGTTATTATGCTATGTTTTACATGTTGTCCTGTGTTCACCGTCGTCTATGTTGTGGGTAAGTCCAGCGGGGATACCTTTATTTACAATATTTGTAAAGCTAGGGTGACTTTGAGAGAAGTGTGAGGTTAGGACGTCCGTAAACCGGTTTAAACCCCCAGTGGTGTTTTTGCTGCTGACCGTGCCAAGGCGGTACTCTCTTTGTCACCCTTCCTTTTGTTTGCATTGCGTCTTTGTGCTTGTGGTTTGTTCATGTTGTGGAACGTTTGTCCCTGGTTCTTGTGTGTCTTTTGGTGTTTTCTGTGTTCATTTCGTGTGTGTGTGTGTGCGTTTGGGTGTGTGGTTGTGTGTGTGTGTGTGTCATGCTGTCTATCGGTGTTTGGGTGGTGGTTGCGTCTTGCATGTGGCTTTGCCTGCTTGACTTTACTACTTTTCCATTTATATCGAGAATATTCTCACAACCGGGCCAGTGTCTTTATATATATATATAAAGCAAACAGAGCAGATACTGACCAGTCAGCTCCTACAGGAGCCGTCTGATCTTGGTCTTATCTGATTGCAAAACTGTGGAAATGCATATTCACGGAGCAAAGTGTTAAATAATTATTTATTTCAGTAGTGGTCTTCAAGAAGAAAGATGTTTGACAAAATGACCGTTAGTCTGTCTATTCGTGTTCAACATTACAGATTGGACACGCTGATATATTATGTTTACATAACCATTTACCCATGATATTCATGTAAGAAATAAATGACATCATGAATATTAATTAGATCAATTATTAAAATAGCACACTGACACAGGAATCTTTGGCCATGGCATAAATTATAGAATCATTTCTATATTGTCATTAAGCAAACAGAGCAGAAACTGATCAGACGGCTCCTACAGGAGCTGTCTGATCAGGTCTACTCTGTTTGCAAAGGTGTAGAAAAGTATGTCTATGGAGTACAGGGATAACCGTCTACACCACAGACCTTTATCTACGCAAAGGTGTATTTATGGAGTAAATGGTTAAATGATTGAAACAATTCGTAATTGTATCCTATATGCATATGGAACGTTGTCTGTATGTATACAGTAACGGATAGATGTTTTTAATTCTTTACTTCATACACACGTCCTTCTACGCATTGTAAATAGAGTATACCCAGATCAGACGGCTCCTACATATACCCAGATCAGACGGCTCCTGTCGGAGCCGTCTGATCAGAGTCTGCTCTGTTTGCTTATACAGTGCTCCCTCCCTACAACGGCCCTCTCAATAACGATTCCCTCCTTACAACAACACATGTCAGTGTTTCCGAAACAACAAGGCTCCAGACACACCTTTTTTCCATCGTATTTTCTTTATGCCTCCATCAAACCCTATGTTGTGACCAATCTTTAGAATCGTCACTTTGTGACGATTCTAAAGAGTAGTCACACCATAGGGTTTGATTGAGGCATAACGGTTTTAGTTCTCGAAATGTACATTATCTGGGGATCTGCAAACAAGCTAATTATGTTTGATTTCCCTCCCTATAACAACTCCCTCTGAACAACACATACAATCTTCGTATCCCAAAGGATGTCGTTGTAGAGAGGGAACACTGTAACATGATATAGATATGATTCTACAGTTTCTGCCATTACTAAAACGTCCTGTGTCGATGTTCATTTTATATCGATATTTAAAGATCAAAATCATTATTGAAAAAACAGAGAGACATCAATGATAACATCGATATAGTATCGATAGACGTATATCGATTATGCTATTAATATTGGATCGATAGACATATATCGATGATGACATCGATATAGGATCGACGACGGGTATGGATAATAACTTCGATAAAATTGGAGCAATGATTATTACAGTATCGTTCATTTTTTCAGTAGTTCTGAGTCTTATCAGGATCCAAGCTTGGACAGAAGCTACTTGAAAGTTTGATAGGATCAGAATTGGTCAAAATTGCATCAGCTCCAACATTGAGTAAATAGTTTTTGTTCATGGCGAAGAAAGTGTTAAGAAGGTAACATTTAATTCAATGTATTGTTGCAGGGACACGTTGACTCACCGCAGTCATCCTTTGAGTCACCCCCGTCACCCATTGCATCCCCATCACCCATTGATTCATCCCCGTCACCCTTTGATTCATCCCCGTTTCTCTTTGATATACTCTTGTCATCCATTGAGTCATCCCCGTCACCCATTGTTTCCTTCCCGCCTCTCACTGATTCCTTCCCGTCAGTCAGTGTTTCATCCCCGTCCCCCCTTGACCCATTCCCGTCACCCTGTGAGTCATCCCAGTCACCCTTTGACTCACTCATGTCTGTCATTGACTTATTTTCGCCATCACTATGTCCACACACTAGTAAATGTCTTCGCTTCGTCTGGCAATCTTCCTCGTGCAAAGACAAGTCCTGGTTGTTGTTCACACGCACGGAAACACACCAAGGAAACTCCATGTCATCTGTCGGTGGAGTAGACTATGTAGACAATATACAAACAACACATACTTATCATCAGATGTTGCAAAAACCAACATCTCTATATTAACGATTAAAATTACATATATAGCCGGGTAGAGATTGTGGTGAAATAAGATAAGCTTTACTGTCTGCTTGGTAGCTCAGTCGATAGAGTGTTGGCATGGTAAGCCAGAGACCCTGGGTTCGAGTCCCAGTCGAGTCACAACTTTTTCACCATGTTACACATATAGAATAAAACCCTTCTAAATCGGACATTCGATTTAGTACAATTATCGGTCTTTGATACAGGTGGCACAAGTATACTTTCTGCACGACGTTCACCCTTCATTAAACTGCCACTTGCATCAAAGTATCTAAATTCTTCTCTACTAGAATTCCGGTATAGAGTAGTTTAATTGTATGTGCTCTATAAATTTCCATTTGTATTTTAAAATTCAACATGTATATTCGAGGGGTATACGTAAAGTTTTGGGACAAGTATCGTAATGTTCTTACTTACTTTATTTTATATTTTTACACAATTCTTTAAATACACATAGCTATATTTACCCTCGTATAATTATTTGCTAAATTCCTGTAAAAGTTGACCTGTCTATTATAAGATATATATTTCAAAAATGCATATGTAAATGATATAAATACATTAACCCTTTCGCTGCCAATGCCGGATCTGTTATTACCTATGCAAATAGTCTGGATCCAGATGAGACGCCGAGTAACTCGGCGTCTCATCAGGATCCAAACCACCACCCCAGCAGCAAAAAAACAACAAATCAACAAAATACTAGGATACATATATTTTAAAATTACAGTAAAGCCCCGATAGTTCGAACATGTCCCCTTTCCTTGGAATTAACGTCTTTACGCATTTGCAAACGGGGTACATCTACATCAGACGGCCCCTGTTGAAGCCATCTGATCAAAGTCTTCTCTTCTTCAGTTTCTCCCTGAGTAAGCGAGTTCGGACAATTACTGAATAAGTTGAAGTGATGGCTTAACTGAGTATGTAGCACCAACCTTACTAAAGATGGATACATTTACTGTTTGTTTACCATTGCAAATAACAGTATTGCTATGATGTAGACAACTTGTCTAACACGACAATATCTCGCTAATATGGACACCCAAATGATAACATTATCGTTCTTTAATATAGGTGACAGCTTAATTCAGAATGAAGCTGAAAGCATGCCATCTTGTTAAACAGCTGACTCAAATTATTATGATACATGTATACGCAACCTGGTGTGTGCTAACACAAACAGCTGCATCTAGATAAAAGGCGCTTACTAAACTCTTAACACTTTCCCTGTTCTATATTGTTTTCCAAATTTTGTTACCTACTGAATATTCCTTGACAAAATAGTCATAACGAAATATGGAAGGTGTAAGATTGCAGCCATTTTAGAAATTAAAGAAATAAATCTTTCAAATTACATTTGCAAACAGAGCAGACCCTGATCAGACGGCTATAGGAGCCATCTGATCTGGGTATATTCTGTTTGCATATACGTGAAAACAGGTTTATATAAGGGAAAGAGTTAAAAATATATATTCGGTAATTTTGCACAGAGAGGAATTCAAACTCGGACCAATCTGGTGCTAGACAATTAACACCGATTGAAGAAAAAAAGTTGTATAACCTCAGAAGGTCGCCTTTGAATTCACGCACCTACATAATAAAATACACAAAAGAATCAGAGTTCGGATTGAGTTCACAAAATGTTCCTGGCAGGAAAACGAAAACTCCTTACTTTTAGTAGTGTCCCAGTTTATGTCTGTACTGCGCATCGCTGCTGTCCACATTCTCCTCCGTATATTTTTGTAATTACTGTCTCTATTATCAAGATATCTGTCATATTGTGAATAACAAAACTTCGCAGCATCAAACCAAGAGACGGCAGTACGGTTAACATTTATCCCACCTAAATTATGAGAGAAAAGTTTCGAATAAGTATCTTGCTATCAGGGATCTGACTCGCATTTCTGAACAGCTTAGATCTAGATGAGACGCTGAGTAACTCGTTATCTCATCAAGAACAGCTTGGCTCTAGATGAGACGCTGAGTAACTCGTTATCTCATTAGGCTCTAAACAGCTTGGATCTAGATGAGACGCTGAGTAACTCGTTATCTCAACAGGCTCTAAACAGCTTGTATCTAGATGAGACGCTGAGTAACTCGTTATCTCATCAGGCTCTAAACAGCTTGTATCTAGATGAGACGCTGGGTAACTCGTTATCTCATCAGGCTCTAAACAGCTTGGATCTAGATGAGACGCTGAGTAACTCGTTATCTCAACAGGTTCTAAGCTGTTTGACAATCCGTCGATAGTTTTTCAGAAACTTCGTTGAACCGGAAGTAGTCAAAATAGCATCAGATATAAATGTGAGCAGATGATCATATTTTTTAAAGCGATATAAGAGTCAAAGGCGATAATATCTCTTTGATATCTCGAACTCGGATAACTCGAACTTCGAGTTAACTTGAATTTAAAATTCGGTCCTTCCAAAACAGAATTGTTTTAAAAAACATTACTACAGATATCGAGAAACCCATGTGACAGCTTAATGCAGGTTTAAAGTAATGATCAAAGCTCTTATAGGAGCTCTCAGCTTAACTTTAGACCTGCATTAAGCTGTGAAGTAGATAAATTGTCCAGATTAGACTTACAACTTCTGTTATCTCGAACAAGTTTTATAGTCTCCTCTGTATCTGCAAGCATGGTAGATCCAGATCAGTCTCTCTGACTTGGCGCTGTTCTGATTCCATCACTACCAAAGTTCTTTGTGATTATAAATATTGAGGTCATGTATATTCTTGCAGTAATACATTCTTAAATTGAATATTATTATTTAAGGTGAAATGTAGTCATTAGTAGAAATTGCATCTTATGGTTTTGATATCATAACAAATACCTGTCACAAACTCGATACCTGTCATAAACATTTCAATAGATACTGTAAACCTTTCTAATTTTATTAAAGAACAATTTAGGCCACAGTAGGCATGTGTCGGCTTAATGCCCTGTGAAAGTCACACAGAAAGCTCATTAAGGGTAACTTTCATCCTGCATTAAGCTGCCACCGGTCTGAAAGACCTGTTCTAATATTAGTTTTAATGTCCGGTTTAGCGGGTTATTACTGTTTATGCTTTGTTTGGGTCATTCAATTAGAAAAAGTGAACAGTTAATTATGTTGGAATAATGTAGATCTAGATGTAGATCGAACTCACGACCACCCAGCCTGAAAGTGAACGCCTTACCCATAATACCAGCTTACAAATGATTATGCCAACTTACTACATTTGAAACCTTTTGTATCAGTACATGCTTCCGGGGATACTTGTTCTGTTGTATTGCCAATAGCCACACACCTTTTGTCAATAACTACACTGTGGTTCAGTCTGCTCGCTGCAACCCAATGATCAAATCATAAATACACTTGAAACAGACCCAACTTATCAGTATTGGCAATTTCATAATTTCATACAAGACTAGTCCATATCACTAATAGCAGAAGCAAAATGATTTTAATGTTTATCTACATAGGGAACTGGCAAAACTAATAAAAAATAACCCACTTGCGCAATTTTGAAAAAAATGATTGATAGATGATAAGGATATATTCTCTTTCGGACGAGTTTAACCTTAGCAATATGTTGCAAAGCCTTTAACCCTTTCCTTCATATGAGTAAACGCATTTTCAAGCATGTGTAAACACAGTAGACCCAGATCAGACAGCCTCCAAAGAAACCATCTGATCGATCAGGGTCTATCCTGTTTGCTTTCGACACAATACAGATCTGATTCTAGAGGTTTGCTAAATGCAAACTATTCCATTGAAAAGTTAACAGTATAAAAATAGATAATAAATATCCATGTTGTTATTATTTCTTACATAAATATTTATCAGGGAAAGGGTTAACCCGTTACATATTGAAGACGCTTTTCGATGAGTTTGCAAATAGAGTTTTCAAAGGATAACTGCTTTATTCCTAAAAGAGACGATTCTAAAATGTTGTCACACCATAATGTTTGGTGGAGAAATGACGCTTTTGTTATTTGAGTATCTGGTTATATACATGAACGACATATATCTTTTGTGAAATGGTACATACGGACGTCGATTCCATAGATAGCCATGTTTGTACCATTGTAACCGCACCAGTCGTTTAAATTTCCAAGACATCTGGAATAGCACGGAGTATTTTTTGCAGCTAGTGAAAGCATACCGATATATGTACTGTCTATGCAAAAGCAGCGATCTTCCTGAAACAACATTCAAAATCAATTATGCAGTTGAACGTCGATTTATCAAACTCGAATAACTCAAACTTAGATATGACTTGAGTTAAAAGTCTTTCCCTTCTAAACTTTACAATACAGCATTGTTCTAAAACGCATTACTGCGCATATCTAGAAACATTTACCATAAATGTCCAGTTTGTTAGATTCTAATGCGACAGCGAGTTACACTTTAACAGTTGCCAATGCAGATTATGAGCTTATAGACACGATAGACATTCATGTAGACACACTTACCCATATATAAATACGGTTTACCCTAATAAATACGTCTTCACATACAGTAAAACCCCGACAGTTCGAACAATAAAACAAATAGCATTATCGATATGTAATCGAGGCGGCAGCTTAATGCAGGTTGAAAGTTATACAGAGATATCCTCTTGGAACTTTCTGCATGACTTTAACCCTGCATTAAGCAGCAACTTGCCTAGATATTTCTCAATTCTTGATTACTAAAACTTCGAACTAGACCTATCGAGTTTTTTTCTGCACTAGTATTTGTCTGTCTGTAATTTATTCTGAGTAGAATGTACAGCATCTATGGGAGAAAATAACGAAACTAAGTTCTCAATGGCGCCCTGGTCAAAATTAATATAAAAATAGAACAGAAATCAAAGTACTGATGTACTTGTCGGTGCTCATTTATATTAAACTGATTGGTTTGTGCTTGTACGTTAACTCTCTTCCTGTTTTATATTCACGTAAGAAATAATGACACCATGAATATTTATTAGTTGAATATTTGTAATGTCATTTGTGGAACGGATTATTTTGGTATTGGTAGAAACTAGAATCAAGTCTATTTTAATCTCATATGCAATAGATCAGACGTACGGCTCCTCAAGGAGCTGTCTAATATGTGTCTACTCTATTTGCAGTGCGTGAAACACGTGTGTTTGAGAGAAATGGTTAAGCAAAACAATAGCTGTTCAAGAAAAGCACTTTCTTTTATTGCTATATTTTTCCAGAGGATGTCTAAGTGCACACACTATTTAGAGAGTAATAGGCGCCCTTTGATGCTTCGCATCACTAATTTTCTCCAGTTACTCCAGAATATGTTCGCTCATTTGTAGTATTAAATTATGCAACAGAAGATTCGTGATACATGTCTAAAGATTGGTGTTTTGTTCAGTTACGATACAGCTATACCGGCCCTTGTTTTGTAAACGCCATAGGACAGTGGAGTGTAGTAATAAAATCAATAAGGAGACTAGTCCAAAACCTGATCTGCATGGACAGAAGAAATGTAAACACAATGAAGAAAATATTCCAAAATATAGGGAATTAATATGATACATAAATACTTGAACTGCTCAGGTCTAATATTTCGACCAATAAGGGCCTTTCCCTAAAACAGCGTGTGCCCGATTTTTTTAAACTACGGAAGCCAATTCGCGTCATAAGGTTAACCTGAATAAAAACGAATTGTCGAAATTTTTAACATGTTTTGCAGTCTATTATGACGTTTTCAAGATTATTAAAAATCAGATACGGAAATAATACTAAAATAACACGAAAGTTGGCAATATCATTTAAATTATTAATATCAAACTATATTAGTGATTATTGTGTTTAATATATATCATTTTTATTGTTTTCATATGTATTAGTCAGAGTTTCGATTCATGCCTTTTACTCATTCGAAAATGAACTATTCCGCTGTATCAAAGAGCACTCATCATTCATGACTATCATTTCCATGAAAAAGAAATTTTGGTAGAATATGAATCCGATTAAAGATGAGACAGTAAGAGGAGATTGAAAGTATGACAAGTGCAGTACACCAAAGGTACATAGAGCGTATAAATATATTGTTTACAACTAAGTTCATTCATGAATCAAGAGTCCATAAACTGGAGCACGGCTGTTTGTGGGATATTTTCTATTGATGGAATTTGGATTTGTTATAACTTTAAGTAAGAATATTTGATAGTCTGATATATTGAACTATTCTCAAGGGAAAACACTTCAATTCGGGGAATTATGGTTTTAGTAGTGACTACATGGTGACAATTTTCAGCGCTGCGCAGTGAGAAACTAACTCCAATCCTTACTATGGCATTACTATGAATATGCCTAACACAGTCAAGGGAGATTCGAAGATAAGATCGCGCATGCGCGCGTCTAATTTCCCCGTTCTTAAAATAGCGACTAAGGAAACTTGCAGCATCCGAAGCTAGAAAACAAAACAAACTGAGCTATCTACGTGGTCTGAAAGTAATCCAAATATCTGTTAAAACGTTTTCAGAGAGATGGGTCACGTGAAGACGGTCTTCTCAATGGTCCGGTGTTGTTTTTTTTAATTTGCAGAGCCTACCGGTGACGTTGTGTACGTATAATACAAGGTTGGATTCAGCCTCCCCCAAGACACTCCATGATTTCTACAATTTGTCGGGAGCAGGACCTTGTTTTCGAACAAAGGAGGCCTAGTTCCTTTCATAGAGGTCTTGAAAAACGTGTTAGTCATAGCTAATCGTAATGTATTTTCTATGTGTTTTGAGAAATTGAATGTGTGACTACTGTATATATACAGTTCTTTTACAATGCAATGTTTTTCTGCCAAAGTTGAGATAAAAAAGATACGCCAATTAATGATATACAGGTAGCGAAATTCAAAATGAATATTAACGGAGTATCCACATTCTTGTTTTGTACAAATTTTATAACATCGTGAATATTCATAGAACTCATTTTCACACAACAGCAATGGTTTTAAAACTTAAAACCCTAGTAAAAGTTTAGGCTAACAAAGCTAACCAAGATCAGACTCGATCCTGTCAGCTTACGGTCCATTCTGTTTGCCAAAATAAATATGTTTAACAAGCTGCTTCAGCTTTTAAAATTCATGGATATGTTTAAAATAAACAAATAATGTACAACATTCAGACAATAAGATAATTGATACTGGTCCTGTTGTTTATATTGTGTCTATATATATATATAATTTTTTTTTACCACAACATACTCCTATCTCATACTGTTTAACTATATTACTTCTAGTTTTATTATCACCAGTTATTATCAGCAATTGTTAATTCTTCATTACCAAAATTAACATTTTCTTTTCTCTCAATTCTTTAAAACCAAATTTAATACATTAAATTTGAAACCGTCATCGGTACATCAGTACTTTGATTAGTAATTGGTGCTGGACAAACACTTCGGAAAATGTACAACAAAGAAAACGGTCAAGCAGGGAGCACCACACACGAAAGGGTATAGCATCAAACATCATCAAACATGAAATGACACAAATACGAGACAAAACTTGACGGGATACATATCGAGACATACAACATCAAACATTAACCATATAAAACAACGAAGTTGACCATAGGGTGAAAGTTGCCTGGGAATGGTCAGTAGCCATATATTGCTACTGGGGACTTAAAACCACGTCTGCGGGTACCCAACCTCAAACTTATCCCATCTTCACCAAAGTCAAACTGTAATGTAAAAACCCCTCACCATTCTCTGATGTCATTATTATCCTACCAATTTGACCTGAGTCTCATGCATATTCCGTGTATTATCGTCGGTAATCTTCGAATAAATTTCAGAAGATATAAGAATGCGCTATAAGAATACAGTAAAACCCCTCTAATGCGACCAGCAAAAAGGGGCATAATTCACAGTGGCAAAGGCATGTGGTAGCATTAAGCAACTACCTGCTTATAAAGACAGTCATGTTTATTCATTAAGTGGTCGCATTTGGGGGATTTTACTGTACAATCCTCGAGGAACATGATTATTACCGGCTTTTGGTTTGCTGTTTTTTGTCACAGAGTAATACGAACAATCCCGATTAACACGCCGAAATTTAATCGAGTCTCAGGTCAAATTAGGAGGATAATACCACTGATAATGAAACCGTCTGTTGTTGTCTATCAGCACATAGATGTTAAGAAGTATTTTAGACCAAAACTTAACATTTTATTAACCCATTCCCTCATATTGACGACTTTTGACGACTCTGTTAAAGTCACTTTGTGAAACCATTCTGATAAATAGAGCATTTGCTCCTATAGGAGCAAATGCTCTATTTATCACAATGGTTTCAAATTACAAAATTCTAAACATTTCATTTTCTCTAGTTAGTGCTCCTTTTCGGTAGATTTATTAAAAGAGTTTGGGTCTAAAAATAGCCTATGAGGGAATGGGTTAAACAGAATGCTAGTGATATAAGTACCATAAGTCCAAACAGAGAAGATTTGTTCAATCTGAATCCCTCACAGTACGATAGACACTTGGCAGCAGAGTTAGCTGGGAACTGTTTTACCGGTATCTGCTCTATCTTTGATTTGCGAGAAAGCAAACAGCCTGTAACAGAAACAACATAGATATAAATTTGCAAACAGTGTAGATTCAGATCAGTCAACGAGTTTGTAATAAATGACAAACATTGTAGATCCTGATCAGATGCTACGTCTTATACGCATCAGCTGATTTGGGTCGTCACAATCTGCAGTGTCCAAATGACATATTTTTTCGAGACATGACTCATATCAATACGCTGTATTTTATAATGGAACTTTAACTATGGTAGAAACCACATTGTTTCAGAAGCAAATAGAGCAGACCCTGGTGAGACGGCTTATACAGGAACTGTCTGATCTGGATCTGCTATATTTGAAAGGCGTAAGATGGTGTATTTATGTAGTTAAAGGTTAAAATGGTATAAACAGGTATTGAACGAGTCTGGCTAGATTGTGCAATGGGTTGTAATTTTCTGTATACAGCGATATTAAACAGATGTCAGACCTTATGATTTATTGTCGCATAGAAGAGACTTTTAATCCTTTACCTCATATAAACGTGTTTTCAAGCATTTGCAAACAGAGTAGACCCGGATCTGACGGCTCCTAGAGGAGCCATCTGATCACGGTCTGCTCTGAAATAATACAAATATGATTGTACCTTGTCTAATAATACCAAAGATTATGCGTACATATGCGAGTATAAAAATTCAGCTAATAAATATTCATAAAGTCATTAATTCTATACCGAATACTGAACAAGGAAATGGTTAACTATCACAAAATAGGCCAGACCAGTATAGTTCGATTTCGAGCGCTGAGTCGTGACTGCACTTTTCTATTTATAGAAGTTGCAACCATTCTAATTTATGGGTAAGTGGACAACGGTTGTCACAAGAAGCTCGTAGTAATCGTGCAGTATCAGTATATACATGTACATGTACAGGTAAACCACGCTATTGTCGATAAGGTTTGACTTGGCACTGCATGAATATTCCGCCTTTTTCCGTAAGCTGTTGTTATCCTTCCGAACACACACGTGAAACATGTGTCTTTAACACGATTTTTCATCGACGAAAGTCGGCGGAAAGTGATGAGTGCCAGTTCAAACCTTACGGATAATATATTGAGACTTGTTGTTATTTTGTTGTTTACATAACAGCACAAAAGTACAGGGCCAGACAACACACCTTAGTAACTCGCCACATATTATGTATTGGGCTTTGGTCTAATTGATATGTACGTAGTCTTGCAAACAAGGGGTCGTGGGTTCGAATCTCAAGCTATGCAGTTTACTCTTTTTTAAAACTGATTTGTTATTTGTATTTTTCTTTTTAAGTTTTATTCTTTTTCAATTATATGTTAATATTTTGTTAATAATTATTATATGTTATTATTAATATTTATTGTTGTTTTGTACGGACAGTATTTTAATGAAAAAAAAAGTCACTGGTAAGAATCGATCTCAAGACCGCCACATGCAAGTCCAGATACATATCCATTGCACCAAGACAACTATGTTGAAAACCTTGCGGCTTGCTAAGGCTTTTAAAAATAAAGAAGCGCTGTAGTCGCTTCGTTTTGTTTACATTAGAGTAGGTCATGTTTTGTTCCAAAATAAGTTGGTCTATTATCCATAAGGTTTGAACTGGCACTCATTACTTTCCGCCGTCTTTCGTCGATGAAAATTTGTGATAGTGACGCATGTTTCACGTGTGTGTTTGGAAGGATAAAAACAGCTTACGGAAAAAGTCGGAATATTCATGCAGTGACAGGTCAAACCTTATCGACAATATCTGTATATGCTTTATTATTGTCCTGTTTTATTAACCTGTTAAATTTGAATATTCCTACGTCACTGAAAGGATATATTTAGCTTGGGTAAACCTGTATTTCAAACGTTTTTCACGAGATTCACAATAAATATACCAGGTACTTGAATAAGCCAAGTGGGAAAGCTTTTATAAGCGGAAACAATCGATATCAACCGAAGCTATATATGGCGTGTTCAGCAAGCGTATAATTTGACAGGTTAATAAAACAGGACAATACTTGTCTGTATAACCACAGGTAACCCCGGACGCGTTACGTGTTTTACCTCTACGGGTGGACTGGTCCTAAAGGTCATAGCTCACGGGTCAAATTCGAACTATAGCATGGACAGATTAAATCAATGGTGCAACTAGTTCTGACCTGGTCCAAAACAGGATTTTATTTAGGTCTAATCGAGTCACTAAGTAAGTGAGACACCTAGTTAGAATAAAGGCTTTACCTAGTCAGGCTTAGTTATACCATTACTCCATGAATATTCGTATAAGAAATAATTGCATCATGGATAATAATTAGTTTAATCTTAATAATGACATATGAATATGACATTTCTGATATTTCATAATTTGTGATTCATACATACGAGTTGGTTTAAGTTATATAACCTATAGTCTCTGTCATCACTGTTACCATCTGAATCTTTATGTACCTCATTGGTCAACAGCATGCCTGCAGTTTTGAATGTATATACACTTGTCCGCCAAACCCTGATTTCTCAGATCATGTGACCCAATACACGGTGCATAGGCAAACAACCCTTATTGAGCCCTCTGATAACGACCTGCACTGTTTGCTATTAATCAATTTCAAAATAATATTTTGATCGAACAGTATACATCTTTATATCTTCATAATGTCGATATCTCGAACTCGGATAACTCGAACTCCGCAATAACTCGAAGTAAACGTTCGATGTCTCTCCAAAAGTCACAATACAGAATTGTTATAAACATTATTACTACGCATATCTAGAACACACGTGATAGGTGGAAAGTAATACCAAAAGTTCCTATAGGAGCTTTTAGCATTACTTTAGACCTGTATTCAGCGCTGTAAACTTGAGCAAGTGTCCAGATTAGAAGAAGTATATATATATATATATATATATATATATATATATATAAAGCTTTTATGCATAATACCAGTTGAAATAATGTAAACTGGGTAAACGGTAACTGTAATGCTCAAGTAATTACATTAGTAAATCAAGTTTACATTTTTCAACAGTTACCGTTTACCCAGTTTACATTATTTCAACTGGTATTATGCATAAAAGCTTTATATATATATATATATATATATATATATATATATATATATATATATATATATATATATAAAAGATAAACTGACACCACTTGTGAAGATTTACATTTTTATTCCCTACCGGTTTCACTACTGCTCATCAGGGGAATAACAAATACATAGCAATGACGTTACTTGGTAACGCCGCAGTAACGACGTCATGACGTCATAAAGACGGCGTCAAATGACGTTATCAAATTCTGTTTAATTTTGGGTTAAATACCCGTATGAAATGTTTTTCCATAAGTAACCTAGCTGAAACATCATCGGTGTGAAACTTGTAAAATGGAAAAATTGAAAATTTAGGATTGATATTGCAACACTGGTCTAAATGAGAACTTAACGGTATTTGTCTTGTTGATGGATCTCTGATTTGTTGGTGATGCACTGTCCTTCTGTTGCGTAATTTGTCTCCAGTCTGACCAATATAAAATTCTCTGCATCCATTACAAATGAGAACGTACAGTACATTTCTAACAGTGCAGTTCATATTTTCTTTTACATGGAATACTTTGTTATTTAAACATAAGGAAGAACCTTCCACTATGCAGCTACAAAGTCCACAGCGGGGCTCTTTGCATTTGTTAACTGATGGACACAATCCAAATTCTTTAAAATTTCGTTACTGCGGCGTTACCAAGTAACGTCATTGCTATGTATTTGTTATTCCCCTGATGAGCAGTAGTGAAACCGGTAGGGAATAAAAATGTAAATCTTCACAAGTGGTGTCAGTTTATCTTTTCAATATAATTTTCTTGTTCTGGACTTTCTTTTTACCTATATATATATATATATATATATATATATATATATATATATATATATATATATAAATATACCACGGAAGGAAAAATATGGCGTCTGTTTCGCACGAGCCGCAATCCAAATGTTTTCTCTCACTGGTAGTATGTCTCGTAACCATGGCAACTTTTCCGAATGGAAATATTTCAAACCAACACGTTGACAATGTTGAGGTATATTCGCCCAGACATCTTCGGTATCCGAGATATGAGGATCTGCAATAAAAAAGGCACCAAAACGGTTTGTATAAGATAATCACAGTCTCTTTGTAACCAGACTAAAGGTTAAAGTATAACAAAAGGCCTTGCACGTGCAGTGGAACACTCTAAAGCGACCAGTTAATACACAGATATACGAATATATATTTATCACATTGTCGTGTGTTAGTGCCGAAACAGAGTGCCATAAATCGAGGAAATGCACTAGTGCATTTGTATGTAAATGAGCAGCTTTAATCCGAGTGCACTACGCTGTAAACAATGGTCGAAAGTTTGCCATCAGTTCACTTTCCATGGCACTTGTGAAGAGTTATGTGATAAATGGAATCTTACATTCGTGTTCAGTACAAATTGTTTTCGTGAAACTCGTGTACTATAATGAATAATACACTCGCTAAAGCTCGTGTCATATTAATATAGTTAACTCATTTCATAAAAACAGTTGGTAATGTACACGCATTTAAGATCCTCTATTTCAGTCTAGTGGTTCTACTGGTGACAGTTTCTGAATGCAGGACGAATACTATATGCTAAACGCTCCTTTCTACATAATCTTTATCCTGTATTAATTTACAATCTGGCTTCAACATCCAGGATTACATCTCTTTCATGTGGTTGCTATAGAGAGATTTTACTGCATCAGGGTCCATGCTTATAAAGCTTTTAGTTGAGTCTGAGTTTCGTTCTCAGGCTTTTGATTGGTCAGATTTGAGTTCTCAAGCTTTTGATTGGTCAGATTTGAGCCTTTGGCCAAAGGCTCAAATCTGACCAATCAAAAGCTTGAGAACGATCTCAGACTTAACTAAAAGCTTTATAAGCATGGACCCTGAAGTGTTTCAGGAAATGAGTTATTAGTACAAATGTATGTGTAGTTTATATTCCTGGTATCGTTAAGTTAACCCTTTGCTCCATAATTGCGCATTTCTATTCAGTTGCAAACATGGTTGACCTTGATCAGACGGCCCCAGAAGGAGCCGTCTTATCAGGGTCTACTCTGTTGCTTATGAAAAAATATAGATCTGATTCTAAAGCTTCTGCCATGTCCAAACACTGCATGTATTTATGTTCAATTATAAAAAATAATCTTATTTAATAGCCAAGGATGTCCTTATTTCTTACATAAATATTCATACAGTAAAGTGCTAAACCACACGTTCAAGTAATAATAATAAGAAGACAGTGGTAATTGTTAAAATGGACAATGGAGGGTTAGGTTTAACCATACATGTATATGCACTCTGAGAAATTCTCGTCCGCAACTTTTATCGTTTACTTCAATTCTAACAAATACAGGTTTCCTCCAATTTTTTGAGAGAAAAAAACCAGTATCAGAGTTACTCGCTGACTCATCTGGATCCAAACTGTTTTCAGATGTAAAAATGAATTAGCCAAAAGGATGCTTAACCATATCCTTTATAAATACGCATTTCTACGCCCTTCAAAACAGAGTAGACCCAGATCAGACGGTTCTTATAGGATCTGCTCTGTTTGCTTATTATAAAATATAGACGGCAAAATGCCTTGTGAACTGTTATTACAATATGTATAATTACTATTGATAATGTTAGTATTTTTACATGAATATTCATGGAGTAAAGAGTCAAGGTTAAAATTCATACAGAACGTCCTAGCAATAGGTTTGAGATTGTCATCTCCCTTTAATCTATTACATCATATCGCATTTTCTTGCTTTTGCACACAGAGTAGACTCGGATCAAATACCATGGAAGCTGTCTGATTAGGCTCTGCTCTAGTTGCCTGTGGAATTATATAAATCTGAGACTTCCATTTCTGCCAATGCCAGACAAGTATGTGTATATATGCTATTGTAAAAATTCAGCTGATAATTAATATTCATGATATCATTCTTTCTTAAATGAATATTCAACAGGGAAAACATTAATAAAGTCCATACCTCAGTGGTTTAGAAGAAATATCTCCTTTAAGTATCATCTTGAGAGCAATGTCTCTCTTTAATAATCGTCCCTGTTTCAGTCAATGAATCCTATTATCTACATTTTTCCAATATCTAAGATTGTTATTTTCAAATAGTTTTGATATTTTTTTTTATTTCGAGTGAAGTTTTGTTTAAAAGATATGAATAAAACCATTTGACTTGGAAATATGTATGCAAATAAAATACAGTTCAGGTCTAGTGGCCAATTCAATGCTTTGTTCTGATTTACAGAGTATATGTCTCTAGATTAGAATTTAAAGAATTTGGGAAAATTATCTCCCAGTTTGATTGTCAATATTTACCCCTTTCTTTATTGTAATCCCTTTGGACACAGAGTAAACCCAAATCACCGTCTGTCCTGTTTGCTTATGGACTGATAAAGACTTGATTCTACAGTTTCTGTAAAACTTTCTGAGTACATTTGCCCGTATAAAACAGAATCAAAGCATGACCATAATGGTATTTCATTTCTTTACATGAATATTCATGAAGTAAATATTTAAAATACATTAATCAGTTACACGTGGGGAAAAAGTATATCAGTCATTTGCAAATTGCAATCAGTGTAGACTTTTTCAAGCCATAGTGACAATACGAGCATTTGTTCCAAAAGAGCAAGTGCTTTATCTGTAACAATGTCGTCAAAACTACATAATTCTATGTTTCCCCTTTTCTATTAAATGCTCTTTTTCATTAGATTTATGGGTCTTAACATAGCCTGTGAGGGAATAGGTTCAGCGTATTGGAGGGTAATCTTACATGTATACAAAAATAAGGTGAATAAGTAAACAAATTCTTACCATCTGAGCCATTCTTGGAACTGGGGTCAGCCAAAGTCACTCTCAGTAAAATGTAAATGAGGATTTCAGCACTCGTTTTCCACATCTTCGAATCAACAGGAAACTTTCACATTCTGAAAGCGGAAAACCATAACATACTTCATATTTCCTCCTTAAATGGTTTCATTCCTTTATGCATAATGTGTATATCGCTAGAACGTAAATTTAAATGTCCAACATTTCAATAGGCAGGTGAATTACATTTCAGTTTTACTCAATCTTATTAAACCTGTCCGCGCCAAATTTCTAATTGTCGTCTGCAATCCAATTTTGTCAAAACATTCGGTAAAATAAGGAAATAAGATAAATCACTGCAACTTTCAAAGGAATAAAGCACAAATATAGCAACAGAGTTTGAGACAAAAAGTTAAGTCCCTGATCAGACGCCGCCTTTTCAAGGCAGCGTCTGATCTGGGACTGTACTATTTGTCATGGTGCATTTTTTTTCCGATTTTGGCGGTGAAAGGGTTAATCACTTTCTCCAAAAAAAATAACCCTTTGCTCCAGTATCAATACTGGTCTATAGATGTTAGCTTAATGCAGGGTGAAGGTCATGCTTAAAGCTCCATGATTTTCATCCTTCGTTATACCTTAACTCCCTAAATACGCCTTTGCAAACAGAGTAAACCCAGATCAGACGGCTTCTGTAGGATCCGTCTGATCAGGGTCTGCTCTGTTTGCTGATGATATTTTATAGATCCTACAGTTTCTGTCATGACCCAAAATTCAAGTGTCCATGTGCTATTATAACACTTAATCTAATTAATATTCATGTGATTATTTCTTACATGAATATTCATGTAGTTAAGGGTTAATTCAACTGACCCTTATTCGCGACCCTACCCAAATTTTCCAACGGTATGAATCAAAATCAGTCGCCAAGGAACTCAACAGGATCCAAACTGTTTCACACTCCCATGATTGTAAAAATGAATTGAAGACAGCTCCAATCTGAAATCAGGTCCCGAGGTTGTAAACCATTTTGCTTGAGTCTGAGATCATTCTCAAGGATCTGATTGGTCAGATTCTGAGCTTGCTCAGAATCTGACCAATCAGATACTCGAGAATGATCTCAGACTCACACTCAGGGGTTTTATAACCTTAGACCAAGAAGCAAATGACAATCTCAGCATATACAATTTATTTGGCAGCCAAAGACTTCACCCTTTTCCCTCTTATAAACACATTTCCATGCCTTAGCAAAAAGGGCAGATCCAGATCAGGCTGCTCTTGTAGGACCGTCTGATCAAGATCTTCCCCATTTGCTTATGAAATTATAACATCTATGACTAAAATTTCTACAAATACTCAATCATCTTTATAAAAAAAAGTTTATTGCGTTTCAATTCCTTTCTTATTGAAACAATGCAAGTATTAACCTTTAGACTGCTGAATAATTAAAACCGACTCCTCCCTTTCTGAATATTAATTAATTAGACCATTGTATCAACATTTATTATCGAAGATTCAAGTGCATTTATGTCAAAATTGGCAAACCCTGATCAAAGTGCGCGCTAGGAAGCCCTTTCATCTGGGTAAACACTGTTTTCAATCATATCATCGCTAAAACTCTTACTGTTTCACTGCGAAATACTCCAGTGTTTGCATTCCTTTTCCTTGTCACTCACGTGCAAGTATCCAGCATTACAGTTTCTGGTGAGATCTGCCTATTGCCAGTTATAATAAGGATAACTAAATCTGCATACAGTAAAACCTGTCTTAAGTGGTCATTCATTTATTGAATATAACAGTCTTAAACAGCAGGTGATTGCTTAATGCAGGGCAAAGGTAATGCAGAAAGCTCCTATATGAGCTTTCTGCATTACTTTTAACCTGCATTAAGCTACCACCTGCCTTAAAGACCCATAATTAGAGCTCCTTTTGGTGGTCGCTTAAGACAGGTTCTACTGCACCTTTGTATTCACGTATCTATATTCAGTGAAACTCCTAAAAACCGGAGTAGAGAATAATTTAGATACTTTTAGACGACAGGAGGTAGCTTAATGCAGGGTGAAAGTAATGTAGAAAGCTCCTAGAGGAGCTTTATGCATGACCCTCACCCTGCATTTAGTTGCCACCTGTCTCCAAGACCGATATTTATACTAAATTGAACGTCCATTTTAGAGGAGGTTTACTGTTTAACTTACATGTCCTGTTTGATAAAAAAAAATACCATGTCATAATTTGCAGAGAGTTGTTGATCTTCAGCATGGTGTTGGCGAATATGTGTAAACCTTTGAAATCAGGGTCCAAATGAGATGCAAAATTCCTCCACGTTTTATTAGAATCAAAACTGCTTGCCGCTCTGGCTGTGTTATTTGAAACAACAAAACCGGAAAATAAAATCTGAAATCTGAAGAATACGACATTTTGTACTGACCAAATAGTTCCTTTACACAGCGAGCAAACGGCGAATACAGTCAACCCCCTCTAGACAATAAATTTAGTATAAATACATGTATCGGTCTTGGAGACATATGACAGCTTAATGCAGGATGAAAGTAATGCAGAAAGCGCATATAGGAGCTTTCTGCATTATTTTCACCCTGCATTAAGCAGCCATCTGCCAAAAGTATCTAAAATTTTCTCTACAAGAATTCCGGTGTAGAGGGAGTTTACTGTAGACCTCCGCATGTTTCCTCGAAATCGTGCGCAACCTACTACGGGCTCTTGGAAGATATAAGTTTCTCTAAGGACATAGTTCCTTTGCTGGCGCCGAAAGTATCGAGAAGGCGAGAAAGTCAACATGATCAGATATATATATATCCAAAGCACAGTACTTAGAGTCAGCCATAAACTCTTAAATCTTTACTTCAAGAATATTCATGAGAAAAATATTAACTTCATGAATATTAATTAGCTGATGTTTTTTTTTAAATTGGTAAATGTCTATATGCACGCTGGAGGGTTTGAGTTTTGCTTTTACTGAAGTACTGATTCATACCAGCTCCTGCTTCTACTGAAGCACTGACCCATACCAGTCGTTGCTTTTACTGAAGTACTGACCCATACCAGTCACTGTTTCTACTGAAGCACTGACCCATACCAGTCGTTGCTTTTGCTGAAGTGATGACCCATACCAGCCGCTGCTTTTACTGAAGCACTAGCCCATACCAGTCTTTGCTTGTACTGAAGTACTGAACCATACCAGCCACTGCTTCTACTGAAGCACTGACCCATACCAGTCTTTGCTTTTACTGAAGTAATGATCCATACCAACCGCTGCTTCTACTGAAGCACTAACCCATACCAGTCTTTGCTTGTACTGAAGTACTGAACCATACCAGCCACTGCTTCTACTGAAGTACTGACCCATACCAGTCGTTGCTTTTACTGAAGTACTGACCCATACCAGTCGTTGCTTTTACTGAAGTACTGACCCATACCAGTCGTTGCTTTTACTGAAGTACTGACCCATACCAACCACTGTGTGTCTACTGTAGTAGACTTTACTCACATCCACCGGTGCGTCTACTGTAGTACTCATCCATACCAGCTGCTGTGTCTATTGTAGTATTACCCCATACCAGTCGCTCCGTCTACTGTAGTATTGACTCATACCAGTCGCTCCGTCTACTGTAATATTGACCCATACAATCCGCAGTTTGTCTACTGTAGTAAACTTGACTCACATCCATCGGTACGTCTACTGTAGTACTGATCCATACCAGTCGCTGCGTCTACTGTAATAATGACCCATACCAACCACTTGGATCCTGGTCACACAGCGTGACAGGAAACACGGCGGTGTTTTATCAGAGTCGGAAGTGGTTGTTGGCTCTGGGTTTGAAAATGTAATTACTCTGAAATTGCAACAAAATACAATAATTAGCAGACGACAATTACTTAGCGTGTAAAGAGTCAAATGGCTTCTTGTCTTGGTCTTCACTGTTTGCAAAGTCGGTTGGTATAATTCCAAATGGAGAGGCTGAACCCTTTGCAAACAGAGTAGACCCAAATCAGATGGTTCCAATAAGAGCCGTGTGATCATGGTTTACTCTTTTTGCTTTTGATATAATATAGATTTGATTCTACAGTTTCTGTCGTGGTAAAAACTAATTCATTCATAATGCCATAATAAAGATTCATTTGGTTAATATTCATTATGTCATTATTCCTTATCTGAATATGCATGGAGTAAAGGCTTAATAATATAACAAAGTCACGTGCAGAAACCCCTTGGCCTCTCGAATGCGCATAGAAAACTAATTCTGTTATTACCTTCTCCA
Organism: Azorinus chamasolen; assembly: GCA_963576725.1. Classification (NCBI taxonomy): domain Eukaryota; kingdom Metazoa; phylum Mollusca; class Bivalvia; order Cardiida; family Solecurtidae; genus Azorinus; species Azorinus chamasolen. Next base: position 77,289,374 of record OY755248.1, read on the forward strand.
CAGATCAATGAAAATATTTCTAAATTGTCCATCTTATGGTCATATTGTAGCTAGTGAATTATGGAAGTAATGCAGACATATTTCAAGAAAATCTTCGGCATTACTTTAGTTCTGTATTATACAGCTACTTGTGTAAAATGATCCCCATGTTTGTCTAATTTGTGGCCGCTTGGACTTTTTTTACCAGATGACTAAGCTTTTAACGTGTTTATAAACAGAGTAGACCCAGACTAGACGACCCCTGATTGTTTATGTAATTATATTAGTACGCTTCTAGTGTCTGACATGGTCAAAATTTCCTGTGTTCATTAACCAGTATCCACAGGTACCAGGCGCGTGAAATTTTCAACAATAATACTGATAAACCTCTTCCAATACGTCTACACATCATACTTTGACAGAAAGAAAGGTTTTGATTTCTTCGTGCATTGTGTGATTATGTACATAGTATTATACTAGATCTATACGAAAAAAGATCAAAACTTTTTTCTGCTGTCAAAATATGGTGTCAGAACGTATTTTAAGATGTTTATCAGTAGTATTTTTGAAAAATTCACGCGCTTGGCACCAAATGGTCAACTCATTTCACCAATATTGTTATTTATAACTGGTGTGAAATTGCTTTTCCTTTACAGTTTATAAGAGAAATGCTATGAAATTACCAAACACATGACAAACCCAGCTGTATGTATATCGACTGGTCAGTAGCTACATTATAATGTGGCTTCTGGTCAGGATCAGAATTTGAATAACCTTGGTATACTATAACGAAATTCGCTATATCCAAACATTTATAACGAAATTTCGTCTTATCGATACAACAAAGTTTGGATATAGCGAAATAAATATTAAGGTCCCCAGGATTTCGTTATAAGTGAGCTTCACTGTATCTATATTATTACATAAGCAAATAGAGCAGACCCTTATCAGATGGCTCCTATAGGGGTCGTCTGATCTGGGTATACTCTGTTTGCAAAGGCGTAGAAAGGCGTATTTATGGAGTAGACGGTTAATGAAAATGAAGGAGCATTTAACTTCCGTAATTTGCAGTCGATGACAGTGCTTTGTATATTTTTACTCGTTAAGGGTGCTTGAAGTGTCAGTTCACATTAACCCTTTCCCTTATGTAAGCGCATTTTGACGCATCTGCAAACAGAGTAGACCCAGATCAGACGGCTCATGTAGGAGCCGTCTGATCAGGGTCTGCTCTGTTTGCTTATGGTGTAATATAGATCTGATTCTACAGCTTCTGCCTCAGCCGAAATGCCCTGTGTTCATATGCCATTATAAAAAAATCTTGTTAATATTCATGACATCATTATTTCCTACATGAATATTCATCAGGGAAAGGATTAAAGCATTGTTGTCTCTTTTCTGAGAGAAAGTTCATTAGTATTCTAAAGTGCCCCTATATATTAAACCGTACAGTGCGGGTCACGAGTCACTAATTTCCTTTTGCAAACAGTGTAGACCAAGATGAGAGAGCTCCTAAGGGTCTGCACTGTTGGTCATGATACCCCTTTCTATAGAAAAATCCCTAACTATTCACCGGTTTGAAATTTGGAACTGTCCATTTGAAAATTCAGCGATGTAAGTGTTAACCGAACTGGTGCACATCGTCCTTAACCCGTATCCTGCCATGAGCTGATGAGTAAATATCCTTGCAAACAGTTTGGATCCAGATGAGACGCCGAGTAACTCGGTGTCTCATCAGGATCCCAAATGTTTGACATCCTCGATTGCAATTTGGTACACAAATTGACCATAGCTTGAATTTTGAAAATGTAGTAGGTGCAAATAATTCTACAACAATAATTTGCTCAGCAGGCTAAAGGTTAAAAGGTGGCACTAGGCGAACAGTGTAAACCTCAAGGAACCCACTGATCTGGGTATGCACTGTTTGCTGAATCCATTGATATCAAAGGCTATTTTGTTTGTTGTGACCCCCCTTCAAATATGAATGGTTTTAAAAAATAAGATCTGGGAATTAAAGTTCAGTTCAGTTCAGCTTTATTAGCATATTGGCAACTAAATTGCCTCTGGCTAAATACATACAGACAAAGAACATGGCATAACAACACAGAAATGTAAACACTTTCAGAATTACGAAACAGTTAAATATTCCAGGGTTTTTTGGCGTAAAATATTTGCCTTCTTGACATACATTGAAAGCTTATTAATTAAACGGACATTACTTGAACTAAGCAATGAGATGAATTTTCCTATAGAGGGCCAAGAATCATTTCCTAAATACTGACGACGTAAATTGACGTATTTTGGACAACATAATACAAAGTGGTATTCTGATTCAACGCAGTTCGAATTACACATCCTGCAAAAACGATTCTCTCTTGCAATACCTCTATATCTTCCTGATTCTATTTCTAGTGAATGTGACGATAACCTTAACCGAGTAAATTGAATTCTGTTAGAGTCATATCTTATTTTATTAAGATATGGCTCGTAACAGAATTCTTTTTTTAATTTGCAATAAAATGACAGTTTTGACATATTTGTTATTGAGGCATTCCATTCTTGAATAAATTGGTCTCTTATGCGTGTTATAATTGGAGGTAAATAAGATACATTAATGTTAAAATGGTGTCTTAATTCAGTGTATCCAAGATGATCAACAACTGAGTTGATTCTTTTAGCCCAACATTTACCATTAACATTATTACATTGATCAATATACATTAGGTACATAGATGAATCAGTATTCTTCATTATTTTTAACACAAATTTAATCGCTCTTTCCTTTGCGATTATAGACAATAGAAATCGACCCAGCTCACCGTAGACGGCATTATTTGGAGTAGATTGTTTAACATCAAGTACATATTTACAAAACTTAAGATGTAATTTATCAATTTCGGTAAAATTATACACACCCCATACTTCAGACCCGTATAATAATATAGGAGCAACTAACGAGTCAAAAAGCGACAATTTGGTTTTTAAATCAAGTTTAACCCTGTCAAATAGAGCCACTAGGTTATAATAAGCTTTAATGGCTTGTTCTGATAGTGTTTTGACGGCTGAAGACATGTTTCCAGTATACGTAAAATTTACTCCTAGATATAAAAATTGATCGACAATTTCAATACTTTCATTGTTGACGAAAAAACTTACATTGCGAGTTGTCTTTCTTTTTTCAAAAATACAAACTTTTGTTTTCTTATCATTAATTTTTAGGCCCCATTTTACAGAATACCTCTGTATACTATCAATTTGAGCCTGAAGGCTCACAGGATCTGTAGTAAAAAGTACAATATCATCAGCGAACAAAATTAAATATCTAGACAAGAGATTAAGATCATTTTCGGTTAGAGAACCAAAGTCAATAGAAATAGTTATATCATTTACAAACAGAATAAACAACAATGGTGAGAGCGGTTCCCCTTGTTTCAATCCAACTGTAACATCGAAAAATTCAGAAATATCCATACTAGGCGAACATTTCACACATGATTTTACTACACCATAAATAGATTTAATTATACTAATCATTTTACAACTTACTCCTGACTCCACTAAATTAATCCATAACGCATCCCTTATAACAGTATCAAATGCTTTTTCATAATCTATAAATACACACCACAGACGTTTATTGTTTGACAAAAATCTTTTGTATAATTGTATGCAACATAAAAATAGCATCAGCAGTTGACCGGTTATCCCGAAAACCAAATTGAGAATCATTGAAAATATCATTACTTTCACACCATTTGTTAATGCGATTTCTCAAGGTAAGTGAATTTTTTTTAGCTAAAATGTTTACAAGAGTTATACCCCTGTAATTCGATGGGTTATCGACCCTTTTATGAATAGGGACTATAATACCCTTAGCCCAAGCGTCTGGATAAACTCCACTGTCAAAAATGTAATTAAAAATAGAACATAAATATGGACTGATAAAATAGTTTGTGTCAATGAAAAAATCGGCAACATTACCATCAAAATCAGCACTTTTATTACGTTTCAACATTGAAATTGTTTTCTTGGATTTCATCGTTTGTAAATGGACTATCAAGTTGTGTAATATTTAATTGTTCATCTCGAGAGACATGCACGTGTTCGCTCGTGTCAATCTGACAATGTGGTGTATTCGAGATGTCCCTAAAATGGCAGGTAAAGGCATTTGCACTTATATCATGATTTTGAGTTGTTTTACTCTTATATTTATTAATATACTTCCAGAATTTTCTAGGTGCAGATTTACTAACTAATGCTAAATTATCCCTTTCTTTAGAATAAAACACAGACTTTGCATGCCTTTTTACCTTACAAAAACGTGATCTACTAGAGAGAAACTCGAGTTTACAGGCTTCGTTTTTATGTTTACTAAAGGATCGTTTAGCCGATAAAAAAGCCTGCTTCGCCTGTCGACAGTCTTCATTGAACCAAGGGACCCGTTTAACTTTTTTTGGTTTATTCGTTGAAAAGGACTTACCAAAGTTTTCAAAAGAAATTCTATGTACAACATTGGAGAATGAATTAATACACTCGTTTATGTCACTTGTTCCAGATAACAATTGATTTGTAATATCATCGAACACATTCATGTTACTGTGAAAGGAGTTTAAGAATGATTCCGAGTTAGACGAATCCCATACAATTTTGTCGACTGAGTCATGTTTAAGCTTATTATTTAAAGTTAGACTGTATGCCAATGCAAAATACAATGGACAGTGATCTGAAAATTCCGTTATGTCAAGCACTGACATGGATGTTATATGTTTAAAGTTATTATAACTAGTAATTAGATAATCCATTGTACTTTGCGTTGTCCTATTTCTGCATACAGAAGGAAAAGTGCATAGACCGGGTTCAAGTCGCCCGTTCGCTATGAATATATCATTTTCTTTACAAAGAGTCAACAGTTTAGTGCCATAACTATTCAATGTAGTATCCAGAGGTCCAGATAAGATGCGTAAATTAAAACATTTTCAATAATAACTTCTTTATTTCTCCACCAAACCCTATGTTGTGACCACTCTTTAGAATCGTCTCTTCAAGACGATTCTAAAGAGTGGTCACAACATAGGGTTTGGTGGAGAAATGACGATTTTAGTATCTGCGTACGCACGTTTATCTGTAGCTCTGAGTATCACAATTGGCACGCACGGGTAAATCGACCAAGTGCGGTGTAGGAAGTGTATCAATGTAACGGTCAAAATTAATGTCCGGGATAAAGTCATTGTGACTAGTGCGTGCATTTAGATCACCCGTCAAATACACAAGGTCAAGGTCACTGAAACGGCGTAAATCTTTACTCAGTTCATCAAAAAATCGAACTCAAAAAGTGTGGAATTGGCATTCGAATATACTTTGGAATTTTCGGGAGGAATATAACACACACAGAAAGCTATATCTTCTTCTGCACCTGTAAATTGTTTTTGCAATTTAAACCAGACTATACCATTGGCGTTTACGGATATAAGCTCAAATGCTTTGCTATACTTCTCACGAATGTAAACAATAACACCGCCGCTGTCACGCTTAGCCCTGCGGTTGAATTTAGGACGAGAACAAATATAGTGATCATACCCATCAATTTTTACATTAGCATTTTTAGGACTCCAAGTTTCAGTGCATAATAAAATATCAAAATCATTAATGATATTTAAAAAGTCACAATCATCAAGTTTGGATTTAATACCCTGTACATTCCACAGTAGAAATGTTAACTGTTTCGAAGGGGACCCTAGAGGTTTTCAATACTGAACAGAATAGAGCAGAACTTTATTCACTCTGTCATACAAAGTACGAAACAAGAGGTTGATACAGTTCACACATACACAATATAAGTGATCAACATGGTTATCAGGCTAGGTTGAATATTACTCATTAGGCTGAAAAGATTCAAAAAACAAATATAGAAATAACGACAACGAGAGAAGAAGAAAAAGAAAAAAAAAGAGAGGTTGGGGAAAGGATTTCTATATTATATTATTTGAATACCACAATTGTTTCAGGCCCGCTTTAAAGAGGTAATTAACTATATTTCGATAACGTGGGATACATCCTTGCTGATACTATTTGTGCATACGATCATTTCTGAGAGTTAAATACTTCATATCAAACATTCATTTAACTTTCGTACAACTTTCGCTTTATAACTTTTGTGCAACAAAATTAACATGTATTAATCGCACTACATATACATATTAACATGCCTATATATAATTAAATGTAAGCACATATACCCGCATGTACATACACTCACACTCATACCGATGTGCATATATACGCAAGCGGATATGCGTGTAAAATTATACACATATACATATATATATATACACTCACACACACACCCATAAATATATACATACACATATATATACATACATACACAAACACACACATACATGTGTGAACGTGCGTGCGTATATTTACTCATACCCATACACCCACACACATGCACACACATATATGTGTATACAAACGTACACTTATATATACATACATGCACACATATGTATATATTTAAATTTACTTATACCTCTTATTGTTGCACACTGTCGAAACGAACCACAGGGAGCAACTCAGGTATATTTAACAAATATTAAATTCAGAAGTTAAAATACTTTATGATAATAGTGATTACCTATATCTGCCACTGGGCATTTCCAATTTCCAATTAGGCCTGTACTATACTTAATTATTAAGGGCTGAATTTCACAATGTATCTGAAGATGGCTGATAGTGCAGACCCTGGTCAGAGGGCTTATTTAAGAATCCCTCTGATCTGGGTCTACACTGCCAGTATTGTGCAAACCGATCTTTTTCACCGGTACACTGGTTACAAAGTAGCAGTCTAGGTAAGTAAACAAACAAAGATTATGTCAGAATAATACTTACACCTTTTACGTAGCACACTATCGATTGCAGTAGCCTTTCAGAGAGTAATAGACTATCATTTCAGCTATACTGAACAAAAAAACAACTGGTGACGGTATCTGCTGTAAATTCTTGGCCATTGATGAAAAGTTTGTCATATGACATGTAGGCAGGTTTGCCACCCTCTTTTGCTTTGATGTACGCTGGGATAAGGGTTTTTCCTACGTTCCTGAATTGTCTTCGGATACTGATCAGACACTTTGAATGGGGAGTTTCTGTCAAATGTTTCATATGCTTTGCGTTTGATCGAAAGTTTGTCTTGATGGTAGTTAAATTTGACTACGATAGGCCTTGTTTTACCAATTTTAAATCTACCAACACGATGAGCACGGTCGATCTTTATCGAGGACTTGTCGGATTGAAAATGCTCTTCACAGAAAGATAGAATTTTTGAGGTACAATCTTCTGATATTCTCTCTTCTTGGGATGCATATTCTGGGAGTCCGAAGAACAAAAAGGTTATCCCTCATAGATCGGGATTTTAGATCCAGAATATCTTCGGATAGGGTTGAATTTACCTGTTGTAATTTGTTTACATCACGTGACAACTGTTCAACACGGGTGGATTCATCCTTTAGCTTGCTGTCAATGAACACTTGTTTGGTACTAATGTCTTGGCATAATTGAGCATCATAAGCACGACTCGCTTCAATTTCAGACAGTTTTTTGTTCGTGTCAGATAAAGTATTTTCAAGGGAGGTAACTCGGTTATTCATAGTTGATAACTGTGTAGACACTGAAGATAACTGATTTTCAATATATTCGAGTTTTTCAAGACGTCTTCTCATTTGTTCAAGTTTATCCATAATTGTTTGTTGAAAGTTTGGCTGTATCATGTTCTCAAGCTTTTGAATGATCAGATTTGAACCAGAGGCTCAAATCTGACCAATCAAAAACTTGAGAACGAAGAGGGTGATGGTTGAGTGGGTGACTGGATGAATTGATGTGGAGACCCGTAGTATTGAGGATAAGATGGCGGGTAAGGGGAAATTGGTGGCTGTGTACTCGGTTGCTGAGGTTGACCCGGCATAATTTGAGAGGACTGGAAAGACTGAGCCATATCTGGATATAGTTCTGGACAATTCAGCCGTTTACCTGGAAATTCATTGACTGAATTAGGCGATGATTGGGATTTCTTCCGCTTCATCCTTCCCCCATCCATTCAATTAAAGTTTCAAGTTTGTACTCACGTATATGCAAGTTTAAACCAATTCCAAATCCGTCCAAAATAGTCCAAATTCCATTAAGACTTTGCTCAACACATATCAAAACCCAACGTGATTCATTTTGGCAAAATAGATGTTTCTTTTGATTTAAAATATTTTAATTTTTGGCGAAAGTATTGGAGACATATTTTTTATCAGATGTTTGGCAGCACGTCCATTATAAGAGTATGGGTGCACATCCATTTTTAGAGTTTGGGCACACGTGCATTATTAGAGTTTGGGTGCACAGCCATTATAAGAGTTTGGGCGCACGTCCATTGTTAAAGTTTGGGCACACGTCCATTATTAGAGTTTGGGCACGCGTCCATTATTACAGTGTGGGCACATGTGCATTATTAGAGTTTGGGCACACGTCCATTATTAGAGTGTGGGCACATGTGCATTATTAGAGTTTGAGCACACGTGCATTATTAGAGTTTGGACACATGTCCATTATAAAAGGTTTGGCACATGTGCATTATTAGAGTTTGCGCATACGTGCATTATTATAGTTTGGGCACACATCCATTATTAGAGTTTGGGCGCATATCCATTATTAGATGTTGGGTACATGACCATTATTAGAGTTTGGGCACACGTACATTATTTGAGGTTGGGCACACGTGCATTATTATAGTTTGGGCACACGTGCATTATTAGAGTTTTGGCACACGTCCATTATTAGAGTTTGGACACACGTGCATTATTAGAGTTTGGGCACACGTGCATTATTATTGTTTGGGCACACGTGCATTATTAGAGTTTGGGCACATGTGCATTATTAGAGTTTGGGCACACGTGCATTATTAGAGTTTGGGCACACGTGCATTATTAGAGTTTGGACACACGTGCATTACTATAGTTTGGACACACGTGCATTATTAGAGTTTGGGCACACGTCCATTATTACAGTTTGGGCACACGTGCATTATTAGAGTTTAGGCACACGTCCATTATTAGAGTTTGGGCACACATGCATTACTATAGTTTGGGCACACGTGCATTATTAGAGTTTGGGCACACGTCCATTATTAGAGTTTGGGCACACGTGCATTATTAGAGTTTGGGCACACGTCCATTATTAGAGTTTGGGCACACGTCCATTATTAGAGTTTAGGCCCACATCCATTATTGTGCACATGTCCATTATTAGAGTTAGTGCGCACATTCCTTATTAGAGGTTGGGCACATGTGCATTATTAGAGTTTGGGCACACGTGCATTATTAGAGTTTGGGCACGCATCCATTATTAGAGTTTGGACACACATCCATTATTAGAGTTTGGTCACATGTGCATTATTAGAGTTTGGGTACACGTCCATTATTAGAGTTTGGGCACACGTGCATGACTATAGTTTGGGCACACGTGCATTATTAGAGTTTGGGCACACGTCCATTATTAGAGTTTGTGCACACGTGCATTATTAGAGTTTGGGCACACGTCCATTATTAGAGTTTGGGCACACGTCCATTATTAGAGTTTAGGCACACATCCATTATTGTGCACATGTCCATTATTAGGGTTAGTGCGCACATTCCTTATTAGAGGTTGGGCACATGTGCATTATTAGAGTTTGGGCACACGTGCATTATTAGAGTTTGGGCACGCATCCATTATTAGAGTTTGGACACACATCCATTATTAGAGTTTGGGCACATGTGCATTATTAGAGTTTGGGTACACGTCCATTATTAGAGTTTGTGTACACGTGCATGACTATAGTTTGGGCACACGTGCATTATTAGAGTTTGGGCACACGTCCATTATTAGAGTTTGTGCACACGTGCATTATTAGAGTTTGGGCACACGTCCATTATTAGAGTTTGGGCACACGTCCATTATTAGAGTTTAGGCACACATCCATTATTGTGCACATGTCCATTATTAGAGTTAGTGCGCACATTCCTTATTAGAGGTTGGGCACATGTGCATTATTAGAGTTTGGGCACACGTGCATTATTAGAGTTTGGGCACGCATCCATTATTAGAGTTTGGACACACATCCATTATTAGAGTTTGGGCACATGTGCATTATTAGAGTTTGGGTACACATCCATTATTAGAGGTTGGACACATGTCCATTTTTAAAACGAACTAAGGGGTGACGCTTACCCCGCTGTTGAAAAATGTCCGCTCATCTTGAATCTGGTTCAATATTTACTGCTTTCGACTGTATAAAGTGTTTCAAAAACTATTTACCGAGTGTCAAACAGCTTGGCATTTTATGACACGTCATTTACTCGGTATTTCGTCTGTATAAAACCTGCCCCAAACGTGAGCCAGGTCGTGGATAGTAGAATAAGAGTCGAGGTCATAAAGACAGGAAATACAGTACTTCACTACATTGTCCTCGTAAATAAAAGATGCAAGTACATAATTGTGTTCTTGAGTGGTTCATATATCTCCATATAACTTCATTTCTTTCCTGATAGTTAGACAAAAACTTTCCCCAACTTACATGTAAAGTTTCAGCAAAGAAAAGTCTTCATTGGAAATAGAAACCTGCAACATTTTCACTCCCCAGGAACAATAGCATTTAGAGTAAAATCTCTCTTTTGCGGCCGCTTAATGCATAAACGTAAACTATTGGAGCAGGTGGTTTCTTAATGCATAAACGTAAACTATTAGAGCAGGTGGTTGCTTAATGCATTTACGTAAACTATTGGAGCAGGTGGTTGCTTAATGCATAAACGTAATTATTGGAGCATGTGGTTGCTTAATGCATAAACGTAAACTATTAGAGCAGGTGATTGCTTAATGCATAAACGTAAACTATTGGAGCAGGTGGTTGCTTAATGCAGAATGAAAGGAATGCAGAAAGCTCAGGAGCTTTCTGCATTACTTTCGTCCTGCATTAAGCTTCCGCCTATATTATATTTGTACATACAAAGGATAAGACTCTTGGTGGTCGTTTAAAACATTAAACTGTACCTAGATATCTTAAGGCGAATCTGAGATTTATTTGACAAATAGCTTGGATCCAAACTGTCCGACATTCAAATCAGGACATTTTCAGTTTGAAATAAGCAGCCCACAGTCTTAACGATCTGTAATAAGATGTATGGTCACTTAATCCTTTACGAGTACTCTACGCATTTGCGAACAGGGCAGACCTAGATCAGGAGGCTCTTTTTTGAGCCGTATGACCAGGATCTGTTCTGTATGCTTATGGCATACATGCATGATAGATTTGACTTTACAGTTTCGTGTGTCCATATGTCAAGTATGAAGAATCAGCTAATCAGTATTCGTGATGTCATTTATTCAACAAGGAAATGCTAAATATAGATATTACACTACATGCCAAACACGTTAGCCCTTTCCTTCATATAAACCCGTTTTCACGCATTTGAAAACAGAGAAGGCCCAGATCAGACGGCTCCTGTAGGGTCTGCTATATTTGTTTATAGAATTTAAAATATCTGTTTCTTTACTTTCAAAATGGCTACAATGTTCCATCTTCCATATTTCATTATACATGTAACTATTTTGTCCATGAATATTCAGTAAGTATTGAAATTTAAAATGAACATAGAGCAGGGAGAGGGTTAAAGGAACCGATGGAGCATGATCTCATGAATATTCATAAACATAGAGCAGGGAGAGGGTTAAAGGAACCGATGGAGCATGATCTCATGAATATTCATAAACATTAATCTTCAGCCTGCTGACCAAATTATTGTTCTGACATTTTCACCTTCTACATTTTCAAAATTCAAGGTATAGTCAATTTGTCTACCAAAATACAACCAGGGTGTCAAACAGTTTGGATCCCGATGAGACGCCGAGTTACTCGGCGTCTCATCTGCATCCAAACTGTTTGCATAGGTATCCACTCATCCGCCCTAAAGGTTAATATTTTTGTTCTTGAATGTGAATTCGGGAATCGTTTACCATGGCAGAAACTATAGGACCATATCTACGTTATTTCCTACAGGAAAAGTCTAATGTGAGTCTTCTCTGTTTGCAAATGCATGGAAAAGCGCCTATGAGGAGAGGTGGATTGATTAACCCGTTCCCATATGTAAGCGCATTTTGACGCATCTGCAAACAGAGTAGACCAAGATCAGACGGCTCCTATAGAAGCCGTCTGATCAGGGTCTGCTCTGTGTGCTCATGATGTAATATAGATCTGATTCTACAGCTTATATACAGGTTAAAATATATAATGGACAAGGACATTGAAGGCATGTTTATCAAAGTGAACTACAAAAGGTCGATGTAGACCCCGGTCAATTATGGAAAGTGGATAAATATTGAAAACCAGGTGTGAAGTGCAAAATAAACAATATGATCTAAAGAAATATGAATTGTACTCTTCCAAATTTAACAGCTGGGTAAAGCCAGTAATATGAAATAAACATTGTTAATATTTTGTATCATATGTATCATGCAACAATGTATGTTGTAAATAAAACATATGATGTATTTGTGATACAGTAAAACCTCTCTGTAACGGCCACTAAATTACATCACAGATTTTTGTGTTAAAGGCAGGTGGCTACTTAAAGCAAGGTGAAAGTAAAACAGAACGCTCCTATAGGAGCGTTCTGTTTTACTTTCACCTCGCTTTAAGCAGCCATTTGCCCTAATTACCAACTAATTAACACAATTTAGTGGCCGTTATAGAGAGGTTTTACTGTATTCCGGCCGGTGGATTAATGAAACAGGGAGGGGATCTTCTTCTTCATAGTTGTGTAATGGATCAATGGAAGAATAAAAATCTTGAAGATTAGATTTAAACCTACAACATAACAGAAAAATTACATTAATTTAAGCAGGTTTTCAGTTAAAATGATATTTCGACTGTTTAAGTTATCAACAGAATAACAAGCGGAAATACAGCAGTTATGATTAAAATTCAGCCGGTAGGGGACTATGGAATTGCTTTCAATGCTCCCATTACTAGTTAGTGAGCGTTTGGCAAACTCTCACTATATTTACCAAACCGCATTTCAGAGGATTTCCTTTGGAAATTGGATGTTGTTACCTAAGGATTCCTAGTAATCATCCACTGCAGAGATGTAGTACATTGCCAGCGGACCTGAAACTCGGTTCAAATTTTTGCAAATGAAAAACGGAATACGTTTTTGATAAACGTACTACAATTTCAGCGTTATATAATCATCAATCTGAGGTTCGATTCCGTATAAAATGCATGCAAAAAACAAGGTTTGGTCGGCGAAAAAACCTAGTTCACCGATGATAAACGCATGCGCAGTCTTATGACGTCACGGATCAATTTCAGGTTTTGCGACAGTGATAATTCCGGTATACATGCGGTCATTGTCGACGAACAATAAATCAATTGCAATACGAATCGACAAATTACTGGCTTCATTTTAACCAGAGACTCTTTTAAAATCTCACTGAATTTACAGTTTCGCTAACAATTTTTCCGGTTACGAAATGGCAATGTGACGAGTTGACCACAGGTACTCTTAATGAAGTACGAAACTAGGTCATCCTACATGTTGAATTTGTTATGATTGGAAACGCTATTTGAGTACATGGTGGCTATCAAGAGAGCATTGAAAATAAACTGGATCAACCCTTTCCCTCATATAAACGTGTTTTCACGCATTTGCAAACAGGGTAGATCCAGATCAGACGGCTCCTAGAGGAGCCGTCTGATCAGGGTCTGCTCTGTTTGCTAATAGAATTTGATAGATCTGTTTCTTTACTTTCTAAAATGGCTGCAATGTATCACCGTCTATATTTCATTATAACTGTTGTGTCCATGAATATTCAGTAGGAAATTAAATTTGTAATAAACATAGAACAGGGAAAGGGTTAAGGTAAGTTGATAATTTATTATTTCATAGCGTTTTATAACGGTGTGTACCTGGATACCGAAACTCCACCAATCATGGAATTTCCAGGAAATAGTTGGAACTTGGGTGGGGTAATTTTTTAAGGTTTTTTTAAGCTATGCGCAACGTTGTACATAAACTACATTTAATTTCGTACGTGACATTTATGCAATTTATGCATAGTGATACTAAGCAGGATTCAATAAGGATATTGAGCTAGATCCAGTCCATGCATGCATTCTTAATAGTATTCTTAAAAGGGAAACAGGTCAAACCGGCCCCAAGTCAAACCGGCCTCAGGTCAAACCGACCTCCAAAAAGTCAAACCGGACCTCAATTTGGTCAAACCGGCCTCATTATATTTTGGCTGGTCAAACCGGCCCCACGAATAAAAAAAGGTTTCTAATATATATCTTTTAATAATGAAATGTTTTATTGATACTTTTATTACTTTTTTATCACGAAATATAATGTTCGAGAAACCTGTGATGAGGAAAATTTCCATTTCTGCATATAATGTAACCGAACAATTAACACTTTTCTAAGACACGTGTACACGCTAATTAGTAATGTATGTGTGCCTTTAATCTAACCGAACAATGAACACATTATTATTGTTTGCTACAAATACTAATTGGTATGTTATGCATGTGGCGGTAAATGTATGGTACTTAACTCTCTCACTGTGCTATGCTTATCTCAATACATACCGAATATTCAAGGACAAAATAGTTATAACTAAATATGGAAGGCCATTTTAAAAAACTAAGGAAAATATATTTCAAATTCTATTAGAAAACAGAGCAGACCCTGATTAGACGGCTCCTAAAGGAGCCGTCTGATCTGTGTCTACCCTAGCTGTTTGTGAATGCGTGGAAACACGTTTATATGAGGGGAAGGGTTAAAGGTGCTAATCTCATTTATTATTGTTAAAGATGAACACTAATTGCTAAGGAATGCACGTGGTGGTAACAGATTAATGTACGAGTATTTAAACTGTTAATCCCTTTGTTTTCAGTGTTGGGTTCCGTCAATAAACGGACTACATTAATTTTCGGCGTTTTTTTAAGAGCGATATTCTGTTCATTGATCGTTCCACCTAAATAACGCGGACAAGTCTAAGTGCTCTACGGACAGATTATTTATGTGTGTTTTATATAGGATGTATTCAACAGGCAGGTTAATTATATGTGTTTTAGACATAACATAACATAACATATTGTTTATTTCGGTTTAAGCATAACATCTCATCACCATACAAACATACATGTATTCTGCATGCAACGAAAAAAACGAGAAAAACGAGAAAAACATAAACATAAAGTACATGATGGATGTGAGGGTGTAAATCATTAACGTTACATGTATAACTTAATTGTGATTATGAAGAGTTCATTAAAGTATCCCTGTATTTAAAACTCTTATAACAAACTATTGCTAATCTAGTAAGAATTGTTGTCTTATTACTACTTAACAGCTCAATTAGTTTAAACACATTAGAGTATGTATGACGTTCTATGTATATGTTCTATGCTCATTAAACAGATAATTTTAACCCTTCAATCCATGATTATTTATGTTAGCAAGGCCTATTATATTCCATAGCAAACAGAACAAAAACCTGTAAGACTCAGAACCATCTGGTCTTGGTTTCCTTTGTTTGCATTGATGATAATACATTGTAGTCAGCCCTTTACTCCATAAATATGCCTATATATTGCAAACAGAGTAGACCCAGTTCACATGGTTTCTATTGGAGATTTCTGATCAAGGTCCGCTCTGTTTGCTTACAGTATACTAATTAGATCTGAATCTATATTTTCTGCCTAAGTAATGATAAAAATGAAACGATAATAGCAAATCATAGAGTAAAGGTTGAAAAGAACTTAAAACGAATATACGTACGTTTATATGAAGGAAATGGTTAATTCTGGTTCTGAAAAAAATCGAAATTTTCACTCGATATCATCATTTTACAACATTTGAAATAGATTTATATGTACTGTTGAATGTTATTTTATTTTTGTGTGCAAATATGTCTACATACCAAGATAAACAATATCTTACGTTCATTCAGAGACATACACATACATGTATGCATATGTCTCTGGTTCATTCAACTGACACAGTGAGCGCGTGTCTATTTGGATTATCAGAAACAACATACACGCGCGTGCCATTAATTGGATTATCACACCAACCGAAAGACACGTGCGTGTCATTAATTGGCTTTAACTAAGCGCCAATGTCACTTAATCTAAATGCAAGCCGAGTATAAACTGTAGCTAATACATTGCCGAATTTCCAACTGACAAAAATACATGTGATAAGCAACTAGATCTACATTGGGTTTCTAGAAATAATTAATATTTAGCGTGGTTAAAAATTCGATTTAAAAATGTGGGGCCGGTTTGACCAAAAAAATAATTCGGTTTTGATATCTGATAATCTTATTGATGATACAAGATCCTGATCAAGCGCAAATTACTTAGTATGATCAATAGCATATAAATGAAATTTGCAAATGAAACATAAAGAGAAGGGACAGAAATTATATTCAGAATTGTTGATAGATAGAAATTTTTTTTTTCTTTTCTCCTGTTAATTGATTCCTGGGAGAAAACATGTACAATTTTATTGTTTTGAAAATGGTTTTGTACACCGGGCCAAAAGAAAACAAAGCATGATCAGTCATATTCTAAAAGGTTTGGACAAAACATCTGCCACTCTGCTATTAGTAATTTAAAAGATGACAGTAGAACAAGGGGTAACAATATGAAACTCTGTATGCCAAGGGATAGAACTGAACAGAGAAAGGGTACTTTTAGCCATAGAGTAATATACCTCTGGAACTCTCTCCCTAACAGTGTAGTTCATGTACCCCCACTAAATGCATTTAAAACAAAGCTGAATGGGCACGGGGGGGGGGGCACTAATAAAGCTAACAAGTTTGATGCCGAGTGCTGTTACCCATATTAGAGAAGTGTCGACATTGACAAAAGACAGTAAAGCAGTATAGAACTGTATAGAACTGTGACTAGTATGTGTATATATGAAATGAAAGTGAAAATCAACGTTCACTCCTAGTGAACTAACTGCAGTTTTTTAACACAAAATGAACTATATAACGGTATTCATGCAAGTGAAGTGACCCATAAAGAACAATACTGGAACCGATGTATAAAAATTCAACTGAAGAGAAAAATACAAATGGGCCGAAGAAGCTGCAAAGCTTATGCAACACTGATGCATCTGCTCTCGAATCTACAAGAACGACATGAACTACATGAATCTGATCTGGACCTACTCTGTTTACAAAGGGATAAAATATATGGAGTAAAGTGTTAAAGTTAATTTCGGTACTGATTTGGTATCATTATGTCTACCCCCATATTTATCAGTTCTCCTATGATTCCCAGCTATGTGTATGAGAACAATTGAGAATCAAACTCGGAGCTCATACAGTCACAGCCCACGTTGGGTGCTAAATGTCACCGGGTGTTCCTATAAAGAAACATACCCGCTCAGGCCCCGGATCGAACCCAGGTCGCCAGGTTCGCAGTCATACACTCCAGCATGTGGCCATAAAAGCGCACTTGTACATGTACGCCGAAGGCCGTACAAGTGATGATTAACCTACACACTGTGACACACATCTAAATTGGTTCCTAATTTACTGAGATACATGTGCATACGTTTTGCCTAGTTTACCATCTGAGTACTTAATTCTGTAAATTTCAGGATCTAGATCAAGCAGTCCTCAGTGAAGCCTGTGTACCAAACAGCACCAAAAAAATCTCGAATGTCAAGTATTTATATGTTAGGAGGAGAAATACAAAAAAAGTTTGTGTTACCCTTTACCTCATGAATATTCATGTAAACAAATATGATATCATGAATATTAATTTTTTTTATTACCTGTAATTTTTAAAATGGCATATCAACAAATTATTTCTTTGCTACAGAAATGGTTTTATCATGCTCTATCAAATTATATAAATATCAAATTTCTTAAAAGAATCTGTATCCATGATGATGTAGAATGGGTTACTATCATATATGGCTACCGAAAGAAAACTATTTAAACATTTTTTCTCTCCAAAACCGGAGGACCAATTTGAATGACATTTGGTAGGAATAGTCGCCAAATAACCCTATAAATATCAAAATTGTAAAAAATCAAATTTAAAAACCAATTAATATCTTTCCCTGTTCTATATTTAGTCCAAATTTCATTTCCTGCTGAATATTCATGGACAAAATACTTGTAGTTATAATTAAATATGAAAGGTGCAACACTGTAGCTACATGTATTTCAAAAAGTAAAGAAATAGTGATCTATCAATTTCCATTTGCAAACAGACCAGACCCTGATCAGACAGCTCCTATAGGAGCCATCTGATCTGTGTCTACTCTGTTTGCAAATGCGCGAAAACACGTTTATATGAGAGAAAGGGTTAATGTTGATTCTCAGACCACTACCTCCTGTAGTATAAGCAGGTTCCTAGGTAAACTGGAATCTTATCCTTAAAAACTCAAAATGTTAAACCAATGTGACTGATCCTGATAGGTATAACATTGCAGAGATCTTCCAGGAAAATTCTTTTGTTTGTTATTTTGTAAACAGCTAGTGTAGACAACAGACATGACAGAGCTCTCCGAAATGAGGAACTGCTACATTGGTGCCAGAACTTACAAACTAGAAGTCAAATACACTTATACTTCATTTTCAAGTATTTTATGCAAATTGTTAAAAAGGCTTTTATATTTTTAGCTCACCAGACCACAAAGTGCTCGGGGTGAGCTTTTGTGTTCGCCTGATGTCTGTCTGCGTGTATCGTGTGTGGTAAGTTGTCAATAATTTAAACCTTAAATCTTCTCCTCTGAATCTACAAGGTTCTCAGCTTTTATCTTTGGCACATAGCATCATGTTAAAGCCACTATTGGTTTTTTTCAGTTGTAATGCCTGAGACTCTATCACAACCCAACAAAAGAAAGGAGTCCGATTCAACTGATCAACCTGGTTTACCAAAAGTGCAGCGGACACTACAAGTTATAGACGCAGTTTGCCAAACAACTGATCATGATTATGATAAATACAGCAGTCTAGTACTTTCTGTGATTGACCACACAAAACTAATGGTTCAATGAGCATCTTAGTTGGACCCATGGAAAAAAATCCAATTATAAATACTATGACACTTGCCGTTAGTTATGTATCCAAATCGTGGGGAGGCAGGTCTATTGTCAAGCACAAAACTTTACAGTGTGCAGCTTTCATGTTTGGACAGGTCAGACTGTAATAGCTGTTTGTGGATGCAATATAACAAGTGACCTTAAAAAGAAAGATGTGAACATTTCCAAAGCCAGAGTACACATTGATAAAATAAGTCAATGAAAAGACTTCCACCTGGACTGGAGCAGTTAAATCATTCATTTAAATATGCAAGATTTGGTGAAGCAAATTTTCAGTGTGTTCATATCTCACATACTTTAACCCTTTCCCTCATATACATGTTTTCACGCATTTGCAAACAGAGTAGACCGAGATCAGACGGCTCCTATAGGAACCATCTGATCAGGATGTACTCTGTTTGCTAATGAAATTTGATAGATCTGTTTCTTCAGTTTCAAAATGGCCGTGATGTTCAACCTTCCATATTTCATTATAACTGTATTGGCCATGAATATTCAGTAGGTATTGAATTTTGGAATAAATAAAGAACAGGAAAGGGTTAAGCTGTCAATTAGTTGCTGTTGACTTGACTGTTTTATGTTGTACAGTGTACCAGAGGAGCAGATAAGAACTATAGTTTGAGTAATTCTCATTTTAAAAAGTACTTTAGTATCAGACAAAACAAATTGGGTACATGCACCTGGTCTAAGGTGTTCGGACGTTTTAGATTAAATGAACTATTCCTAATTGTCATTTAATACATTTACTTCAAATAAATGTAGTATCTACATAAATAATGTCCTATTGTTTTTTGTGTCACCTGCTGAGAAGCTGTGTGCCAGATAGGGATCATTTTTCCATCGTCTGTCCGTCAGTCTGCCAGCCCGTCAGCCCGTCACACATTGCAAGGATCAGATTTTAGGTCAGTCTCATCGGCAGATGACAAATGTGGTCTGTGAACACCTTTTGTTACTCAAAACACTACTTGTAAATATGTTCCTCTGGTATACTAGAATTGATTTGACTGAAAAAGTGTTTGGATACTGTATATTATATGAATAAATATTATTTATGAATGATAGATAAGTTTAACCCTTTTCTCCATGAATACTCGTGTAAGAAATAATGACATCACTATTATTTATTTTGTCCCCACAATATGGGGGCATGTAGGGGTTTCTCTTGTCCGTCCGTCCTTCTGTATGCACATCTAGAAGAATTTGTCCGGGCTCTTTCTTTGAAAGTTTTTGTCAAATCCACACTAAACTTTACACACATGTGTGTGACCATTATATCTTGGTCAAGTTTTATAGCCATGTAAATTGCTTCAGCGGTTTAGGAGTTTCGACCCTTTATTTGCAATAATGACTTTAAAAATATCTTGTCCAGACTCTTTCTTGGAAAGTATTTGTCCAATCCTCATCAAACTTTACACACATGTCTGTTGCCATTATAATTAATATAATTATTGTAATTATTGCATTGTTGTAATTATTTTTATTAATCGCTTCAGATTTTACAGCAGTGTAAATTGCTGTAGTCGTTTAAGAATTGCAGCCCTTTTTTCTTCAAAACATTACTTTGAAAATATCTTGTCCGGACTCTTTCTTGGAAAGTATTTTACACACGTTTGTGGCCATTATATCTTGGTCAAGTTCCATAGCCATGTAAATATCGCTTCAGTCATTGCATACTTTACATATATATATAATCAATTTTTAGCTCTCCAGAGCACAAAGTGCTCAGGGTGAGCTTTTGTGATCGCCCGTTGTCCGTCGGCGTGCGTCGTACGTCGTTCGTCGTCAACAATTTGAACCTTTAAAAATCTTCTCCTCTGAATCTACAGGGATCTCAACTTTCATCTTTGGCACATAGCATCATATTCAGGTCCTCTACAAAAGTTATATAAATTATGCCCCTGGGGTCAAAACTGGCCCCACCCCAGGGGTGCCTTGTTTTCAATAGAAACATATATGGAAAACTTTAAAAATCTTCTCCTCTGAAACTGGAAGGATCTCAGCTTTCATACTTGGCACATAGCATCATATTCAGGTCCTCTCCAAAAGGTTATATAAATAATACCCCTGGGGTCGAAATTGGCCCCGCCCCAGGTGTGGCTAGTTTTCAATAGAAACATATATGGAAAACTTTGAAAATCTTCTCCTCTGAAACTGGAAGGTTCTTAGCTTTCATATTTAGCACATAGCATCATATTCAGGTCCTCTACAAAAGGTATATAAATTATGCCCCTGGGGTCAAAATTGGCCCGCCCCAGGGGTAGCCAGTTTTCAATAGAAACATATAGTGAAAACTTTGAAAATCTTCTCCTCTGAAACTGGAATGTTCTCAGCTTTCATATTGGCAGATATCATCATATTCAGGTCCTCTACAAAAGTTATATAAATTATGCCCCTGGGGTCAAAATTGGCCCCGCCCCAGGAGTGGCTAGATTTCAATAGAAACATATAGGAAAAACTTTGAAAATCTTCTCCTCTGAAACTGGAAGGTTCTCAGCTTTCATATTTGGAACATAGCATCATATTCAGGTCCTCTACCAAAGTTACATACATTATGGCCCTGGGGTCAAAATTGGCCCCGCCCCAGGGGTGGCCAGTTTTAAATAGAAACATATAGTGAAACCTTTGAAAATCTTCTTCTCTGAAACTAAAAGGATCTCAGCCTTCAATATTGGCACATTACATCATATTCAGGACCTCTACAAGAGTTCTATAAATTGTGCCCTTTGGGTCAAAATTGGCCCCACCCAGGGCCGGCTAGTTTTCTATAGAAACATATAGTGAAAACTTAGTGAAAATCTTCTCCTCTGATTGTCTGGTGAGCGCTTCAGGGCTATTCTGACCCTCTTGTATGATAATTATGGCACTTACTGTCTTTGACAAAAATCTAAAGTTGGGGCATGAGTGTCCTACTGGCTATGGACACATTTCTTCTTAGATATGAAATTTACATTAACACAAGAACTTCACGACTGTAGAATGACTAGAATCAGGTCTATAATTATTATTTTACAAGTAAACAGAGCATACCCAGACCAGACGGCTCTTTTAGCAGCCGTCTTATCTGTGTTTATTGTATGAAAATGTGTTCAAAAAGTTATCATTGAGTAAAGGGTTATTACAGATGACAGGGTCATGCAGTCTTTTTACATGTACATTTGTAACAGGTATAATTTACACTTTCAATACTGAATTTCCATTTTGAATTTTTTATTTTCTAAAAATTATGAGTTTGTATTGGCAATTTTATGGGTGTTTCTTTTTATCAAACTGATTTATGACAAACACTTTAGACCCTTATGAGAGGGATTCTTGAGCTCTGTCATCTTGGTTTACACTGTTTGCAAATGGCATTGAATCTCAGTTGTGGCATTGTTAGGGTAAGGTTTGGTGTAATCATATTACAGTTGCAATTTCATATTACAATTGTAACATTGAATTGCCTTTCTATGAAGACAAAAATATAAAATATCAAATATAAAATATGAACTTGTTTACTCATAGCACCTTAACTCTTTCTCTATTCTATATTATGTAAGAATTAATACCATCATGAATATTTATTACCTGAATTCTATGATGGTGTATGTAGACAGGATGTTTGGCTCAGGCAGAAACTATAGAATAATATCTTTACATGTACTCTACCATAAGTAAACAGAACAGACATTGATCAGACGGCTCCTATAGGAGTCATCTGATCTGGTCTACTCTGTTTGCAAATAGTTTATACAGAAAAGGCATTTATATGAAGGAAATGTTAAATTTCTCAAACTCTTGCTCGAGTCTGATCAATAAAAATGTGATACAAATGTACTAGGTCTACACTCTTTCAATGTTTGCAATGCTGTTCATCGCTTTTGTCCATACAAGGAACAAATTACCAGGACTCTTAACTACAGGGAGTACCCATTCTCCAATTGCATATTTCTCAACCATTTCCTACTGTGTGTGTTCTCATCAGAATTGTCTTCTGACTATTTAATGAATAGTCACAAAGTAGAGAAATAGTAAAATTTTTGTTAGAAAATATTGATAGTCTTGCTCCCAATCAAGAGATATTAATTATGTTGTTAATAAACATCATGAACTATATACATCTATTACTTTCTGACCCGTTCAAAAACGCTCAATTACAGTACTTTCAGTACTTTGATTCATCTTCTTTATGTGTCATGACTTGTGGAGGCAAGTAACCGCAGACTCATAATGGAATGGTCTAAGAGCCACACTGGCATGGCTCCAGTCATGTGCATCTGAGGCTGGGGGTATTACTGGATAGGCTATATATGAGCTCGTCCAAATTGGCACCTGATTGGTGACCCGTTAAATGTGTCGGATTAAGCAAATCTACAAGGTGGCAAATATCCCATGTCAATGTTATGCAAATTATTAATTGTCTTATCTTCGCGCTTCTCCTTAGATTGCAGCAGTTTCAACTAGAGATTTGTTTTTGTCACACAAACAGATGTCCCCCCTCCCATTCTCTTTCAAATACACACGTGTAATGTCTGTAAATCCAAACTAATCAGGGTCTAATTTTAAGTCATCTGGGGCAATAACTCCAACGTTATCAGGGAGAGACAATTCAGGTACACACCAACACATGCTGGTCAACATTCCTGTGAAGTTTGGTGACTCTAGTATTAGTGGTTTCAGAGATACACGCGACACAAAGTAAAGTTTCTCTTATCTTAAGTCATAAGGGGCAGTAACTCCAAAGTTATCAGGGGGAGACAATTAAAATATCCAGATGCACAACAACTGGTGAACATTCTTGTGAAGTTTGGTGACTAGCCCTACTGGTTTCAGAGATATGTGCAGCACAAAGTTTCTCTAATTTTAAGTTATCATATAAGGGGCAATAACTCAACAATTTTCTGGCGGAGATAATTAAAAAATCCTAGGTGCACAACAACTTATGCTGGTGAACATTCCTGTTAAGTTTGGTGACTCTAGCCCTACTGGGTTTTAAGATATGCATGACACAGTTTCTCTAAATTTAAGTAATCATATCAAGGGCAATAACTCCAAAGTTATCAAGGGGAGACAAAGTTTCTCTAATTTTAAGTTATCATATAAGGGGCAATAACTCAACAATTTTCAGGCGGAGATAATTCAAAAATCCCAGGTGCACAACAACTCATGCCGGTCAACAATCCTGTGAAGATTAGTGACTCTAGCCCTAGTGGTTTCAGAGATATGCACGACACTAAGTAAAGTTTGTCTAATTTTAAGTCATCAGGGGCAGTAACCTCAAAGTTAACAGGGGGAGACAATTAAAAAAAACCTCAAGAGCAAAACAACTCATGCTAGTGAACAATCCTGTAAAGTTTGGTGACTAGCCCTACTGGTTTCAGAGGTACGCGCGACACAAAGTTTGTATCAATTTAAGTGTTCATATCAGGGGCAATAACTGAAGAATTATCAGGGGGAAACAATTCAAAAAACATAGGTGCACAACAACTCATGCTAGTGAACATTCCTGTGAAATTTTGTGACTCTAGTACTAACGGTTTCAGAGATACGCGCGACACAAGTTTGTGACGGACAGACAGGCAGACGGACGGACGGACGGACAGACAGACAACTCTGGCAAAAACAATATGTCTCCCCATAAATGGGGGAGACATAATTCAGCGTACACTGTGTATTATTTGGTCAAAACTTGCATTATGATTAATATAGATGTGATGATAGTTGAATATATCACACAGAAAGGTCTACCGCTTGTAAACCCGTAGAAACATTCTTAACATTGAGGACCAGAATCGAAATGAGGGATGGGTTTTCCGTTTCTTGTGTTATCATTAGTATTTATTGAATTTGCCATGATAATGTTTCATACATGTTTTGCCATGCATCTTATTTTAGTAATGTGACATGTATTGTTTCTCAAAATCAGCATGCACTGACAACGTTTTGTACATGTGCTGTAAACGACAATGATATAATGGTTTGTAAATACATGTGTGCATCTGTTTGTAAATACATGTATGCGTCAAAAGCATTAGCCCTCGAAAAGTCTAATGTCACTTGTACGTCACGAAATACACACGTTAAAAAGTATTGTTTCATTTCTACTTTACAAACCATGTTATATTACCTTTCGATGTCCTCATCAATACTCGTAATTTACACGTCATTACAATGGCGTCTCCTCAAAATATGATACTTTTAAAAATGATTTCATAATCATAATCATTGTTATGGTGTACTGATACGGATAACAACAACGAAAATACTCGTATATATGCAACTATTCAAATGAGCCGAGACATCAGCCTACACATACTCCGTTTAGTTCACTTAGTAAATTTAAGTTCTTGAGTCATTATATTAATCTTTGCTTAAGTCAGACGCTGCATAAATCATTTCACGTTTTTTGTGAAACCCTACTAATTGTTATGAATATAAAAGTAAGCAGATTTTAAATTCTCATATCACACTTGGAAATTCAAACGCTATTTTGTACCTTAACTGTTCATTTGTTTTCATACCAGAAAGATGCACAGTCATGCCCGTTTAAAGAAAATAACGGATACAGACACCATAGTTTGATATAAAACCAGCTAAATCATAATTAATTCGAAAGTGATTGAATTATTTCGGTATACTTTGAGCATACTTGATGATTTAAAATTCGTTCTACTGTTTTTTAAATAATGTCCCTTCTTTTTGTTTGATTTAAGCATTAATAATTATCGATTGGCTAATGAACTGATTAACAACATGATATTCTAAATGGAAAAGTAGTAAAGTCAAGCAGGCAAAGCCACATACAAGACGCAACCACTACCACAAACGCACACTCACACACGAGATGAACACAGAAAACACCAAAAGACACACAAGAACCAGAGACAAACGTTCCACATATGAACAAAATCACAAGCACAAAGACGCAAGGCAAACAAAAGGACGGGTGACAAAGAGAGTACCGCCTTGGCACGGTCAGTAGCAAAAACACCACTGGGGGTTTAAACCGGTGTACAGACGTCCTAACCTCACACTTCTCTCAAAGTCACCCTAGCTTTACAAATAGTGTAAATAAAGGTATCCACGCTGGACTTTTTCTACTCTGTACACAACTCTTCCTCATATTTTAATTAAGGATAAGCTTACTAACTTGATCCAGAAAGTGTTTGCCCGAGAAAAAACATCATTCTTGGCATGTAATGCTGAAAAAGCTTTCTTTACTGACGAGCAAATGAAATATTACACCAATTGGACTTGCTCAGAAGTTTGCGAAGCACTAACCTTTCTTTTGGATAACATATTTGTACGTTATGGGAATGCTATATACCGTCAGGTAATTGGTATTCCCATGGGTACGAATTGTGCACCACTTGTCGCAGATTTGTTTTTGTACTGCTATGAGAGAGATTTCATGTTGAGTTTGAATCCTCAATCACAAGAAGATGTTATAAAAGCCTTCAATGAAACTTGTCGATATTTGGATGATATTTTTAACTTAGATAACCCTTTCTTTGATGCTCTGATTCCTACAATTTATCCTAAAGAACTCAAATTGAATAAAGCTAACCCGTCCGACAATTATGCAGCGTTTCTTGACCTAGACCTTAAAATTAATAATGGAATGATTTCTTCTAAAATATATGACAAAAGAGATGATTTTGATTTTAATATTGTAAATTTTCCTCATCTTGACGGGGATGTTCCCCGTGCTCCATCTTACGGGGTTTATATATCTCAACTTATGCGTTTTGCTAGAGTTTGTTCATCTATTGACGATTTTAATAGTCGAAATCTCATTTTAACTGATAAACTGCTTAAACAAGGATATAGATACCATAAACTAAGAAAAACTTTCTCTAAATTTTACTATCGAAATCTCTCGCTTATTGGCAAGTACAAATGTAATCTCAAGGTACTTTTGCGACACGGTATTTCACATCCGGAATTTTATGGTGATGTGATTTACAAACTTCGTAAAATTATTGGACATACCCATTTTCTCACTTTGTTCATCAAATATATAAAACAATTCATTAAAAAGGGATATGATCCTGTATTACTACAACATACTGCATGTTTGGTTGTGAACCCTTTTACAGTTGGCAATCACGCCGGCCTCTTTGCATGTACGCCGACAAGAAAGGTTTAGTACTCTATGAAGGCGACCTCTTAAATCCAGAAATGGAAGGAGAACGTCGGATATCTGTACTATTTCATTTTTGTCGTACCCTTTATTACTTTTCTACAGTTACTCTGTTTGCAGCTCAATCATTGAGTACAATAGCGATAGGTGGATACAGTATTTTTTTGTTATACATGCACTTTACCACTGTATTTGCTGTCGCGGTTGTTGTAGATTAGTCGGAGAGGGGATACGTTTTTTACACTGTTTGTCTTTTAGGATGGGGATGGAATAAGGGTGAGGTTGGGCGCCCATAAACCAGTTTAAACCCCCGGTGACTTTTGTCACTGACCGTTCCAAGGCGGTACTTCCATCTTCCTCCTATTGTATGTTTGTTTTGTCTTTGTGCGTCTCTTGTTGTTTTTTCTACCTATGTACATTTGCTGTTTCCTTGTGTTGCTGTTCGGGCGAGTGTTTGTTCTGTATGAGGTGTTTCCTGCATGACTCATTTTTGTACTTTTACCCACAACATAGACGACGGTGAACACAGGACAACATGTAAAACATAGCATAATAACTGTGGCAATCCGTCAAATATGTACTCAATGACTTTGCTTAAGTCAGAGCACCTGCAGGTAAACCGTTAAGGGCACGACAGGGAAAAAGTAGTACATGAGTCTGGTAAGCTCATCCTGTATCCAAGTTTAAGAGTATACCATCATAGAGTACTACCCTCGGTATGTAAATCAAAGACCATTGTATTATAAATTATGAAGGGTGGTGAACACTATATTTGGTAACATGTTGATGATGTTAGCTCCCAGCTGCCCAAAGCCCCGTGTCATAACGTTTTTACATTCTCTATGTGTTGACGCTGTCTGGAGGTACATTTGCTATGGAAACTCTAAAATTTAATAAAATGCAGATGACCCAAAGAGACACGTTTTTAATAGTATCTGATAGATTACGCTCAATTAGTTGGTTTTATGTATAAGAACACATCTTTATGCATTTGGAGCATCACAGGTGATTTCAGATCTAGTTTTACCATTTCCCTGTCTTTTTCTCTAATTTTAGGGGTATAACAACACCAAAAAGCCTTTTTTCCACCGTCGTTTTTTGAGACCACTGGTAGCCATGGAAACGGTAGAAATACCCATAGCAGGAATGAGTTTTTTCATGGGTACAATTTTGATTTCCATTCAGCAGACCCTACCAAACACTCTGGTACCCATGAAAAATGTCAGACGGGGTGCACGGTAACCCTTTCTGATCCCGGGGTACAAAAGCACACGATCAACGAATAAGTTCTTTACTGTAATTAATATACACATTGCAGTCAAAATGTATAAAGTAGACGAATCTAAGGGTAATGACCATTTCCTTTGATAGTCGAACGTTTACACCACCTTTTCATAACTTAAGTTATTGAATGAATAAACATATCAATTTGTACGTTTCTATAGCTAATAATTATACTCTTTCAAATGTCCCTCTAAACATATGTGTAACTAAATATGTGAGGAGAGTTTTTCTTATGTGTGTATCGAAGTTTCTACTGAAGAAACAACGTATCTGTATTTTTCTATCCTATCACCTTTACATGACATACAAAACAGCAAATCCAGATGGAAATTATTGCATTTTGAATTGTTAAATCAATGTCACCAAGTAGTATCTGATAATGGTCAAAGGGACTATCCCAATATACGTTAATTGTTCATAATGCCACGTGTAATTATATAGTGCATATGCACCATTGCATATGTAAGTATGCCTGTTTCAAGAAGTGACAACTGGAAGGCTGTATTATAAGACATTACTTACAGTGAAATGTTGAACTCTTTCCTATTACCAGATGACGAATTTCTAGTAACAAATGTGGGAAGACTATTATTACCAATTTGATTTGTTATCTTTCTACAATTAAGGTATGAAATTTGATTTATGCTTAATTAATTGTCACGAACCTGTTTGAACTATTTCATCCGTTTTTGATATGCAACATTGAAGGTACATGTACATTATTACACATAACTTACTCATTAGTAAATATAAATGCAATCTACGGATGTTACTGCAACACTGGATTTCTCACCTTGAAATCTATAGTGATATTATCTACAAATCTCGGAAAGTTCAGGGACATATCCATTTTCATGATTTGTATAAGCACAAGAAAGAGGAATATAGAGAGACACAGAGACTGAGAGAGAGAAAAAAGATAGATTGGTTGGAATGATGAAAGAGAGATAGAGTGGAGAGAGAAAAAGAAAGGAGGTCGGAGAGAGAGAGAGAGAGAAAGAAATTGACAGGAAAGAGAAACAGAAAGACAGAAAGTGAAAGAGGAAAGAGAATAATATGTATTGATGCGTTATTTGGTCAATGAGAGACAGAGATAGAGGGATATGAAAGTAAGCGAGTGGGAAGTGAAGGTGATGCAGACAGAGACATAGAGAGCGAGAAAGATAGTATGGTGGTAAGTGTGAGACAGGCGAAAGGATGACAGAGAGAGAGCAAAGAGGGAAGAGATATGCTAGAATGGGAGAAAGACAGAGAGACAGAAACACACATACACAGTCAGAGACAGAAATAGAGAGACAGAGAGAGATACAGATGGAGAAAATGGAGATGAAAGAGAGGAGAGCGCGATGGAGAGGAAAAAGAGAGAAAAGACAGAAAGAAATAAAGACAAACAGATAAGGGTTAATGGACTGGTATGTGGGTCAGGGATAGAGAGAAACCGAGAGAGAGAGAGAGGGCGAGAGAGAAGAGGGGAGCGAGAGAGAGATAGATAGAGAGCAGAGGCAATCATGGAGAGGGGAGAGAGGGAATGGGAGCGGTTAGGCAACAATATACACTGTAGACGTCTGTGTTCGTTGTGATTAGAACCTGTATTGTCAACGCAATATGACTACTATGTACATGTTTTGCAACTAAATAAGCTAAAACGAATTTTCTGAATAGACATACATAATGTAGAGTAGGAAGCTTTAGAATGGAAATTAATTGCTAGTGAAGACCTGCGTCAGCGTCAAATGGCATTTGAAGCTCGGGTTTCAGAAGATGTGCCAGTACTTGGAATATACCATGTTTTGCTTTGTAATCGAATACATGCCTTTTCAGAACTTCACTTCGTTTAGATCAAATGGATCAACGTCGATGCAATAGTTGCAGCACGACGACACAGCTGCTGTTAATGACTAACATTAGTGTTCACAACGCAGGACATGAGCTATTTTTTCAATATTCTTCAAAGAATTCCACCAGCAGGTGTGCCCTTGCAATCAATTCTGGGTGTTTGTTTGTGTATGATACCTGAGATTAATTTTCTTCCGAAACCATCTGTTGCCTCATATATACAAATTCCAATTGGCTGTGATTTTTCATAACCGTCTAGATGTCAAATATAGTTTGGCCATTTTGCACCGTAAATACGTCTTTTAAGATGATGTGCTTTTCTCAGTTCATCGTCATTTGGGTCTAGTGAGTGCACAATATGCTTTACATCATTGCGCTTTACATTTTCCGATGGTTTATTTAACGGCGGTTATACAACGACCTATAATCGATGTACTGTCCACTACTTTTCATTTCATGTCCATCACATCATTGTAATATTATGGAGTTTGCAAAGACATAAATACTTAAGCAGACATCGATTCTAAGTATTTTTGATTAGCATTGTCACATGTTGGCATGTATGTTCCGAAAGTTCAATTGAATGAGTAGGAATCCCTTAGGCGCATATTTTACCTCCAACGTTAACACAAACAATGCCCTTTGTAGCAGTGTAGACCCAATTGAGAGGGCTCGTAGATGAGCCATCTTATCAGGGTCTGCACTGTTTGACATGCTACGCATTTCTTTAAAAACAAGTCCCTAAATAGTCATCACAAGCTTGACCTGTTTCAAATTTTGAGTAAGCTATTTGAAAAATTAGCCATGTACTGTTTGCTACACATTTCTTAAAAAAAGTCTCGAAATAGTCATCATAAGCTTGACCTGTTAGAATTCTGGAATAACCCATTTGAAAATTTAGCCATGTACGTAATGGTTAAAACTCTGTACTCTATGTGTTTCTTTCACCCTTCAACTTTAATCCTTTCCTCCATAAATACGCCTTTCTACGCCTCTGTATAAGTCACCTGTTGGAACAATTGTGATAAATAGAGCATTTGCTCCTATAGGAGCAAGTGCTCTATTTATTACAATGGTTTCAAACTACAAAATTCTAACGTTTTCCTTTTCTCTAGTTAATACTCCTTTTCGGTAGATTTATTTAAAGTGGTTGGATCTTAAAATAGCCTATGAGGAAATGAGTTAAGGAACGTTCGTTTGACAAAATTGTCGTCTGCTTCAATTCCCAAAGTTATGAAAATGCATTATTCTATTTCTTTTTCAAAATCAGTGTCTTAACGTCAATGTACGTCGAGTTCTGAGTTACTTGGCGTCTCATCTGAATCTATACTGTCTGCAAATATCACGCAAAATGTACATACAGTAAAACTCCTCTAATACGACCACTTAATGAACAAATATGGCTGTCTTTTTAAGCAGGTGGTTGCTTAATGCTGGACTAAAGTTATGCCGAAAGCACACATGGGAACTTTCTGCATAACTTTCGCCCTGCATTGAGGGGCCGTCTGATCAGGGTCTTCTCTGTGTGCTTATAAACACATGTATAGATATGATTCGACAGTTTCGGCCTTGGCCAAAAGTTAACCCTTTCACCGCCGAAGTCACATAAATGCACCACGACAAATAGTGCAGTCCCAGATCAGACGACGCCTTTTCAAAGCGGCGTCTGATCTGGGACTTCAATTTTTGTCTCAATCTCTGTTTCTATATCTGTGCTTTATTCTTTTGAAATTTGCATTTATTTATCTCACTTTCCTTATTGTAAGGAATGATTTGACAAATTTGGATTGCAGACGACAATTAGAAATTTGGCGCCCAAAGGGTTAATGTTTTCACGTGCCATTATAAAAATAATATAGTCATTTTTCATGTCATTATTTCTCAGAAGAATATTCATGCAGTACTTAAAGGGTTAGTTTGTGAAATGAGAATTTGAGCAAAACAAAATGACTGAAATCCTTATAATACAGTGAACCCTCGTTACAACGGAAGTGTTTGTTTCCAGACAGTTTGCTGGTATAACGAGGTTGCTGTTATATCGAGTTTAAATATGAAAGGAACCATATGGCCAGTTTAAACTAGTACCAACAGCTGAACGCTTAATGCAGAACACAAGACGTGCAAAAAGCTCATTTGGGAGCTTTTTGCACTTCTTTTGTTCTGCATTAAGCGATCACCTGTCTTGTGGTCTGCATTAAGCGATCACCTGTCTTATTGGCATTGCACCTATTTATTCAGTGGTTGTTTCAAAGAATTATCGGTAATTTTGTTTCAATGCATAAATTGCCGGTATAACGAGGGTGCCATTGTAACGAATGCCGGTATAATGAGGGTTCACTGTATCTAGAATGGGCAAAATGAATCGCGTCGCACACTGTTGTATCACGTGTGTGGGAAAATATTTATTGTATTGTTTAATGTATTCAGCTTGTATTAATTGAATGCATTTATCGTTGTTTTAGGTTTGAAATATATTATCGAACCTCAGACATATTTGGAGTCTGTTATCTACAGACATTTTTTTTATAAAAATGGCTACCCTTTAAAGCATGATTCCATTTCGTACCTTACATTTCCATTTCCATTTCAAGAATTAGTCTTACTTAACACAGTACCCACCATTCCTATGTAATCCTGATATTCTGCAGAGATCCTACGTAAATCTTGTTGTCCGTAGCGTCTCTTCATAGTTCATTATATCCACTGTATCACTATGCTATATATTTTGCACATCGATCGTAGATGCACTATGAAATATATACTGTCTACAGTATCCTATTAATTTCTATATCGTCCGTGGATTCGATAAACGGACCATATAGACATTTTTGGAAAATGCGGAGGACAAAGAAGGATATCAGGAAAAGCGGACGATATTGAATATAGAAAAGGATTGCGTAATTGGATTTGGCGATGTTATTTAGGTGATTTAATGAGCACCATATAACCCACAGGCCGCAGTATTCATAAGTATTATATCTAGTCCGTAGTTCGAACAGATAGTGGAATTAAAGGTTGTAACACACTACAATTATTGAATAGAACAGAATAGAACTTTATTACACATCAAATGCAAATATGTACAGCATGGAGAATATTCATATACAATATAAAAGGAAATGGGATCCGCACATATCTCATTTTAACTCTTTACTCTATGAATATTCATGCAATAATCCATATATCGCTAATAAATATTCATGACGCCATTTTCATATCTATTTTTTCATGAATATTCATGAGGTAAAGGGTTAACCAGTGCATTGTTTGATAGTACGGTTGAACTTCGATATCTCGAACTTCAAGGGACCATACAAATTACTTAAGGATATCAGAGGACAGTCATCTTATTTTTAATCACAGCTTAATGTAGGTCTAAAGTAATGCTAAAAGCTTCTGTAGGAGCTTTAAAGGTCAAGTAAACAGATTGGGTTTTCGTCAAATTCTGATAGTATACAGTTAGTTAAACACCAAGCTTTAGAAAATTCTTACCGTTTTTATCTAGTTTTGATTTAAATCGAGTTTTTATTGTACCGCGAACCGTGTATTTTGAAAATCGATACATGATTATCTCCCTTGCGTGACGTCACTTGTGATGCTCGCCAGTCAGGGATCCCATTGAGAGGGAGGAATGTACACAGAAACTTAATCTTTTCCTTTAAATTAACGCCTCTGCAAACAAAGTAGATCCAGATCAGAGCCTACAGGAACCGTCTAATTAGGGTCTGTTCTGTTTGCTTACAAAATTAGATCAAATCCGACTCCTAAGTTTCTATAAATACCCAAATTATTTTCACACTTTTCCAGACATTACGTCCATGGATTAGCCTTAGAAAGTGACACTTTATCGAGTAGGGAAACTATTTATGGGGTGTGATGTTTATTTTAGGTGTGAAATACAATGATACTTAAAATTAAACACATATTTTTTAATTTTGTTAATCTTAAAACCTTCTCTTGCCCTTTACCCATGCCTTGTTGTATAATTACATATAGCTTCACTGTGTACACGTATTTCGCTGTGCAATCACTGCTGTAAATCAACTTGTAAATAGTGCAGACCCTGATGAGACAGCTCCTGCAGGTTTTCACTATTTACAGGTTGGTATATTGACGTGAATAGCAAGCGAATGGCTAAAACTTACTTTACCTGTCAGTGAATTTACACTATTCATAGACTATAATTTAAAAAGAGGATGAGGTTAGGACCAAGACCATTAGCAAATAGTGTAGATTCAGATCAGAGGGACCAGTTGGGTCCCGCCCATGAGTTGGGTCCAAACAACTTTTAAACAGAACCAGGCAACTTTAGATGAATTTCATATTTAGGCAAAGTGGGTTCAGATGAAATGGGACGTTCTCGTTCAGTAACATAGTACTAGAACGTCCAGTAACATAGTACTATGTATAAATGTACGTACTTTAGAAAAAAAGAAATTCCACCAAAATACAGAAAAATAGAAATTTATTTATTTATTTATTTTACTTTAATATTTCCAATACCAAAATGATGCATTACTTTCGGAAAATCGAGTAAAGGTTGAACTACCAAAATATGTATTTTGTTGGGAAAATGAGAAAAAGGTGGATCTTGATAATAAATGGTTGTCAGTCTTGAAGAAATACTATTGTTTTAAAACATATTCATGTTTCTAAAGCTTGTGAATTATTTTTAAATGACTGGACCTACCACAAATAAAAATGTCTATAAAAAATATAGTCAACACATTAAAACTGTTACTACATGTTTCTTTATCATAATTTTACAGTATACTCGTATGTGCAATTTAATTATGGTTTGTATGGTTTGTATTACATGTATATGGAAACAACAGTAAACATATCCATTAGAATTTCTCTATGCATGTATGAATGAATGTTAAATGGCCTTAGGCCATATTGTACTAAGCCATATTACACACGAAATGCCCCATGCAGGGTCAGTCTCCAGATGTCAGTTATCATAGTGGCACTTTGTCAAATGCTCATCAGGGTACAATGATTATTGCAAGGCCATAAAACCCGCTTCCTGTATATTGCGTATTGTTGCATTCCTTTATGTAGCTGTGGTAACTTGTCAAAAGAATCAATCATGCGGTCATGGTGCCTCAAAGTTAGTTTTGGGCAAAATGTAGGTAATAATCAGTAAAGCTACAATTATAAAACGTATCCAATGAACAATTCCGTAAATTACAGTAATCCAGAATGACTTTTTTCCTATAGATTTATGGTCAAAATTGACCATTTTCAAAAATTGCAAAAGGATCATATTTATGATAAACTATTTCCCTGATGAAAAAATATGTGTCAGTAAATCACTTCACGAATATAAACCCTTCATTCCACGTGCCTGTTTATGCCAATGCAAACATAGTAGACCCAGATCAAACGTATTGAAACAAATTTACAAACAGAGTAGATCAAGATCAGACAGCTTCTGATCAGGTTCTTGTCGATTTGCTTATGAAATAATATACCGGTAGGTCTCATATATCATTAACTCTCCATGAAATCATTATTTCTTACACGAATATTCATGAAGAAGATCTAAAGGCTTTTTTCACAATGTTAACTTTTCAAATAGATCATTGGCTCTGACAGATCAATTAGGATTAGATAAACCAAATTTCGCAAGCAAACAGAGCAGAACCTGATCAGACAGCTCTTACAGGAACTGTCCGATCTGGATCTACTCTATTTGCAAACGCGCGTGAAGCCGTTTATATAAGAAGAGAAGGATTGGGAAATTAGGTGTCTGCTGCAAACAGTGCTAAATTGTGTTTATTTATCATTTTTATTTATTAAAGATTTCATGACCTCATGAATATTCATTACAGGGATTACAGAGAAGTTAGACAGAAATAGTCGAATTTAAAGACATAAGTCTTCGGACTAAGCAATCAGAGCATATTCTGATCAGACACTTCCTGCGCGATTTGGGTTTACGCTGTTAACAAAACGTTTGTATAGAATAATTTTCCACGAAGAAAAAGCCCATTAACCTACAGTGCTAGACCTAATTAAGGCACATTTATAACAGAATGTAGCATATATCCTTTTTAATAATTGTAGACCCAAGTCATCCGCTGCATCTCTAGTATAAATTTCACGGAAAACAGCCGTCGAGACAAAATGTAAATCACATCACATTTTCTTGAATTTCTCGTCTTTTGGTAATTTAAATAATCCTATTTAGTCTCTGTTGGATTAGGAGCTACACCCATAGGCAGGGATACACCCATAGGCAGCACAAATTGCCATTTTAGCACTCAAAACGAAGCAGGAGTACATTACGTGCGATTCTTTTCTATACGATATCTAGTTCGACATTTATAGCGAATGTCACAAGTGACGTCATCACAAGGGAGATAAGCGAACGACCAAAATCAGCCAGTGCTTACTTATCGGTGATATATGACAGCTGCTATGTGCGATATGACTGTATTTTTTGTGTTTTCGAAACTTCGTCGTACAAGGTACCCATTTGTCAAATATTTACGAAAAAGTGTCCTACCTGTTAACTTGACCTTTAAGCATTACTTTTGACATGCATTAAGCTGTTACATGTGTTTCTAGATATATTTCTGTATTATGAATTTTGGAACTTTCTTTGGAACCGAACTTTTACTTCGAGTTATATTGAAGTTCGAGTTATGCGAGTTCAAGTTATCGAAGTCCACAACTGAATGTTCATTTACGACAGGACAAATAATGTATGAAACATATAGTAAAACCTCTCTATAACGGACACTGAATTGTGCTAATTAATTGGTATTTAGGACAGGTGGCTGCTTAAAGCAAGAGGAACGTAAAACAGTTCTGTTTTATTTTCACCTTGCTTTAAGCAGCCACCTGCCTTTAACTCACAATAATTGATGTAATTTAGTGGCCGTTATAGAGAGGTTTTACTGTACTAATGCGCTATTTGAAATGATACATTCGCGTATACATTATTCAGCATTAGCCAGGCGTATACAGTTCTAGCGAGGTTGCTTTAACCCTTTACTTCATAAATATGCATCAGAATAGACACAGATCAGACGGATAGAAGCAGTCTGGTCAGGGTCTGCTCTGTTTGCTTATGATATAATACTGATATGAGTCTTCAGTTTTTGCCAAGGGCAAAACGTCCTGTTTCCATGTTGTCATTATAGCAAATTAATCTGATTAATAGTCGTGACGTCATTGTGTCTTACATGAATATTCATGAAGGAACGGGTTAAGTATATTTATTTTTATATCGGCATAACTTTACAAATTATATAAATACATAGAATATATTTTCGCAATATTTCTAATCAATGTACTAAGAAGCATTGCGTTTGTCCATTTAAATAGAAGCAAAAATAGTCGACTTTGAGGGTTTGTGAAATATGAATTTTCATGAGAAAAATAAAAGATTGACACCATGTTTTGACTATCTATATTCATACTGCAAATGCAGTTACAACAGAACATCCCTTCAGCGACTGCTCAATACATAAACATGGATTGTTTTAAATGCACGTACAGTAAAACCTCTCTATAACGGTCACTAAATTATGTTAATTAGTTTATATTTAGGGCAGGTGGCTGCTTAAAGCAAAGTAAAAGTAAAACAGAACGCTCCTATAGGAGCGTTCTGTTTTACTGTCGCATTGCTTTAAGAAATCACCTGCCTTTACAACAAAATGCTCGATGTAATTTAGTGGCCGCTGTCGAGAGGTTTTAAAGAGGTGTCTTATAACTCAATTTTCCAGATTTTTAAAAAAACAAAACAAAAAAACTTGTTTTCAAAAGTATCCTTCCAAATATCTTCTTTAGTCTTGTTGGTGTATTAATAAGTCCTTATAATATGATATATAAAAATATAGATTTAATCAATTTTTAATATGAAGGTCAAATTGAAAGGAAGTTAACAAACGACCATTGCGGGAGTCACCTTTACCCCCTCCTTCATATAAACGCGTTTTCACGCATTTGTAAACGGAATAGGAGCCGTCTAAACATGGTCTGCTCTGTTTGCTTATCACATGATATAGATCTGATTCTACAGTTTTTGTCAAAGCTAAATATTCCCTTGCAAAAATTACATAATTATAAAAATGAGATAATAAATATCCATGTCATTATTTTTTAACATTTATACTGATTAGGGAAATGGTTAATCCGACTAACACAGTGGCCATTAGCAGATTCGTTCAATTTTGGTATGTACTAGTTGCAAACGTTTGTACGTCTGAATTCTTAAGAGAAAATAAAGAGAAAATAAAGCAATATTGAGAAATGAGTGACATCTTGTCATCTGTTTTCGATGAGTTTGACTGAGTGTTGGTCTAACGCCGATACGCCACATTTTTGCTATTTTGCTGCCGGTTTTGAGCAGACAATGGGCAATTTCGTTAGCCCTTTCACCGCCAAGGTCGCATAAATGCACAGCGACATATAGTGCAGTCCCAGATCAGACGCCGCCTTTTCAAGGCGGCGTCTGTCTGATCAGGGATTTCACTTTTTGTCTCAATTTCTATTTCTATATCTGTGGTTTATTCTTTTGAAATTTGCATTTATTTATCCCATTTCCTTATTTTACTGAATGATTTAACAAACTTGGGTTGCAGGCGACAGTTAGAAATTTGGCGCCAACAGGTGATAAGGTGAACGCGCTTATGTTGTGCGTATGTTGCGCTTATGTTGTTACTATGGATTTTTACGTGTCATTTCCTAAATTTCTGTTTGACTTCTGTTCTATATTTGCATGTTCAGTAAGTGGTCGATTATCACAGTTTTTAGTTTTCCTCATTTTTAAGCACATACTTTATTATACGCCTTATATATGTAAACCAATAGCTGTCAAGCATTTGCACCACGTGACAGTCAAAAATAAATCTGTATTGTACAGCTGAAGTCTAATATGAGTTTATGCGGAATACGTTTACATGTACATACAGTTATGTGCCTATTTAATACATGACTATCAACTCATTACCTCATTGGCTATTTTTAGATAAACCTCTTTCAATCAATCTACCGAAAAGGAGCATTAACTAGAGAAAATGAAACTTCTAAATTTTGTAGTTTGAAACCATTGTGATAAAAAGAGCATTTGCTTCTATAGGATCAAATGCTCTATTTACCACAATGGTTTCGCAAAGTGACTTTTACAGAGTCGTCAATATTAGGGAATGGGTTAATTTTATTTATAACATAACACGTGGCTTCAGCGTGACGTAACACTATCATTTATTTTTTGATAATCATGGGCATATAATCACTAGTGAATAACATTCGAACGACCGAATGACATTCGAACGATTCATACGCGCTGTCAAAACAAACAAACTGGCGGACGGTGGTCGACCTACCTGTCCACGATTGAGTCACGATAGATGGCAAAGGAT
The DNA here is from genome assembly GCA_963576725.1 of Azorinus chamasolen. NCBI lineage: Eukaryota > Metazoa > Mollusca > Bivalvia > Cardiida > Solecurtidae > Azorinus > Azorinus chamasolen. The sequence continues at coordinate 77,329,111 of OY755248.1, forward strand.
TGTTGGCACTTGCGCCTTAATTTCGATAAAATAATACAAATTGTAATCGCTGTCAGGAATCATATACAAAATGTATGCCAAAAAAGACCTACCAGCTACTCTGACCCATACAATCAATTCTACATTTAAATTAAAATGCCTCCTCAACTTTGCATTTTCTTCACCGCATGTCCTTTTGTTTATGCAGATTTCAACTCATACAAATATCTCATCAATCAACAACAATAGTCATCTGAATCCAGCACAGCACAAACATATTTCAAATATGCTATACTCATTAACTCAGCTGATCGCGAAAATCTTCCTCCTGTTCCAACACATTTTATGCATTTTATGCAGCAGTTCGTACTGAATCTTTTGTCCATTTCAAACATTTTCACTGAACTTGAATCGAGATTTTTTTTCTCGGTGGAAATGTCCATGTCCATGTGTATACATACAACACTAATGAAGGGCTTAATATACCAAAGCGAAGGCGAATTTCGAATCCCATTGACAGTGAGTGTCGGACGTGTTGGCGACTGTAATGTATGTAGGTCTTCATGTAAATGGCGCGCTTTACATAGACACATGTTGTGTACAATGACGTCATAATGTGACGTGTTTGTAACTATGTATGTCAAAACTGTAACTCAAAAATTATTTTGACGTGTTTCTGTATGTTTTTGTATCATAAACTATCACAGTTAAATTGAATACCAGAGAGGTCTGAATTAGATCCTGGTTGATATGACAGTAAGTAAAAAATAAAGTTGAAAAATTTGGACCTACTTTGTCCCAGTTACCTAGCGAACCTAATAACACCTTTCATTCATCATTTCTATATGTAAGGAGAATTTATAACAATCCACGTTACTGCTGAAATATTGGCTGCAAATAACATTTGTGTGTGTTATGTTATAAATAGGATCTTGCATTCGTGTTCGCTAAAGCTCGTTTTTTATCGTTTTAAAAAGACTCATTTAATAAATCCAATAATCAAGAACACTCATGTAAGATCCTCTATAAATAAACAGCTTTTATAATCTTAAACGGGTCATATACAATGTACATGCTTTATTAAAACAGCTTATATTATAAATAAATAAACAATAGGGCCATAGTGACCATGATATCGCTCATTTGACCCCCGGGGCATAATTCATATAACTTTTGTAAAGGACTTCAAGATGATGCTATGTGCCATATATGAAAGCTGAGATCCTTCCAGTTTCAGAGGAGAAGGTTTTCAAAGTTTTCACAATATCTTTCATTCGGACTGAAAGTAGACTATAACGGTAGGCTTACTTTACTTGTTTTTACTCAAGGGGCATAATTTGTAAAACTTTTGTAAAATTGATGCTTTGTGCCAAATATGAAAACTGAGAACATTCCAGTTTCAGATGAGAATGTTTTCAAAGTATTCACTATAGGTTTCTATATAAAACAAGGTACCCCTGGAGCGCGGCCTATTTTGACCCCAGGGACATAATTTACATATTATACTAAGTGCCAAAGATGAAAGCTGAGGAGAATCCTGTAGATTAAGAGGAGAAGAAATTTAAAGGTTTAAATTGTTGACGACTGACAACGCATGACGTCCGCCGACGGATGGCGGACATCAGGCGATCACAAAAGCTTACACTGAGCACTTTGTGCTCTGGTGAGCTAAAAAAAATAAATAAAACTTGGCAAATTGATGCATAAATATATTAAAATTTGAAACATGAGTATAAAATTTTAAATTCAACAAATTTCATTCTCTTAAATATATAAAATTTATATTCAAACAATATTATATTATAAATAGATAAAAAGAAAAGTTAACAAATAAAATACTTCAAAAAATAAATACTAAATCTATGCAAAATCTGGCTTCTCACGAACTAAACAAACTATGGACCCCGTTTTCTCACTTAACCCTTCGCTTGCTATTCACGTCAATATACCTACCTGTAAATAGTGAAGACCCAGATGAAACAGCTCCTGCAGGAGCTGTCTCATCAGGGTCTGCACTATTTACAAATTGATTGTGCAATCAGTGCACTCAACAGCAGTGAATGCACAGCGAAATACGCGTACACAGTGAAGATATATGTAATGATACAACAGGGCATGGGTAAAGAAGGAGAAATGTATTTTAAAATTCAGCAAGAGAAGGGTTAAACCTATACATGCACATAGATTGACAAAAGATCTATAGTTGATTAAGCCTTCCGTCATATAAACGTGTTTTCACGCATTTGCAAACAGAGTAGACCCATATCAGACGGCTCCTAGAGGAGCCGTCAGATCAGGGTCTGCTCTTTTTGCTAACATAATTTGATAGACCTGTTTCATTGCTTTCTAAAATGTCTACAATGTTCCACCTTCCATATTTCTTTATAACTGTTTTTGTTAATGAAAATTCAGTAGGTATTGAAATTTGTTATAAACTTAGAACAGGGAGAGGGTTATCTGAGAAACAAGCGGTGGTGTAAATAAAGAGCTCATTATACATTGTGGTGTCCCATACTAAAATGTACTGGACTTGTACACAGCCGAGAGATGCTTTATTGGACTAGGCTAAGGTTTACACGGCTGTGTATTCCTCTGGACAATACATTTTAATACGGGATTCTACACTGGGTGAGCTTGTATAATAACCTCTAAATATAACCCTTTTGAATACGGTGCACCAGTTTACCGGCATATGCAAACATTGTAGATCTAGATCAGAGGGATCCTAAAGGAGAACTAAACATTGATGAACCGTTTCAATTTGACAATTCAGCATGAAATTGGTTTACCAATTTAATTTCTGCAATCCCATAAATGTGGTCTAGCAAAACGGTGTAGACCCTGATGCCCTAATCAGTTTAATTATTCGGACACATACTCTTCCCTCTCCGCTTGTTTGAAAAGCAGAATAGTTCCATTTATCCACATCTTTATTTCTTTAAAGAGGAAGTCCCTACAATGATCGCATATTTACAAAAATATCATAAAACTTGGTATTTGATATGCTCTAGCATTATTATGAAGGTTCCCAATTTGAACTTATATCGAAAAAAGCTCCTGTGATATTATTAAACCGATGTCATCAATACTGGTAATTTTTATTCTACAACATAATATTAACGGCCCTTTCCGTTAAATTCTTCCGCGTTTTGCCGATGATCACCCTATCCTTCCATTGTTTACGTAATAGCTTTCTCGGAAGTGGTCGGAGAATCGCGAATAGGGCGAACAGTTACGAAACTAAAACCGAACCCGAATAAAACTGAAACATCGGGGAGTAAAACCGGGATCGGCGATATCAAACACATGGATGTTTTGTCATTATAAACGGTAATTGGATGGGGCTTTTTGCGATATACTACTTTTCAGCATATAAACAAATGCGTTTTGTATATTTTAAGTGTTTATGAAACGCGTCAAATGTAGGGATATCCCCTTTAACCCTTTACTCCATAAATATGCAATTAGGGTATGTCCAGACAAGACGGCCCTCTGATCAAGGTCTGCTCTGTTTGCGTATGCTGTAATATGGATAGAAGTCTTAACCCATCGCTTGCTATTAACGTCAAAAACCTGTAGATAGTGAAGACCCAGATGAGACAGCTCATGCAGGAGCTGTCTCATCAGGGTCTGCACTATTTACAAGTTGATTTGCAGCCAGTTCATTCCACAGCAGTGATTGCATAGCGAAATACTTGTACACTGTGAAGATATATGTAAATATACAACAGGGCATGGGTAAAGAAGGAGAAATGTATTTTAAAATTCAGCAAGAGAAGGGTTGAGTTTCTGCCATGGATGAAAATTCTTAAATACATGTGTTATAATAAAAAAAATCTAATTAATATTCATGACGTCATTATTTCTTACAAGAATATCCATGGCGGAAAGGGTTAATTAACATAGAGTGGCATAGTAACATACAGTGTATAACTTGATCAAACGGCTCAATCAGAAGACGATTTGCATAATTTTATCAGTCCGAATACTTAGGGAAAATAGAGTAACAAAACACTGCAGTTGTTGATGTCAGAATATACACTGTTTGCATGAAAACTTAGTAGAGCCCCAATAGTCCGAACACTAGAACAAGTATAATTATCAGTAAAGTCCCAAAGTTCGAACAAAAACCTTAACCAAGGTGTGACACGGACGCAGGCGCGGACGCCGGGGCGAGCAGGAAAGCTCCGCTATTCTTTGAATAGTCGAGCTAAAATTATGTAACTTATTATTCATTAAGACATTCAGTTTTACATGACTGTTCATTAAATAAAGGGATTTATTCACGCCCTAATATTGTTGATTTGATTATCTTTTGCTTTCCTTCCCCAAAATCGAAGTTCAACTATTATATTTGATGCGAGTTTCGTTGCTCCAATACGCTTTAACCCATTCCCTCACATTGACGCCTTTTGACGCTTCTGTAAAAATCATTGTTTGAAACCATTGTGATAAATAGAGCATTTGCTCCATAGGAGCAAATGCTCTATTTATCACAGTGATTTCGGACCTACACAATTCTAAAAAAAATCTTTTCTCTAATTAACGCTCATTTTCGGTGAATTTATTCAAAGAGCCCCTGGTCTAAAAATAGCGTATGGGGTAAAATGTTATTGTCTAAGGCATGAATTGCTTCTTGCAGCTGTGACAGTACACAAGGTTTCACTTGTTTGATCCGGCGAACTCCGACGAAATTGTATGTCAGTACAATGTTTTGGTTTTTTGGTGGTATGAGTTTGGATGAATAAGAGGGCCATGGTTTCCCTGATATCGCTCATCAGACAATCAGAGGAGACGATTTTCAACATGTTCACTAGATGTTTCATTTGACCCCAATGACATAATTCATAGAACTTTTGTAGAGGGCTTCGTGATGATGCTATGTGCCAAATATGAAAGCTGAGAACCAACCTTCCAGTTTCCGAGGAGAAGCGTTTCAAAGTTTTCACTACATGTTTCTGTACTAAACAAGGCCCTTCTGGGGCATGATTAATTTTGACAACAGGGGCATAATTCGTATAACCCTTGTAGAAGACCTGAAATTGATGCTTTGTGCCAAATATTAAAGCTGAGAATCTTCCAGTTTCAGAGGAGAAGATTTTCAAAGTTTTCACTATGTGTTTCTATAGAAAACTGGCCACCCCTGGGATGGGGCTAATTTTGACCCCAGGGACATAATTTATATACATTTTGTGGAGAACCATGATGTTATGTGCCAAAAACAACAGCTGAGAACCTTCACGTTTCAGAGGGGAAGACTTTCATTTTTCATTATATGTTTCTTTTGGAAACTGGCCACCACTAGGACGGGGCCAATTTTGACCCAGGGACATATTTTATATAACTTTTGTAGAGGATATATAGATGATGCTATGTGCCAAATACGAAAGCTGGTAATCGTGTAGATTCAGAGGAGAAGATTCTTAAAGGTTCAAATTGTTGACAATGCGCGAAACATGACGTACGCCGACGAACGACGGACATCAGACGATCACAGACTCTCAGCCGGAGCTCTGGTGTGCTCAAACGATTTATACCCCTTATGTTTGTATGATTATACATCTTCCTTATTGTGTGCTAGCTCAGTTTTTTGCGATCATACAGATTTTCGCTTCCCCCTTTGTGAGTGTGCACTTACTTTGTGTGGTCATACAAGTTTTCGCTTTCCCCCTTGTGTGTGTCCAATAAGTTTGTGTGATCATACACGTTCGTTGAGTCCGCGTGATCATACACATTTTCGCTTTGCCCTTTGTGTGGGTTCGCTAAATTTGTGTGATCATACATATTATCGCTTTGCTCTTTGTGTGTGTTGACTAAGTTGGTGTGATCATACACATTTTCGCTTTGGCCTTTGTGTGTGTTCGCTACGTTTGTGTGATCATACACATTTTCGCTTTGGCCTTCGTGTGTGTTCGCGAAGTTTGTGTGATCATAAACATTTTCGCTTTGGCCTTTGTGTTGGATCGCTACGTGCGTGTAGTCATACATATTGCGGCTCTCATCGTGCCCTACAGCTATGTTTCTCTCTGTATCAATGACGTCAACTGAAGAATAAGCATACTGGTCGGTGTCGAGGCTAGCTGATGCTTGTTGATTATGACTTCTTTGCCGTGATGCTGCATTTACACTTCGAGATGGACTCCTTGTTCGAGATCGACTTTTCATGAAAAAAAGGATGACATACAAGTTGATAAGATACTTGGATTGGTTCTCGGATAGGTTCTCATTAATGTTCTCAAACATGTTTACTTAGTTCCAAGCTTCTAAGTTCTGGCTATTCTAGTTGTCTACGCAAAGCACCTAGTCTCTAGCCCGACAGTTTTTCAAAGCAAACATGTTTTAAACATGGAAGAGCTTGCATAATTTTTTTATAGCGACCACAAAATGAAGATGGGAGTGGTAATAATGGTAGGGGTAGCGCAATGCAGGACGAACTTATGCGAAAAGCTCTCAGAGGAGATTTGTGCATAACTTTCGTACTGCATTAAGCTACAATATGTCTTCTACATTACACATTCCCTTCTACGGACGCCTCTGTAAAAGTTTTTGAAACCATTGCTGAATAGGAACTAATGCTCTATTTATCAGAATGGTTTCAAAACTACACAATTCTAAAAGTCCCATTTTCTCTAGTAAATGCCTCTTTTGGACATTGAGTCTAAAAATCGCCAGAACTCCATACTTATTGTAGGTGGTCGTAGTAGGCCGACCGTGTCCTTCTACTCCTTGAATAAGAAATGCATATTAACCCATTCGCTGCCAAACTCTGTCGTCTGCTAACTTTGTCGTCTCCTTCAATTTTCCATTCTTTTGATTTTCTTCATTTTTTTTTCAAAAACATAGTAACAGTACCAAACAGTTTGGATCCTGGTGAGACGCCGAGTCACTCGGCGTCTCATCTGGATCCAAACTGTTTGCATAGGTAATCACAGATCCGGCATTGGCAGCGAAAGGGTTAAGTTACTGAATCTGTATATTATTAACAAAGGGTATTTCCAACATGACAGAAACTTTAGAATCATATAAATATTGTTTCATAAGCAGACCCTGGTCAGATAGCTCTCACATGATCTGTCTGAACTGGAACCACACTGATTGTAGAGGCGTCAATATTTATGGATTATGGTATAACGTATTTTATTTCATGTACCATTTCAAGAAAAAAAGGATCGGGCCACAAGTTCGACCTACATCAGTTATTGCCCTCTCCAATACACTAGTCAGCAGTATTTGTGTCAAATTAAACAAGAACTAGTGTATCAAATATTCCCATCATTCTATCAGATAATTAACCCTTTCATCGCCAATGTCGCAAAAATACACCGCGGCAAATAGTGCAGTCCTAGATAATTAGCCCTTTCACCGCCAATGTTGCAAAAATACACCACTGCATATAGTGCAGTCCCAGATAATTAGCCCTTTCACCGACAATGTCGCAAAAATACACCAAGGAAAATAGTGCAGTCCAAGATCAGATGCCGCTTTTTCAAGGCGGCGTCTGTTCAAGGACTTTACTTTTTGTCTCAAACTCCATTTCTATATCTGTGCTTTATTCCTTTGAAATTTGCATTTTTGTACCTTTTTTCTTATTTGATCGAATAATTGGTTTGCAAAGGACAAATAGAAAATTCGCGCCGAAAGGGTTAAATAATGACATAATGAACATCCAATAGCCTAATATATCTATAATGGTACATGGACATATGGTTATTTACCTCGGCATAAACTGTAGGACCAGAATAATAACCCAATAAGCAAATAAGCAAACTGAATAGACCCTGATCAGGCAGCTCCTACAGGAAATGTCTAATCAGGATCTATCCTGCTTGAAAATGTGTGAGAAGTCGTCAGATAAATGTTTACTAAGTAGAGGGTTATACAAACATAATGTCTTTCTGCGCCTTTGCAAACAGAGTAGACCCAGATCAGACGGCTCCTGTAGGAACCGTCTGATTAGGGTCTGCTCTGTTTGCTTATCATATAAGCTAGATATGTTTCTGCCATGGCCAAAGATTCTTGTGTCTGTGTGCTATTTTAACAATTAATCTAATTAATATTCATGATGTCATTATTTCTTACATGAATATTCATGGAGTAAAAGATTATACTTGTGAACATAATGCATCAGCACGTCAAACCTGTAATGTTCAACACAAATTGACATACTAACTGTCAAACATCTTTCTTTTTGATGAACACTACTGAAACAAATACTTATTGAACACTTTACTCAATAAATACTCCTTTTTAACGCCTTTGCAACCAGAGTAGACACAGATCAGAAGTATCTTGTAGGAGTTGTCTGATCAGCGTCTGCCCCGTTTGCCTATGAAATATTATAAATATGAGTGAAGTTCCCTGTTATGGTGAAATAGTGCCTTGGTGAAAATCCATCATAAAACTTAAGCTAATTTACACTTATGATGTCAATGTCGTTTACCAAATGTCCGTAAGAGAAATGCTTAAAATAAATCACCTGTCCCTCTTAAGCCACCACTAGATGACTAAGCATAGGTTAGTTTAACCCTTTACCTCATAGGCTATTTTTAGATATAACCTCTTTGAAAAAATCTACCGAAAAGGAGCATTAACGAGAGAAAAGATTTTTTTTTAGAATTTTGTGGTTTGAAACCATTGTGATAAATAGAGCATTAATTTTGCTTCTATAGGAGCGAATGCTCTATTTATCACAATGGTTTCACAGAGTGACTTTTACAGTCGTCAATATGAGGGAATTGGTTAAGCAGAATGTGGCTTAATATAGAGTGAAAGCAATACAGACAGTATGAGAATGCTCTGCATTGCATTCGTGTTGCATTAAATTCCCTCATACTTTTGCAAACAGAGTAGACACAGATAAGACGGCTCCTGTTGGAGCCATCTGATCAGGGTCTTCTCTGCTTGCCTATGGTATAAAATCTAATTCTACAATTTATGCTATTATAAAAATAATTTAATGAATATTCACGAGTTAATGAATTCTGTATAAATATTCATTAAGGAAATGGTTAAGCTAGTACTACGTGTCACTAAAAATTTTAACCCTTCGCTTGCTGAATTTTAAAATACATTTCTTCTTCTTTACCCATGTCCTGTTGTATAATTACATAAATCTTCACTGTGTACAAGTATTTCGCTGTGCAATCACTGCTGTGGAGTACACTGGCTTCACAATCAACTTGTAAATAGTGCAGACCCTGATGAGACAGCTCCTGCAGGAGCTGTCTCATCTGGGTCTTCACTATTTACAGGTAGGTATATTGACGTGAATAGCAAGTGAAGGGTTAAAACGTTTGTTTTGTGGTTATAATGAGGACGTTTAACTGAAAATGGATTTGAATGAGATAATTACCGCTTTAGACAACATAAACCTGCAACAACGACCGGGACCAAACACGACACCAAACCGATGATTATCCAAAGCAGCGTGGCAGTCTCTGAAATCATACAATATACGATTTTATTTTACTAAATATGTAACTGACAAAAATGGTGACAGCTCAAACACTACTCTGAAGCAACAACAGTCACAAGTAGAAATTCCTGTATGGATAAATGAACTACAAAAACGTGACCATACATCGTAATATAGATTTAGAAAGTAGCAAGTCAAAGAAACGTTACAAGTATATGTTTAGGTGTAAATAATTAAACTAAGTCAAAGTTCATCAATGAAGTAATAAAAATGACACTATAAGAAAAGAGTTATATGTGTGATTCGTTACTCCATATACTCCATATATATTCATTTAAAAAATAATAACATTATGAATATGAATTAGATTAATTGTTAGAACAGCACATGGACGCATGAATTGCCGGCCATGCCAACAAAGGTAGAACCATATCTATAGTATCATTAATAAAATATCATAAGCAAACAGAGCAGATACTGACCAGTCAGCTCCTACAGGAGCCGTATGATCTTGGTCTACTTTGATTGCAGAGGCGTGGAAATGCATATTTACGGAGTAAAGTGTTAGATAATTATTTATTTCAGTAGTGGTCTTCAAGAAGAAAGATGTTTGACAAAATGACCGCCAGTCTGTCTATTTGTGTTCAACATTACAGATTGGACACCCTAATACATTATGTTTGTGTAACCCTTTACACATGAATATTCATGTAAGAAATAAATGACATTATGAATATTAATTAGATCAAATATTAAAACACTGACACAGGAATCTTTGGCCATGGCAGAAACTATAGAATAATTTCTATATTATGTAATTAAGCAAACGGAGCAGACCATGATCAGACGGCTCCTACAGGAGCTGTCTGATCAGGTCTACTCTGTTTGTAAAGGCTTAGAAAGACCCTTTACTCCATAGATTTTTATCTACGCAAATGTGTATTTATGGAGTAAATGGTTAAATGATTGAAACAATTGGTAATTGTATCCTATATGCATATAGAACGTTGTCTATGTGTATACAGTAACGGATAGATGTTTTTAATTCTTTACTTCATACATACGTCCTTCTACGCATTGTAAACAGAGTATACCTTGTAGGAGCCGTCTGATCAGGGTCTGCTCTGTTTGCTTATAACATGATATAGGTATGATTCTACAGTTTCTGCCATTACTAAAACGTCCTGTGTCGATGTTCATTTTATATCGATATTTAAAGATCAAAATCATTATAGAAAAAACAGAGAGACATCAATGATAACATCGATATAGTATCGATAGACGTGTATCGATTATGCTATTAATATTGGATCGATAGACATATATCGATGATGACATCGATATAGGATCGACGACGGGTATGGATAATAACTTCGATAAAACTGGAGCAATGATTATTACAGGATCGTTCAGTTTTTCAGTAGTTCTGAGTCTTATCAGGATCCAAGCTTGGACAGAAGCTACTTGAAAGTTTGATCGGACCAGAATTGGTCAGAATTGCATCAGATCCAACATTTAGTAAATAGTTTTTATTCATGGCGAAGAAAGTGTTAAGAAGGTAACATTTAATTCAATGTATTGTTGCAGGGGCACGTTGACTCACCGCCGTCACCCTTTGAGTCACCCCCGTCACCCATTGCATCCCCATCACCCATTGATTCATCCCCGTCACCCTTTGATTCATCCCCGTTTCTCTTTGATATACTCTTGTCATCATTTGAGTCATCCCCGTCACCCATTGATTCATTCCCGCCTCCCACTGATTCCTTCCCGTCAGTCACTGTTTCATCCCCGTCCCCCCTTGACCCATTCCCGTCATCCTGTGAGTCATCCCAGCCACCCTTTGACTCACTCTTGTCTGTCATTGACTTATTTTCGCCATCGCTATGTTTACACACTAGTAAATGTTTTCGCTTCGTCTGGCAATCTTCCTCGTGCAAAGACAGGTCTTGGTTCTTGCTCATACGGACGGAAACGCACCAAGGGAACTCCGGGTCATCTGTCGGTAGAGTAGACCATGTAGAAAATATACGTTATACCTGCAAAATGTCTGGAAACAAACACCTCCGTTGTAACGAGGGTTCACTATAATAGCAAGTGGCATGGTAGAAACCCTATAATCAGATCTACATGTATATTATTCCATCAGCAAACGAAGCAGACCTCTAAGCAGGGGCCGTCTGATCTGGATCTACTCAGTTTGCTTATGCGTTATAAGGCGTATTTATGGAATATTGGGTTTTACCCCATCATGTTAACCCATAAGTAGTCGCTATACATAGGTTATACTGTACACATATGTTTTGAGAAATAACACTATAGGATACACAAACATATCTTTCCAAATTACAGTAAAACTCCGATATTTTGAATACTTAAACAAGCATCATTATCGATCTTTCTGACAGGTAAAATTCCAATGCAGGATTAACGTCTCTAGGAGCTTTCTGTATGACTTTTACCTTGCATTGAGCCGCCAACTGCCTAGAAAGTTCTATCGAGTTACTGTATTTCTAAATATTATGTGATGTCCTTCGACATATATGAATGTCCCGCTTTTTTATGTTTGTTTTGTCTGTGTGCGTCTCTTGATGTTTTTATAGTTGTGTACTTTTGCTGTTTCCTTGTGTTGCTGTTCGGGCGACTGTTTGTTCTGTATGTGGTGTTTCCTGCATGACTCTTTTTTGTACTTTGATTATATCATCATCAATGGATTTGGTCTGTTTGACATATAATAAGACTTCATATTATTAAATGCATATATCAGAACGAGTCAACGCGACAATCCCCTGTAATGGATATAGTAAGCCGTATCAGCTTTCAATCTTTAGTTTGTGTATCAATGGTAAAATATCTCCAGTAGGTGGTTAATCCTTTACTCCATAAATAAGTCTTTCTACACCCTTGCAAACAGAGTAGACCCAGATCAGACGGCCCCTATAGGAACAGTCTGATCAAGGTCTGCTCTGTTTGCGTATGATATAATACAGATATGATCCTACAGTTTATATGACACAGCCGAAATTCCCCGTGTTAGTGTGCTATTATAACAATTCACATAATTAATATTCATGATGTCATTATTGCTTGCATGAATATTCATGGTGTAAAGGGTTAACCCTTCGTATGCTACATATAAAGTCTGCTAAACCTCTGACTTATTACAGGTTTTAAACCTTCTCTTGCTGAATTTTAACCCTTCTCTTGCTGAATTTTAAAATACATTTCTCCTGCTTTACCCATGCCCTGTTGTATAATTACATATAATCTTCACTGTGTACAAGTATTTCGCTGTGCAATCACTGCTGTGGAGTGCACTTGTTGCACAATCAACTTGTAAATAGTGCAGACCCAGATGAGACAGCTCCTATAGGAGCTGTCTCATCTGGGTCTGCACTAGTTACAGGTATGTTTATTGAAGCAAAGGGTTAACTACGTTCCGATTCGTTCAAGCTTTCAAGACACTGAATATTTAACCCTCTCATCGCCAATGTCGCATAAATGTACCACGAAATAGTGCAGTCCCAGATCAGACACCGCCTTGAAAAGGCGGCGTCTGATTAGGGACTTCACTTTTTGTCTCAATCTCTATTTCTATATAATTATGTGATTTATTCCTTTGAAAGTTGCATTTATCTATCTCATTTCCTTATTGTACCGAATGATTTAACAAAAAATGGATTGCAGACGACAATTAGAAATTGGCGATCAAGGTTTCAAGACATTGAATATTTAATGGAGAAAGTAGGGAATGGGTTAACCTTTTTAATACAGCAAACCGTAGCTAATACGAAAACTCAAATCATTATTATATCAGTCTTTAACCGATTTTAGCATGAACCTTATTCAAGATTTCATAACCTTGTGAAAAACTAGTATGTTGTACGCAACTTAGCTTGTGCATCTGATAAACTGTAAAATGCACCCACTCTTTAATTTTGAACAAATAAGATCTAACCAATCAGATGCTCGAGAATGGCTGAAGCAAATATGGTGTTTAAACTCGGGAGCAGGCCTTTAATTCGCACAAATACTATGGCGTGCCAGGCGTTGCAATATTGTATAAAATATATTTCTATTGTATACATTTATACATTTATTGTATATTTTATATATTATTGTGTAAATATATATTTATTGTATAATTTTTATATATTTATTGTATACTGAATAAACTGTATATTGAATAAAAATATATTTTATACAATAAATAAATAAAATATATAATAACTATATTAAGTATAAATAAATATATAAATTATACAATACATTTATAAATTATAAATAAATATATAGAATTATACATAAACAAGAGATGTTTGTAAAACATGTATACCCCCTGACCTTTGATCTAGTGACCTCAACTATGGAGGTCATCTAGTGGTCATGACTAATCACCACAGCAACTTTGAAGATCCTAAGCCAATCCACTGAGATTATTGATCTGAAAACATTTCACAAGTTAAGGTCATGGTGGCCTTGATCTTTGACCTAATGACCTCAACAACTATAGGGGTCATCTAGTGGTCACGACCAACTACCACAGCAAGTTTTAAGATCCCGAACCAAACCATTGAGCAGTTATTAATCAGAAACCATTTCATCAGTTAAGCTCACGATGACCGTGATCTTTGACCTAGTGACCTCAAAACAATAGGGGTCATCTAGTTGTCATGACCAACCACCACAGCAAGTTTGAAGATCATAAGCCAAACCCTTGATCAGTTATTGATTGGAAACCATTTCACCAGTTAATGTCATGATGACCTTGATCTTTGATCTAGTGACCTAAAAAACAATAGGGGTTATCTAGTGGTCATGACCAACCACCGCAGCAAGTTTGAAGATCCTAAGCCAAACCCTTGAGCAGTTATTGATCTTTAACCATTTCACCAGTTAAGCTCATGGTGACCTTGATCTTTGACCTAGTGACCTCAAAAACAACAGGGCTCATCTAGTTGTCATGACTAACCAACTAAGTAAATTTGAAGATCCTAAGCCAAACCCTTGAGCAGTTATTGATCAGAAACCATTTTACCAGTTAAGGTCAAGGTGACCTTGACCTTTGACGTCACATTGACCTTTGACCTAGTGACCTAAAAAAAACCAGGGGTCATCCAGTGGTCATGACCAACTACTGCAGCAAGTTTGAAGATTCTAAGCCAAACCCCTGAGCAGTTATTGATCGGAAACGATTTCATCAGTTAAGGGCATGGTGATATTGCCATTTGACCTAGTGACCTAAAAAACAACAGGGCTCATCTAGTTGTCATGACCAACCACCTAAGCAAATTTGAAGATCCTAAGCCAAACCCTTGCGCAGTTATTGATCAGAAACCATTTTATCAGTTAAGGTCATGGTGACCTTAACCTTTGACCTAGTGACCTGAAAAAGAATAGAGCTCATCCAGTGGTCATGGCCAATTACCACAGCTAGTCTGAAGATTTTGAGCCATACCCTTTAGCAGTTATTGATCGGAAACCATTTCACCAGTTAAGGTCATGGTGACCTTGACCTTTGACCTAGTGACATCAAAAACAATAGAGGTCATCTAGTGGCCGTGACCAACCACCACAGCACGTTTGAGGATCCCAAGCCAAACCCTTGAGCAGTTATTGATCGGAAACTATTTAACCATTTTAGGTCATTGTGACCTTGACCTTTGACCTAGTGACATCAAAAACAATAGGGATCATCTACTTGTCATGACCAACCACCACAGCAAATTTGAAGATTCTATGCCAAGTCGTTTATTAGTTATCATTCGGAAACCATCGATCTACCGACCGACCGACATGTGCAAAGCAATATACCCCCATTTTTTCAAAAGGGGGGTATAAAAATATATTTTATACAATATTGCAACGCCTGGCACGCCATAAATTACAGAATAAAATACATAATATACCAAATAATGTCCATGCCAGGAAAACGATAAAATCCTTACCTTCAGTATTGTCCCAGCTTATATTGGAACTGCGCATCGCTCCTGTCCACACGGACTTCCCATTTGGTATACTCTTGTAATTACTTTCCACATTATCAAATTGTTTTCCAATCTGTGCATGGCAAACCCGACAAGCCTCAAACAAAGATACACTTGTATGGTTCATCTCAGATTTTGCTGCATTGTAAGAGAAAATTGTAACTTGAACTACATGTATTGTGACAGCTAACTCTTTGCAAACAGTTTGCATCCAGATGTGTCACACCGCATTATGTGGCGTCTCATCAGAATCCAATCTGTATGACACTTTGACCACAATTTGCAAAAACATAGACATTTTATTTTAAAAATTCAAGCAAATGACAATTTTTGCAGCCGAAACATTACTTAGCGTGCAAAGAGATAGCACATCAACGAACTTCAAAAATTCTGGAGGGATTTCGCTACCCTTTATTTCATGATTATTCTTGCAAGAAGCAATGACACCGTTAATGTTAGTTTTAGAATGGTGCCGTCTGTCTTTGAATGCATTTTTTTTTCCAAAATGAATTTGGTGAGTATTTTGAGTGTTGGCAAACTATACTTCAATTTTGAGCATATAATTGGTAATGTCTCAATCAGAGACTTTAAATTGCAGAACACATACCGGTATAACATTCAATGAAATAAAAATACAGATAATATTTACTGAGCCTAAATTTAAAAAACTGTAATAGTACTCGAAATGCCAATTTATGAAAATCAATTTAGAAAAGAAATCAGAAACGTAAACTGCAATGTGTGATCCAAATTAGCGTAATGAAAAAAATGGCGAATATTCTCTAGACAATGCAGTAAACAATAAATTCGTATACAGGCAAATTGTTTAATAATATAATTGGAAATTAATTTAAACAGCTTTAATATTACAGAATATGCCATGTACTATTTTGCAAATGTAACTGAAATTAAATTTCCCAAAACATCAGCATAAATCGGATTATAAAGTTTTCATATATATCGCTGTCTTACACGGGGGACCAATTCATAAGAAAAGTAAACTGTTTTCAATTTTGAACAGTGTAGATCTGGCTCTTACTCACGACTACCCTCTCCGCCAATAATACCAGCTTACAAATGATTATGTCAACTTACCGCATTTGAAACCGTGTGAACCAGAGCATGCTTCTAGGGACACTGAATCTGGCTCTAGTGTACTGCCAACAACCACGCACCTTTTATCTATAACTGCACTTGGCTTCCAGTTTTTTGCTGCAACCCAAGGGTCAGAGCAAGGTTATTAATGACTGTTCATGAACAGACTCAATAAAACCGAGTCTGCAATTTTCTCTTCTTGTGTTGCAATTTTTGCTCTCGGGGATCACCCCCTTTCAGAATTTATAATCTTCACAACAGCAGGTGTTAAGTGCTTGTGTGGCGGCCGTAAAACGTCGCCCCGTACTTCATTCTCAGTGTTGTTATACCTTCTGATCCTTCGAGATCATGAATTTCAGTACTTCTTGTTCTGAAAATTGAATACCGCTTAAGCCGTTGCTTGGGGGCGTGAGCAGTGTTGCACTCTCAATTACTGTTCATGAACAGACTCAATAAAACCGAGTCTGCAATTTTCTCTTTTTGTGTTGCAATTTTTGCTCTCGGGGATCACCCCCTTTCAGAATTTATATGGTTATTGTTTAATGTTTTATGTCTTGATATGCGTTCCATCATGTTTTCTACTGTTTCTTGTTTGAAAATGTTTGGTTCAGTGTCCTTTTGTGTGTGGCTATCCCTTTTTGACTGTTTTTCCATTATACACTTGAAACAAATACAACTTATTAGTGTTGGTTGTTGCATCATTTCATATAGCGCCGATCTATATCACAGGTATCCGTAGCAAAATATGTTTAATCATTTACTCCATGGATGTTCTTTTTTAATAATGGAACATTTTCAAGGGAATGTTTGCTGTAATAGCAATTGTAGAATCAAATCTTATATCATACCATAAGCAAGCAGAACATACCCTGATCAGACGGTATCTGCAGGAATTGTCTGATCTTGATCCACTCTGTTTACAAAGGTGTAAACAAGGAGAAAATGGTTCATGTTGCACACGAGATACTGGAAAATCTCTTTGATCTTTTAGCATGACGTTAACCCTGCATTAAGCTGCCACATGTTATAACGATAGATAAATATACGTGTTTGAGTGCTCGAATAACCGAGGTTTTACTGTATTTGTAATTTGTATTTGGCAGGTATGTCAAGTGTCCTCGATGGTTGAATACCACCTACGTATGCATGACTCATACATTCACTTTTACTGTGTTTGTAAATGTTGACAACGGCAATTTGAATGCAGATACCCTTTGCAAGGTGTTGAAAACTTTCAGAAGTTGATATTTCATCAGTACACGCTGTTCGAATAGCAACAATTAAAACCCAAAGCATTGCAGACGCTGCAGTATTCTTTGCATTGGATTAACATGTTGAAAATCAAATTTCTGATATTGACTAAGTGCACTTTGGCATGAAATTGCGTATCTATAAGGGGAAGGATAAACCCTCTCCACAGTGGATAATTAAGTTGCAGCTGACATTTCAGCCGGTTCCCGCTATGCTTATTATCAAACTGACTACTCGCAGTTTATGGGCGTGATTACCTAATCGCTTAAGGTCATCCGTCGCAAACTTCTTTATTCATTGAGTAACTGCCTCTGGGAGAATACTTTCATTCATATTATGGTCATGTGATTTCGTAATGTGACTGATATTTGTATTTCAATGCGCCCTTCTTACACATTGCTATATTTTGTAGAATTTGTTGCACATACTAAATGAAGCGTTTTCATGAAAGAAATGGTATATATTCTGAAAATGGGTGATCCCTCGAAATCAAAAGTAAAAATGCAAAATGAGAAAATTGCAGACTCGGTTTTATTGAGTCTGTTCATGAGTACTCAGTAGTAATTAAAACTGCAATACTACTCACGCCCCCTAGCACTGGCTTAAGCAGTGATCAATTTTCAAAACAAATAATACAAAAACTAATGATCCCGAAGGGCCAGAAAATATAACAACACTGATAATGAAAAACGGGGCGACTTTTTACAGCCGCCACACAATACTGTGATTGTTTCCGGCCATGTTATTAAACGCCTTTTGTATCCATTGAATGCACGTCAATAAATTGCACGAGGCTGATATGCGGAATGGCGAATGTGAGGTGTGCGGATTAGGCATGAGACCGATGTTGGGATACCACCTACATTGTATGTATTCATTGCTTACGGTCATGATGGCCCTGTATCGCTTACCTGACACAGATTGATGTGATAAAGCTGTCACTAGTAATATTTGGTAAACCAACTGCTATAATGTTGAAGTGTTAACAATGATTTGCTGATTATATAGGTGACCAAGATACATCTGTTTTATATTTTTTTCATAAACACGTTCATGGAGTTTGTTGATCATTGGATGCATATTTGTTTACTTAAAGACTAGACCTATGATCAATCTCCATCGAAATATTATTGCGAAAAGCATTGTGAAAATTTAAGGTTTCACCTAGTGACCTACTTGTTTACCCTATCCCATCCATGCTTGAAATCATTCGAGATATAATCAAGACAACCATTTTGAGAAACACTGGAAAAGATGTGCAGCCTCTACAGTATAATGAAACTAAGGTTTGGCGTAGTGACCTACATTTTCACCACCCCACCCTTGATCGAAGTCGATTGAGATATTTTCAAGATAAGAATTCTGAGCAAATTTGACAAAGACTATGACAAAGTTGCAGCCTGTAGAAAAGCTTGTTCTAAGATTTGACCTAGTGACCTACTTTTTGACCATATCCTACACATGTTCAAACTCAGCCCAGCTGATATCAAGAAAAACATTCTGAACAATTCTGTGAAATATCGATTCAAAATTGTAGCTTGGAGAGTGTTTACAAGCCTTGACTAAATTTTGACCAACTAACCTATTTTCTTACCTCATCCCACCAATGATTGAACTCAAGAGAAACATTCTGAGCAAGAGTGAAAAATACTGGGTCAAAATTGCAGCCTCTAGAGTATAAACAAGATTTTACTAAGGCTTGACCTAGGGACCTACTTTTTGACCTCACTCCACCAATGATAAAATTGAGTCAATGGATCATCAAAACAAACATTATGGGAAAGTTTAAGATATACTGTGTCCAAATGATAGCCTCTAGGGTGTAAACAAGGTTTTACAAAGTTTTGACCTAGTGACCTACTTTTAAACTTCGACCCACCCATGATCAAACTCAGTGGTGATATTATCAAGACAAGAATTCGGAGCAAGTCTGACAAATATTGGGTCAAAATCGCAGCATCTAGATTGTAAGGAAGAGTTTTGCTAAATTTAGACCTAGTGACCCATTTTTAACCCCACTCCAACACTCTGAACAAGTTTCAGAAATATTTGGTCCAAAATGTAACCTCTATAGTGTAATCATGCTTTTACAAAGATTTGGTTTAGTGACATACCTTTTGAACACATCTCCACCATGAGTCGAGATAGTATCAAGACAAATATTCTGAGCGAGTTTGACAATGATTGGATCAACATTGTTGCCTCTGGAGTGTAAATAGGATTTTACTAAAAGGTGACTAAGTGACATACTTTTTTACCCAACCCCACCCATGACCAAACTCGGATGGTTACGCTATCAACAAGACAAACATTCTGAGCAAGTTTAAGAAAGATTGGGTCCAAAATGAAGTAGAATGTAAACAAGAACTTTGATTTGACCTAAGAACCTACCTTTTAATCTTACCCCACCCATGACCGAACTCGTTAGAATCATTATTAAGACAAACATTCTGAGCAAGTATGAGAAAGATTGGGTCAAAATTGCGGCCTCTAGAGTCTAAAAACATTTTACTAAAATTTGACCAAATTTCCTACTTTTTTTTATCACACCCCACCCCTGATCGAACTCGTTCGAATCATAATTAAGATATAACTGAAGTTTGAGTCATCTGATTTCTAACCTTGACAATTTCTTAATGGAAAAGTTTAAAGTCAAGCAGGCAAAGTCACATACAAAACGCAACACACGCCTTAGGTAACGCACACTCACACACGAGATGAACACCAACAGACACACAAGAACCAGAGACAAACACTCCACACATGAATAAAATCACAAGCACAAAGACGCACGGCAAACAAAAGGCAGGGTGACAAAGAGAGTACCGCCTTGGCACGGTCAGTAGCAAAAACACCACTGGGGGTTTAAACCGGTTTACGGACGTCCTAACCTCACACTTCTCTCAAAGTCACCATAGCTTTACAAAGTAAACAGCTTAATACAGGTAAAAATAATGCTCAAAGCTCCTATAGGAGTTTTCAGCATTGCTTTCGACCTGCATTAAGTTGTCTGATGTGTTTCTAGATATGCGTAGAACAATTCTGTATTGTAAATTTCTGAAGGACCGGACTTTTAGGTTCGAGTTATCCCGAAGTTCAAGTTATCCGAGTTCGAGATATCGAAGTTCCATTGTATACATAACAAAACATTAAAATACGTAAATAATATACATAAATGTTGTTGAATATACATCTTATATGGAGTTTAGGGAATAAGCAGTGTCTAGTATAAACAAAATCAGTTTGATACGGTTAACGCTTTCCTTCATAAAACGGTTTTTTAACACTTGCAGACAGAGCAGACCCAGACCAGACGGCTCCTGTAGGGTCCATCTGATCATGGTCTGCTTCGTTTGCTTATATAATTGATTCTACTCTCTCTGTCACAGTCAATAATTTATTTGTCCATAATGCTTTAAAATCGTTCGGCTCATTAGTATTCATGATTATATTATTTCTTTCATGAATATTAAACATGGAAAAGATTAATTGCAATCGTAGCCTATGTGTATGGCATGCTAGTCAGCGGTTCGATGACAGCACTTCATTGATGCTTCATGTACAAAGATACCCCCTCCTCCTCCTCCTCCTCCTCAGTACCCTTTTTTACCAAAAGTTAAAATGTGTTTATTTGTTACTAATCTCATAATTCGTACTTTTATTTTAATAATTTACTTGACAAAGATACCTTTTGGCGCCTTTACAAAAAGCAAATGTATATAAGAAGACTCCTTTAGAAATCGCCTGCAGGGCCTGTTCTTTCTACCTATGAAATTATATAGATCGGATTCGATATTTTCTGCCGTGGCAAAATGTCATTATTAATCCTCAGCTGTGTATTAATAATGCCATGATGAGCGACTTCACTTGGGTCTATCGTTCGAATAGTTACCACAGTTTGATATGAACGGCAATAGTCGCGACTAAAGTTGCATCATATGACCTTTCACCTGAACTATAGTCGAACAACGCCACGGGGCTTGGTCGCTGTAGTTCCAAGATGGCGGCAAACGATGAATTGACAGTTGGTATTTTAAGTTTTGGTTAGAATTAAGAGATTATCCAACATCACGCGTAATTTCAACATTATTTTAATCTCGACAAAATTTAAGATCGGGCACATGTATTACATATGTTATTTTCGTCGTTAAAATATCAAGAACAGTTTTGGTATACACGTATGTTTGTTTACATTTTTTGACAATAGTTTCGCTACACATGTTCACTTGCCACAAGCATTGCACATGTCTGAATTTTCTATTTTTAGCATTTAGCGGCAACAATGGCTGAAACTATACACTCAAGTGAAGTCGCTCGATGTTTTATATGAATATCTATCTGGTAAAAGGTAAACACATTGAAAAATGTGATGACATTTAAGACTGTGACCTTCTTGCAATTTTACTTCACGATTCCCCCTAACTACTTTCCTCGATACTAACAGGTTTCAACTATAAGCATATAGAGTGAATAAATTGTATATAGAACCTAATTACAGTAAAACTCCGCTAATGCGACCACCTAAAAGGTCTGATTCTGGGTGCTATATGCAGGTGGTAACCTAATGCAGGAAAACAGCAATGCAGAAAGCTCATAGAGGAGCTTTCTGCATTACCTTTGTCCTGCATTAAGCAACTACCTGCTTATAAAGACACCTATGTTTATTCATTAAGTGGTCGCATTAGAGGGGTTCTATTGTATTTTAAATATGTTTGTACATCTCATTTGACCATAATCAGTTCCACCAGTAGAAGTTATAGACTTGATATTTAACTCTTTCCCTTATGGAGCCGTCTGATCGGGGTCTGCTCTGTTTGCTTATGGTGTAATGTAAATTTGATTCTACAGCTTCTGCCTGAGACAAAATACCCTGTGTTCATATGCCATTGTAAACAATCTTATTAATAGTCATGACGTCATTATTTCCTACATGAATATTCACCAGGGAAAGGGTTAATAGCTCCTGTTATACATACTTTCTGATTTATCAATATATGCTGGAATTCCATGTCCGTAAAATGCATGCCACTTGTACCGGGTTTTTATTATAGGTATACACATGAACATGTTTAATCTAGATTGTGTGAAATGGTACATACAACGCTCGACTTCATAACCAGCTATTGTGGTATTGTTACCACACCAGTCGTTTAAATTTCCAATACATCTGGTATAGCACGAGTATTTTATATTAGCAAGTCCAACCGAAGATGTTGTAGTTCTATTTATGCAAACGCAGCGGTCTCCCTGAAACAAAAGCGAAACATTGATTACTAAATAAAATGGTTAGTCTATCAGGTAATAGACGTTCTTGCCAACAGGTTAACTATTTTGAACGTTTAGTAATTAATTACTTAACTATTTAATGTACGACTGAACTTCGATATCTTAAACTCGGATAATTCGAACTTTGGTATAACTCAAAATGTAAGTTCGGTCCTTCTAAATTTTACAGTATAGAATTGTTCTAAAGTATATCACTACGCATCTCTAGAAACACATGTGATAGCTTAATGCATGTCGAAAGTAACAGGAGCTTTCAGCATTACTTTTGCACCTGCATTAAGCTGTGAATATGAAACATTATCAAGATTAGAATTTAGATGACTCAAATTTATACTATCGCGAAGTAATTTGTACGATCCCTTGAAATTCGAGATATCGAAGCCCAGCTGTAGTTGGTTCATTTATCAAAACATGTATTTGTGTTTATAACAACGATGTCAGGTATTCTACATTCAAAAAATAGTTTTGTTTGGTTCAAACAGGTCAGCGCTAGTCCTTGTTTCAGACGTCAAAAGACGGTGCTATACAGCAATGGGGCTAGTGCAGAGCCTTGTGCTTGACAAATAAAAGGAATGTTTATACACATTCAAACTGCAATAAAGGCAGTCTGTATCATGTCAACAAATTGGTTTGTATTCCTAACAGTATGTCAGCAATGTTTACAATGTGCTTCAACCTGTTCCTAGTGGAGGTCCTTGATCATAACCGATACGCCGAGTATGACAGAGTATTGCTTGTCGTTTTTCAGCCTCTGTTTTATTGACAATGCTCAAAACCTGGGCTGTAAAAGTGACATATAACATGTAGCATTGTCATTTGTTAGGACTGGTGACAAGTTCCTCTGTAAAAACGACAAGGCGACATTGCCTCATTTGACACTGGTGTTCATATGAGCATCCATGATAGAGAAATATCCATGACCAATCCCGTATATTTTGCCTTAACTGTACTTTTGATGGACTGGTTATATATTGGATAGTGACTATAGTCTTTAGAAAACTACACAAGCGTGCTTATTTTGTCTGTTTATTCCTCGCCACAAATATGTGTCATCCTCAGGTAGTAATTTAGCCCAAATTCCATAGTCTATATTACGCTGAACCATATAAATGGTCTACCACATATACAAATGAAAACTAAGATTGTGATAGCAATGTGACATATTGAGAATGAGGAGAGGGAATAAGTAAAGTGAGTAACAAGAACCTGGAGCGAGAACAAATAAAGTGAGTAATTAGAATGAGGAGAGAAATAAGTAAATTGAGTAACAAGAATGAGGAGAGAGAATACGTAAATTGAGTAACGAGAATGAGGACAGAGAATAAGTAAATTGAGTAACGAGAACAAGGAGCGAGTATGATCAAACTTAAACGGAAACGTTAATATAAAAACTAATATGTAGTTCTAAGTACTATCGATATAAGTACCATTAGTCCAAACATGGAAGATTCGGCCTTATCGATTTTCTCACAGTGGTTTAAACACTTGGCAGCAGAATTGGCCTCGAAATGTTGATAAATCACCATAAATTCAGGACGTTTCAAACAGCCTGCAATAGAAACAGTTCAATACGGAAAATATGACACCATGACCTTATAAAAACGACAAACAGAGTAGATCCAGATCAGCTACGATGTAACATATATAACACTGATATCTGACCTGGGACTGCATTGTTTTCAATGGTGACAACAGGCGACATTGGCGCCGAAAGAGCTAAACCGAAAATTCAAGTTAGTATAACTATAAAAAATACTGGTCTCTGAGACAGGTGACAGCCTATTGCAGGGTTGTATAAACCAACCATCCGCCTAAAAGTATCCAAATTCTGCTGCATTAGAATAACGATTTAGAGGGTTTTGCAGTTATCCTTGAATATTAATGTAAACAAGATGTGTTTCTGAAACACTATGCCCCCTCGATATGATATTTGACCCTTAAAGATGACCTTGATCTTGACATGTCACCCCTCAAACTGTGCAGCTTCATGGGGTGCACATGCATACCACATATCAAGTCTGTATCTCTACTGGTTCAAAAGTTATGGCCAATGTTAAAGTTGGTGACCTTTGACCATGAAGGATGACCTTGACCTTGACCTGTTACCCCTCAAACTGTGCAACCAAATGAGAAACACATGTATACCAACTATCAAGTCTGTATCTCTACTGGTTCAAAAGTTATAGCCAATGCTAAGGTCGGTGACCTTTGACCCTGAAAGATGACATTGATCTTGAAATGTCACCCCTAAAATGTGCAGCTTCATGATATACACATGCATACCAAATGACAAGTCTGCATCTACATGTTCAGAAGTTATGGCCAATGTTAAACTCGGTGACCTTTGACCCTAAAAGATGACCTTTACCTTGACATGTTGCCCCTCAAATTGTGCAGCTTCATGAGATACACATGCATACCAAATATCAAGACTCTATCTCTATTGGTTCAAAAGTTATGGCCAATTTGAAGTTGGTGACCTTTGACCCTGAAGGATAACCTTGACATTTCACCCATCAAACTGTGCAGCTTCATGAGATACACAAGCATGCCACATATCAAGTCTCTATCTGTACTGGTTCAAAAGTTATGGCCAATGTTGAAGTCAGTGATTTGACCCATATGTTTGACCTCTGACCTTTAAGGATGACCTTGACCTTGACATTTCACCAGTCAAATGTGCGGCTTTGTGAGATACATATGCATGCCAAATATCAAGTCTCTATGTGTACTTGCTCAAAAGTTATGACCAATGTTAAAGTCGGTGATTTGACCCATGTGTTTGACCTCTGACCTTTAAAGATGACCTTGACATGTCACCCCTCAAAATGTGCGGCTTTATGAGATACATATGCATGCCAAATATCAAGTCACTAGCTGTACTGGCTCAAAAGTTATGACCAATGTTAAAGTTACAGACAAAGAAACAGACAATTTGACCTTTGACTCTGAAGGATAACCTTGACCTTGACATTTTATCCCTCAAAATGTACAGCTTCATGAGATACATTAGCATGCCAAATATCAAGTATCTATCTCTATTGGTCCAAAAGTTATGGCCAATGTTAAAGTCGGTGATTTGACCCATATATTTGACCTCTGACCTTGAATGATGACCTTTACCTTGGCATGTCACCCCTCAAACTGTGTGGCCTTATGAGATACATATGCATGCCAAATATCAACTCTCTATCTGTACTGGCTCAAAAGTTATGATCAATGTTAAAGTTGCGTTAAAGTTACAGACAAAAAACAGACCATTTGACCTTTGACCCTGAAGGATGACCTTGACCTTGACATGTCACCCCTCAAAATGTGTGACTTCATGAGATACACAAGCATGCCAAATATCAAATATCTATCTCTACTGGTCCAAAAGTTATGGCCAATGTTAAAGTCGGTAATTTGACCCATATATTTGACCTCTGACCTTGAAGGATGACCTTGACCTTGACATGTCACCCATCAAAATGTGCGGCTTTATGAGATACATGTGCATACCAAATATCAAGTCTCTATCTGTACTGGCTCAAAAGTTATGCCCAATGTTAAAGTTGCTGACAAACAGACAAACGGACAAACAGACAAACAAACAGACAGGGCAAAAACAATATGCCCCCCAGATCTGATCTGGGGGGCATAAAAAGGACTTTAGTATATAAATATCACATCCTATGGAGTGAGACAGCACTATTGTCAACCCGAGGTTGGTAATGTTCACCTCGGCGTTAGCCGGGGTGTACATTACCATACCGAGGATGTTTAGGATGTGATATTTATTTTATTATACCGAACAGCACAATCAATTTTGTCATCAAAAAGATTTATTCAATGACAACAATAAACAGTCTGAAACAACAGTTGTACTCGGTGTTTAAAAATGGCGAAACAACTTCACATTTCTACTCATTACACGTTGAGTACTGGCGGAGTCCTTATCCCCGTCCAAACTTGACTGATCCTCCTTCGAAATAGTCACATAATGCGACATTTCTCATATAATTAAACAAAACAATTGTCAACATGACGCTTGTTGATCAAACTGAAAGAGTCAGGTGACATCAGTCGCACATGACGTCACGCACATGATTTAATAAGCGCTCACTTATCTAGACAGACTGTTGCCCGTATACAAATTGTTTCATGGCGTGACAAACGTTGCAATATTAATTATTCATTTGATAAAAAATCTCATTTGATGTTGCGAAAAAATTGTTCATTTGATGTTGCCAAAAACATTTCTCATTCGATGTTTGAACATTTTTCATTTGATAAAAAATGTCTCAATTGATGATGCGAAAAAATTGTTCGTTTGATGTTGCGACAAAACTTTCTCATTCGATGTTTGAACATTTTTCATTTTATAAAAATATTTCTCATTTGATGATGCGAAAAAAATTTACATTCGATGTTGCGATTTTTTTTCATTCGATTAATTTGCCTCATGGGATAGGCTACTAGATAGAGTTGTAAGCTCTGATTTCATTGGAGGAACAAATCATACTAGCTAAAGACATGGTTACACACAAGTTTAATATGATAAAACAAGGCGATTTTGTATGTCAGAGTCTGTAGCCGAGTGGTCTAACGCGCTGTCCGGTACATAGAGCCAAATATTTATCTAGGTGCCGCGGGATCGAATCCCGACAGATGCGAAATCTTTTTAGCTCCACTTTTTCAAAAAGTGGAGCTATTGTCATGACCCTCTCGTCGGCGTCGGCGTCGGCGTCGGCGTTTGTTAACCTTTTTGTTAAGGTCCTTTTCTCAGAAACCATCAAAGATATTTGGATCATATTTGGTATGTATGTTTACTATCACAAGGGGAACCTAGTTCACAAGGGTAGGCAACCCTAAAATTAATTTTGCCATAGTTATGCCCCTTTTTCGACTTAGAATTTTCATTGTTGGTTAAGTTTTATGTTCAGGTCTATGTCTCAGAAACTGTCCAAGATATTTGGTTCAACTTTGGTATACATGTTAACTATTACAGGGGGGGGGGCTATTTTACAAGGACAGATAACCCTAAAATTAATTTTGCTATAGTTATCTCCCCTTTCTGACTTAGTCTTCCACTGCACTATCCAGCACTAAAGAAAGTGGAGCGCGCTGTCTGCGGACAACTCTTGTTTATATATAAGTTACTTATATCAACCACTCATATAAGTATTTTATATCAACCACTCGAAGTTCTAAACTACAACAGCTGATATATCACTTCTTTTATCTCCCCCCCCCCGCTATTTCATTCCTCCCTACTAAGCCCCCCCCCCCCCGATCGATACTGAAAACGGTCCTACGCCTATGTAACGGGCATAGAACTGGAGAAAAGTTTTCTTTTTTAATTGTGTCGTTTTGAAACTTTTGCTTTCAAAATGTGACTTTTACGGAGGCTCCAAAATGCGTCACTAGGAGGGAATGTGTTAATGTACATGGCGGAGACAGTAACTGTATACAGCACATACAACATGCTTATACTGGTAGATACATGCGTCTTTGAACTTGCAAGTTTTAATTTTAGAATGAAATCATCATTTATGAACCTTTTTAATGATGGAATGCTCTGAACAGTTCAGACTTGAATCTGCACGGTCTGTCAGTTAAAGTCATATTCGATATATCCTGTCGTTTAGAGGCGTTTATGTGAAAGAAACGACTATTTCACATACATATGAAAAAAACTGTTGCACGGGATTCGTGAGAACTATTTTCAGTATTCTTAGCTGAACAAAGCATATCAAAGGCGTCAACACTGAAAAGTGCAAACCACTAGATCTGATATTCATTGAACCCTTTCCCAGCTAGTCTGATATGTTCGTCCAATGAAATCCGAGCTTATAACTCTATCTAGTAGCCTATCACATGAGGCGAATTATCGAAAAAAATAATTTCGCAACACCAATTCATCAAATGAGAAATTTTTTATCAGCTGAAAAATGTTCAAACATCGAATGAGAAATATTTTTGGCAACATCAAATGAGAAATTGTTTTTATCAAATGAAATTTTTTCAAACATTGAATGAGAAAAAGAAAATATTGGATTAAAAAATAAATATCAAATGAAAAAAAACAAATGAATAAAAAAATCAAATGAAAAATTAATATTGCAACGTTTGTCATGCCATAGGCAGGTATATGGAAAAGTTGTGTAGGAAAGTCACGTGAGGTATACTAACAATATTTATTGACTGATGCTTTAAAATGGCAAATACACAAGAAACTTTTTTGACAACGACAGGAACTTCAGAATTATATACTATTTCATAAGCAAACCATTTTTGGATAAGAATGTGCGCCATAATAAACCATTTTTCTTACCAACTGATATTGTCACAGTGGTCCAGATAAGATGCGTACATTTAAACATTTTCAAAAACAGTTTCTTTACATCTCCACCAAACCCTAATACTGTCTCACAAAGACGGTTCTAAAGAGTGGTCACAGAACATGGTTGGGTGGAGAAATGACGAATTTAGTACTTGGGTACGCACCCTTATCTGTAACTCTGTTGTCATTTATGACTATATACCGACTAGTTAACACAATTTAGTGGCCGTTATAGAGAGGTTTTACTGTATATATAAAACGTGGATTTCGTTTCTATACCGATAAATATCCCTTGCCACGGTTACCGTTTCCATCTTTGTTAACCAACATCGTTTTAATTCAGATGAGAATTGTCAGATATATCCCGTATTTCTTCGCCAAACTCTATTGTGTTGGTACTAGGGTTGGGAATTGGTTGGGATTTTACCGTTGATGATCAGTTCGAGCTAAGTCACTTACTATCGATTGTATAATTGGTTCGGCACTTATATTCTGATGTATGAACTAATATTATAACTTGTACCCTATAAATTGTTGTTCTCATAAGGAGAATATACATAGACAGGGTAGACAAAGAGTGTTAGGTGTCAAAATTGGTGCAAATATACGTGTTAATTTCTTTTAACAGGGTTTTCCTCCATTTTTGAAACCCCTCCCCACAAATAAATAAATAGATTAAAAAATATGGTAGGGGTAGTTTTGCTAGGTAGGGTCGGGTTGCCTTAAACAAACAATGTTTTAGGTCCAAGACTGAGAAACTAATGTATAACTCTTTTCTGAAGGATAAGACTTAAATAAATCAGGCAAGTGTATAAACGGTATGGGCAACCGTAAATAGAAATGGCTCTAGGCAGACAAAAACTTTACATTTTGCACATAATGCTGGTGTTCCAGGGTCAATGTTAGTGATAATTGCAGACTCACATTCCTTTATGGTACTTAGCAATTTTAGACTCCGGGACGCACGGATGGACGGACAGACGCATATACGCACAAACGGACGGGCGGATAACTCCAAAACTAGAGTCCTTTGCCTTCGATAGGGTGATAAAATATTTACATTGTTTAAACATTTTCCCTCATATAAACGTGTTTTCACGCATTTGCAAACAGAGTAGAGGAGCCATCTGATCAGGGTATGCTCTGTTTGCTAATGGGATTTGATAGATCTGTTCGTTTACTTTCTAAAATGGCTGCAATGCTCCATCTTCCATAATTCGTTGTTACTATTTTGTCCAGGAATAGTCAGTTGGTATTGAACTTTGAAATAAACATAGAACAGGGAAATGGTTAAATGGTATTTACATCAATTGTTATATACGTACCACGGAAGTTAAAATATGACGTGGCTCTCGCACGAGCTCCAATCCAAAGGTTTTCCATCGGTAGTAGTTTCTCTTGTAACGATTGAATTGTTTCCCGATGGAAGTGTTTCAATCCGACCAGGTGACAATGTTGAGGTTTTTTCGCCCAAACTTCTGCAGTTTCAGAGACCTGAATAACTGTATCAAAGAAGGCAAAATAAGTGTTTAATAGAATTACTCATACTATTTAATGAAAAACAATAAACCGTATCTCTTTTCGGATTGCTACTTTTGCTTTTGAAGGATCTCCCACTTTCAGAACATTAGTATTTATTCGGGTCGCGTTTTATTTTGCTCAACATAGACCGATGATATTTTGTTGTACAATAAAAAATATAAGTATTGACGAAAACAGTTCATTTTCTATCACAAAGGCATGTGTCGATATAAGTTCAAATTGACAATCCTCATAATAATTAGGGTCCTCCATGACGGAGTGGTTATCGTCTTCGACTGACAATCGCTAATCCCCTCACCGCTGTGGGTTCGAATCCCTGTCTGGGCATTTGGAATTTTCATGTGAGGAAGCCTTCCATTTAGCGTTGCGGTAGGTCGGTGGCTCTACAAGGATGTTCTTCTGTGCGCCAAACAATTTGTCCCGTGCTCAGAAGAATGTCTGTGGTCTTCCTCCACCTTTAATTAGCTGGACGTCGTGATATGACTGAAATACTGTTAAAACGACGACGTAAAAACCAAACCAAGTCAGTCATAATAATTATTGAACATAACACAAACCAAGTTTTATGATGAACATTATTGAAAATATGCGTTTATGATAAGGATTATCACTTGAAGCTATTGGCTGAATGTCAAACAGCTTGGATTCTGACGGGACGACAGGTAACTCGATGTCTCATCTGGATTCTAACTGTTTGCATATTCGGGTCAGGTCACAGATAACGGGCTATGGGTAAATCCTTCGCTTGCTATTCACGTCAATATACCTACCGGTAAATAGTGAAGACCCAGATGAGACAGCTACTGCAGGAGCTGTCTCATCAGGGTCTGCACTATTTAAAAGTTGATTGTGCAGCCAGTGCACTCCACAGTAGTGATTGCACAGCGAAATACTTGTACACAGTGAAGATATATGTAATTATACAACAGGGCATGGGTAAAGAAGGAGAAATGTGTTTTAAAATTCAGCAAGAGAAGGGTTAAAGGAAGGCTAACCATTTACCTCATATACACATATAAAAGCCTTGTCATGCATTTTGCAAACAGAATAGATCCAGATCCAGATCATTGCTTATTGGATTATAATATACCGGTATCTGATTCTTAAGTTTCTATAATACCAATTAACCATGTGTGCATATTCCGTTATAAAAAATCAGCTAATAAATATTCATTACGTACATGAATATTCAACAGCGAAATTATTAAATCCGAAGAGCGAGAGACAGGTCCTGTAAATCTATATGTAAACTAGTCATATATAATAACAATAGTAATTACATTATAAAAATTCAGCTAATGTTTACATAAGAGGAAACAGCAAATAATATGTGCATCAGTTACATAAGAGACGAACGTAAGTAGCATAAACTTCATAAACGTTTAGCCGGTTGAGCAACTATTTCATTAATAAAACCTTCTTATATTCATATTGCAAAACAAACTCTCTTCAATTCAAAGACGCCACCAGAGCGTCAAATAGTTTGGATCCTGATGAGATACCGAGTTTCATTTGGATCCAAACTGTTTATATAAGGTGATCACAGTTTGTACCTTATAAGTGGATTTTTCCCGAGAAGGAAATTTTCGCTATGTTCGCGTGTCCATCAAACACGCGTAAATATAATCCGCTAAAAATTCCTCCCCTTCTCTCCCCATACAACAGACCACAACCTTCTACAAACGAAATAGATCTTGGCTAAAACAAGATAAACATCTACACAACACCAATCTGATATTGAACGTCACAATGTAACGCATGTATTATCTGTATTGTTATGCCCCCAAAGGCGGGCATATAGTAATCGCATTGTCCGTCCTTCCGTCTGTCCGTCCGTCTGTCCGTCTGTCCGTCCGTCCGTCCGTCCGTCCGTCTGTCCTTCCATCCGTCCGTCGCAAATTCGTGTCCGTTCTATAACTTCTTTATATGTGGATAGATTCCAAAATAACTTGGCACAAATGTTCACCACACAAAGACAATGTGTCGCGTTCAACTCCCAGGTCAATGGGTCAAAGGTCAAGGTCACAGGGTACAATAACTTTGTCACAAATATCGTGTCCGGCCTGTAACTTCCTTATCTATCAATGTATTTCAATATAACTTGGCACAAATGTTCACCACACAATGACAATGTGTCGTGTTCAACTCCCAGGTCCATTGGTCAAAGGTCAAGGTCACAGGTTAAACTAACTTTGTAACAAATTTCGTGTCCAGTCTGTAACTTCTTTATCTATCAATTGATTTCAATATAACTTGGCACAAATGTTCACCACACAAAGACGATGTGTCGCGTTCAACTCCCAGGTCAATGGGTCAAAGGTCAAGGTCACAGGGTACAATTACTTTGTCACAAATATCGTGTCCGGCCTGTAACTTCTTTATCTATCAATGTATTTCAATATAACTTGGCACAAATGTTCACCACACAAAGACAATGTGTCGTGTTCAACTTCCAGTTCCATGGGTCAAAGGTCAAGGTCACAGGCTAAAATAACTTTGTTACAAATTTCGTGTCCAGTCTGTAACTTCTTTATCTATCAATGGATTTCAATATAACTTGGCACAAATGTTCAACACACAAAGACGATGTGTCGCGTTCAACTCCCAGGTTAATGGGTCAAAGGTCAAGGTCACAGGGTACAATTACTTTGTCATAAATATCGTGTCCGGCCTGTAACTTCTTTATCAATGTATTTCAATATAACTTGGCACAAATGTTCACCACACAAAGACAATGTGTCGCGTTCAATTCCCAGGTCCATGGGTCAAAGGTCAGGGTCACAGGGTAAAATAATCTATCAATGGATTCAATATAACTTGGCACAAATGTTCACCACACAAAGACGATGTGTCGCTTTCAACTCCCAGGTCAATAGGTCAAAGGCCAAGGTCAGAGAATACAATTACTTTGTCACAAATGTCGTGTCCGGTCTGTAACATCTTTGTCTATCAATGTATTTCAATATAACTTGGCAGAGATGTTCACCAGACAAAGACGATGTGTCGCGTTCAGCTACCTGGTCCATATGTCAAAGGTCAAGGTCACAGGGTAAAATTACTTATTTATCTGTGAATGGATTTAAAAGGAACCAGGCACAACTGTTCACCACACAAAGACGATGTGTCAACTCCCTGGTCCATGGGTCAAAGGTCAAGGTCACAGGGTACACTTTTTGGGGGCATTTGTCACGTGACTGTGACATCTTGTTATTTTTGTATTTATGGTGATGTGCTGTAATGCTTAAACCAAATAGATATTCTGATCTGTTCTGTACAAACGGTAAAACGTAAACATCATCCACCGTCATTTGACACATGTATATCCTTAGTTTATGCGGTGTGCATGATTACGTAATATAGATACGGGTATCGAAGGAGAATTTGTTCCAATTCGGTAATCGAGTGTTCAAAGATAACGTTGTTAATTAATCGCAATAGCAGCTGACTAGTTTTTCTTCCTATTTATTCTTAATAATCATGTGGTTCCTACCGGTTAGTGATTTTATATTTATTGTGTATTTATTGCATACATTTCATTGACTGGATGGACGATCATGCCGTTCCTTCCGGTTTATGATTTCATATCTATTGTATATCTTTTGTATATCCTTCACTGACCGGATGGACGATCATGCGTTTCCGTCCGGCTAGTGATTTTGTATTTATTGTATATCTATTGTAAATCTTTCATTGTCTGGATAGATAATCATGCGGTTCGTTCCGATTATTGATTTCATCCATGTGAAGCTCTTTTGAACGCACATATCCTGTGTGAAAAGAGCGCTATATAAATGTGGTATAATAATAGTAATAATAGTAATAATATAAGTTTTTAATACGAGATAAGAACGATTTTTATTTCGTTTCAGTGAAAAAATAATTTTCACCCAGTTTCCGCGAATAATACAGACGTGAAAATTTAATTTGATGTGGATTCGTGGAATTAGCGTCCCGCGTAAAAAAACAACACATACGGTATGTAACAGACTAAAGGTTAAAGTGTAAAAAAGGTACAGAGAACCTTCTAAGACGACCAGTAAACCCTTTCCCCTATTCTATATTTAGACCAAAAAAAGTTCAATACCTACTGAATTTTCAAGGGAAAAAATAGTTATAATGAAATATGAAATGTGGAACATTGTAGCCGTTTTGGAAACTAAAGAAATGGGTACATAAAATTACATAAGCATAAAGAGCAGTCCCTGATCAGGTGACTCCTATAAGAGCCGCCTGATCTGGGTCTACTATGTTTGCAGATGCGTTTAAAGACGTTTATATGAAGAAAAGGGTTAATACATGGACATACGAATATACATTCATGTCTATTAGTCTATTGTGTCTACTGGTGACGGTTTCTTAATGCAGGGTGAAGGTTATACCAAACGCTCTTGTAGGAGCTTTCTGCATGTCTTTTCATCCTGCATTAATTTACAATCTGGCGTCAAGATCCAGGATTACATATCTTCAGGTGGTTGCTATAGAGAGATTTTACTGCATCTGAAGTGTTTCAGGAAATGAGTTATTAGTCAATATATTTATATTCCTGGTATCGTTAAGTAAACCCTTTCCTCCATAAATACCCCTTTATACGCATTTGCAAACAGAGCAGACCCTTATCAGACGGCTCCAGTAGGAGCCGTCTGGTCTGGGTCTGCTCTGTTTGCTTATGATATGATATATATATGATTCTTCAGTTCCTAACATGGTCCAAAGTTAAAACGTCCGTGTGCTGTTATAACAATTAATGTAGTTAATATTCGTGAAATCAGTATTTCTTACATGGATGTTTGTTTATGAAATAATATAGATCTAATACTACAGTTTCTGACATGGTCCAAAACTACACGCGTTCATGTTCTATTATATAAAAAATAATGATTTCTTACATAAATATTCATGCAGTAATAAAGGGCTAAACCACAAGTTCAAGTAATAACAGTAAGAAGACAGTGGCAATTGTTAAAATGGACGATGGATGGTAAGGTATAACCATATACACTGAACAATTCTCGTCCACAACTTTTATCGTGTACTTTAATTCTAACAAGTACAGAATTCCTCCATTTCTTGGAGAGAAAAGTTACTCGCTGTCTCATCTTTATCCAAACTGTTTTCAGATGTTATCATGAATTAGCCAGTAGAGTGCTTAACCCTCTCCTCCATAAGTATGCCTCTCTACGCCTTTGCAAACAGAGTAGACCCAGATCAGACGGCTCCTATAGGAGCCGTTTGATCAGGGTCTGCTCTGTTTGCTTATGGTGTAATATAGATACGAATCTACATATTCTGCTTTTATAACAATAGATGTAATTATTATTGATGATGTTATTATTTCTTACATGAATAAACTAAAGGGATTTAGGTTACACTGCATACAGTACAAGAACACGCAAGCAATAGGTTTGAGAGTATCATCTCCATTTAACCTTTCACTGTATATCGCCTTTCTTTGCACACAGGATAGACCCAGATCAG
Organism: Azorinus chamasolen; assembly: GCA_963576725.1. Classification (NCBI taxonomy): domain Eukaryota; kingdom Metazoa; phylum Mollusca; class Bivalvia; order Cardiida; family Solecurtidae; genus Azorinus; species Azorinus chamasolen. The sequence goes on from OY755248.1 coordinate 77,365,466, forward strand.
ATTCTGTAGGAGCTGTCTAAAAAGGGTCTGCTGTGTTTGTCTATGGAATTATAGAAATCTGAATCATCAATTTCTGCCAATGCAAGATAATCATGTGTACATATGCTATATTTAGAATTCAGCTGATAATTAATATTCATGATGCCATTCTTTCTTAAATGAATATTCAACAGGGAAAACATTAATAATGTCCATATCTCAGGGGTTTAGAAGAATTATCTCCTTTAAGTATCATCTTGAGAGCAATATCTCTCTTTAATAATCGTCTCTGTTTCCGTTTCTGAATCCTCAGATCTAAAAGTTTTCCAATCACTTACATTATGATTTTCAAATGTTTTTTTTTCATTTTGTGTGGAGTTTCGTTTAGAATATATGAATCAAACTAGTTGACTTGGGAATATGTATGCAAATGAAATAGTATGGTTGTAGTGACTAATACAGTGTTTGTTCTTATTTTATAAAGTATACGTCTCTAGATTAGAATTTAAAGAATTTGGGAAAATATCTCCCAATTTGATTGTGTGTTGATAAAAATCTATTGTGACTATTTAGCCCTATCTTCTTACATGTACATTGTAACGCCTTTGAAAACAGAGTAGACCTAAATCAGCATATGTCCTATTTACAGCTTCTGTCAGTGCCAAACTTTCCTGTGTACAGCTGCCCAGAATCAACATTATAAAACAGAATCAAATCGATGCCCATAATGGTTATTTTATTTCTTACATGACTAGTTTTCAAACCATTGCGACAAATAGAGTATATTTACAAATACTTTATCTAAAACAATGACTTCAAAATACACAATTCTGATTTTTCATTATTCTATTAAATGACCTTTTTCAGTAAAATTATTCAACGAGATAGGGTCTAAAATAGCCTGTAAAGGAATAGGTTCAGCGTATTGGAGGGAAATGTTACATGTATACAAAAATAAGGTGGACCAGTAAACAAATTCTTACCATCTGAACCATTCTTGGAACTGGGGTCAGCCAAAGTCACTCTCAGTAAAATGTAAATGAGGATTTCAGCACTCGTTTTCCACATCTTCGAATCAACAGGAAACTTTCACATTCTGAAAGCGGAAAACCATAACATACTTCATATTTCCTCCTTAAATGGTTTCATTCCTTTATGCATAATGTGTATATCGCTAGAACAGTATCATTACCGGTCTATAGATGTTAGCTTAATGCAGAGTGAAGGTCATGCTGAAAGCTCCATGATTTTCATCCTTCGTTATACCTTAACTCCCTAAATACGCCTTTGCAAACAGAGTAAACCCAGATCAGACGGCTCCTGTAGGACCCGTCTGATCAGGGTCTGCTCTGTTTGCTTATGATATTTTATATATCCAAGGGTTTCTGCCATGACCCAAAATTCAAGTGTCCATGTGCTATTATAACAATTAATCTAATTAATATTCATATGATTATTTCTTACATGAATATTCATGTAATTAAGGGTTAATTAAACTGACCCTTATTCGCGACCCTACCCAAATTTTCCAACAGTATGAATCCAAATCAGTCACCAAGGAACTCAATAGGATCCAAACTGTTTCACACTCCCATGATTTCAAAAATAATTTGAAGACAGCTCCAATCTGAAATCAGGTCCCGAGGTTATAAAACGTTTTGCTTGAGTCTGAGATCATTCTCAAGGATCTGACCAATCAGATACTTGAGAATGATTTCTGACTCACATTCAGATGTTTTATAACCTTAGACCCAGAAGAAAATGATAATCTCAGCATATAAAATTTATTTGGCAGCCAAAGACTAACCCTTTTCCCACTTATAAACACATTTTCATGCCTTAGCAAAAAGGGCAGACCGTCTGATCAAGATCTTCTCCATTTGCTTATGAAATTATAACATCTATGACTAAAATTTCTACAATTACTCAATCATCTTTATAACAAAGGTTTATTGCGTTTCAATTCCTTTCTTATTGAAACAAGGCAATTATTAACCTTAAACCTTCTGAATAATTAAAACCGACTCCTCCCATTCTGAATATTAATTAGCCCAGTGTATCAACATTTATCATCGAAGATTCAAGTGCATTTATGTCAAAATGTGCAAACCCTGATCAAAGTGCGCGCTAGGGAGCCCTTTCATCTGGGTAAACACTGTTTTCAATCATATCATCGCTAAAACTCTTACTGTTTCACTGCGAAATACTCCAGTGTGTGTATTCCTTTTCCTTGTCACTCATGTGCAAGTATCCAGCATTACAGTGTCTGGTGAGATCTGCATATTCCCAGTTATAATAAGGATAACTAAATCTACATACAGTAAAACCTGTCTTAAGTGTTCATTCATTTATTGAATATAAGTCTTAAAAAAGCAGGTGATTGCTTAATGCAGGGCAAAAGTAATGCAGAAAGCTCCTATAGGAGCTTTCTGCATTACTTTTAACCTGCATTAAGCTACCACCTGCCTTAAAGACCTATAATTAGAGCTCTTTTTGATGGTCGCTTAAGACAGGTTCTACTGCACCTTTGTATTCATGTATCTATGTTCAGTGAAACTCCTCTAAGCCGGAGTAGAGAATAATTTAGATACTTTTAGACGACAGGAGGTAGCTTAATACAGGGTAAAAGTAATGCAGAAAGTTCCTAGAGGAGCTTTATGCATGACCCTCACCCTGCATTTACTTGCCACCTGTCTCCAAGACCGATATTTATACTAAATTGAACGTCCATTTTAGAGGAGGTTTACTGTTTAACATACATGTCCTGTTTGACTAAAAAAATTACTATTGTCATCATTTGCAGAGAGTTGTTAATCTTCAGCATGGTGTGGGCGAATATGTGTAAACCTTTGAAATCAGAATTCAAATGAGATGCAAAATTCCTCCACGTTTTATCAGGATCAAAACTGCTTGCCGCTCTAGTTGTGTTATTTGAAACAACAAAACCGGAAAATAAAATCTGAAATCTGAAGAATACGACATTTGTGCTGACCAAATGTTTCCTTTACACAGCGAGCAAACGGCGAATACAGTCAACAACCCCCTCTAAACATTAAATTTAGTATAAATACATGTATCGGTCTTGGAGACATGTGACAGCTTAATGCAGGATGAAAATCATGCAGAAAGCTCCTATGAGCTTTCTGCATTACTTTCATCCTGCATTAAGGAGTCACCTGCCAAAAGTATCTAAAATCTTCTCTACTAGAATTCCGGTTTAGAGGAGGTTTACTGTAGATCTCCGCATGTTTCCTCGAAATGGTGCGCAATCTACTTCAGGCTCTTGGAAGAGACAAGTTTCTCTACGGACATAGTCCCTATACTGGCGCCGAAAGTATCGAGAAGACAAGAAAGTCCACAGATATATATATCTCCAAAGCAAAGTAGAGCCAGCCATAAACACTTAACCCATTCTCTCATAAAAAACGTGTTTTCACGCATTTGCAAACAGAGTAGACCCAGATCAGACGGCTCCTAGAGGAGCCGTCTGATCAGGGTCTGCTCTGTTTGCTTATGGAATTTGATAGACCAGTTCCTTTAGTTCTAAAATGGCTACAATATTCCACCTTGCATATTTCATTTTCATATGTACATGTATCTATTTTGTCCATAAATATTCAATATAAGTATTGAAATTTGGAATACATGTAGAACAGGGAAAGGGTTAAATCTTTACTTCAAGAATATACATGAGAAACATATTAATTTCATGAATATTAATTAGCTGATTTTTTTTTTTAAAAATCGTAAATGTTTATTATGAACACTGGAGGTTTTTAGTTTTTTTTGGCAATGACAAAACCTGTAGAATCTGGGTCCATGCTTATAAAACCTTTTAGTTGAGTCTGAGTTCGTTCTCAAGCTTTTGATTGGTCAGATTTGAGTTCTCAAGCTTTTGATTGGTCGGATTTGAGCCAAAGACTCAAATCTGACCAATCAAAAACTTGAGAACTTACCCATACTCAACTAAACGTTTTATAAGAATGGATACAGATCCATATAAGTCCATAAGCAAGCAGAACATACCCTGATCAGACAGCTCCTACATGAGCTGTCTTATCTTGATCTACCCTGTTTGCAAATGAGTGAAGGGTTAAAGTGTTGGGACCGAGTACTTAAGACATTTGCAAACATTGTTGATCCAGATCAATTGGTTCCGATCTTGACCAGAAGTAAGTTATGCTGGCTACTTATTGACCCGCCCTCGAATCATGATGTCATTATTTCTTACAGGGATAGTCATAAAGTTTTGGTGTAAACTAGCCCTTTACCACCTTAACACTTCTAGCCGAGAGCCTCTGATTACAGATCTCTACCCTTTTCTACATGAATATTCATGAAAGAAATGATTACATAATGAATATTAATTAGATTAATTTTTACAATGGCAAATTAACACCTGAAAAATTTGCCAAAGCAGAAACTGTAGAATCATATCTATATTATTACATCAGCAAATAGAGCAGACTCTTATCAGATGGCTCCTATAGGGGTCGTCTGATCTGGGTATACTCTGTTTGCAAAGGCGTAGAAAGGCGTCTTTATGGAGTAGACGGTTAATGAAAATGAAGGAGCATTTAACTTCCGTAATTTGCAGTCGACGACAGTGCTTTGTATATTGTTACTCGTTAAGGGTGCCTGAAGGGTCGGTTCATCTTAACCCTTTCCCTTATTTAAGCGCATTTTGACGCATCTGCAAACAGAGTAGACCCAGATCAGACGACCCCTATAGGAGCCATCTGATAAGGGTCTACTCTGTTTGCTTATGTTGTAACATAGATCTGATTCCACAGATTCTGCCTCATCCGAAATGTCCTGTGTTCATATGCCATTATAAAAAAAATCTTATTAATATTCATGACATCATTATTTCCTACATGAATATTCATCAGGGAAAGGATTAAAGCATTGTTGTCTCTTTTCTGAGAGAAAGTTCATTAGTATTCTAAAGTGCCCCTATGTATTAAACCATACAGTGCGGGTCACGAGTCACTAATTTCCTTTTGCAAACAGTGTAGACCAAGATGAGAGAGCTTCTAAGGGTCTGCACTGTTGGTCATGATACCCCTTTCTATAGAAAAATCCCTAACTATTCACCGGTTTGAAATTTGGAACAGTCCATTTGAAAATTCAGCGATGTAAGTGTTAACCGAACTGGTGCACAGCGTCCTTAACCTGTAGCCTGCCATGAGCTGATGAGTAAATACCCTTGCAAACAGTTTGGATCCAGATGAGACGCCGAGTAACTCGGTGTCTCATCAGGATCCAAACTGTTTGACATCTTGATCGCAAATTGACCATAGCTTGAATTTTGAAAATGTAGTAGGTGCAAATTCTGCAAAAAAAATAATTTGCTCAGCGGGCTAAAGGTTAAAAGGTGGCACTAGGCGAACCGTGTAAACCTCAGGGAACCCTCTGATCTGGGTATGTACAGTTTGCTGAACCCATTGATATCAAAGGTTATTTTGTTTGTTGTGACCCCCTTCAAATATGAATGGTTTTAAAAAATAAGATCTGGGAATTAAAGGATGAGCACTAATCCATTATAAGAGGTTGCGCGCACGTCTATTATAAGAGTTTGGTGCGCAAGTCCATTATAAGAGGTTAGGCAGCACGTCCATTATTAGAGTTGGGGGGGGGGACGCATGTCCATTATAAGAGGTTGAGGCGCACGTCTATTATAAGAGGTTGGGCGCAAGTTCATTATAAGAGGTCGGGCGCAAGTCCATTATTAGAGTTTAACATTCATTATTAAAGTATGGGCACACATCAATAATTAGAGTTTGGGCGTACATCCATTATTAGAGTTTGGGCGCACATTCATTATTAAAGTGTGGGCGCACATCCATTATTAGAGTTTGGGCGCACATCCATTATTAGAGTTTGGGCACAAGTGCATTATTAGAGTTTGGGCGCAAGTCCATTATAAGATGTTGAGCAGCACGTCCATTATAAGAGTTTGGGTGCACATCCATTATTAGAGTTTGGGCACACGAGCATTATTAGAGTTTGGACACATGTCCATTATAAAAGGTTGGGCACATGTGCATTATTAGAGTTTGGGCATACATGCATTTTTATAGTTTTGGGCACACATCCATTATTAGAGTTTGGGCGCATGTCCATTATTAGATGTTGGGCACATGACCATCATTAGAATTTGGGCACACGTGCATTATTAGAGTTTGGGCACACGTGCATTATTATAGTTTGGACCCATGTGCATTATTAGAGGTTGGGCACATGTGCATTATTAGAGTTTGGACACATGTGCATTATTAGAGTTTGGACCCATGTGCATTATTAGAGTTTGGACACATGTGCATTAATATAGTTTGGGCACACGTGCATTATTAGAGTGTGGGCACACGTGCATTATTAGAGTTTGGGCACACGTCCATTATTATAGTTTGGACACACGTCCATTATTAGAGTTTGGACACATGTGCATTATTAGAGTTTGGGCACACGTGCATTATTAGAGTTTGGGCACATGTCCATTATTATAGCTTGGGCACATATCCATTGTTAGAGTTTAGGCACACGTCCATTATTAGAGTTTGGGCACGCGTCCATTATTAGGGTGTGGGCACATGTGCATTATTAGAGTTTGGGCACACGTCAATTATTAGAGTGTGGGCACATGTGCATTATTAGAGTTTGGGCACACGTGCATTTTTAGAGTTTGGACACATGTCCATTATAAGAGGTTGGGCACATGTGCATTATTAGAGTTTGGGCATAAGTGAATTATTATAGTTTGGGCACACATCCATTATTAGAGTTTGGACGCATGCCCATTATTAGATTTTGGGCACATGACCATTATTAGAGTTTGGGCACACTTGCATTATTTGAGTTTGGGCACACGTGCATTAATATAGTTTGGGCACACGTGCATTATTAGAGTTTTGGCACATGTCCATTATTAGAATTTGGACACACGTCCATTATTAGAGTGTGGGCACACGTGCATTATTAGTGTTTGGGCACACGTGCATTATTTGAGTTTGGGCACATGTGCATTATTAGAGTTTGGGCACACGTGCATTATTAGAGTTTGGGCACACGTGCATTATTAGAGTTTGGACACACGTGCATTATTAGAGTTTGGACACACGTCCATTATTGGAGTTGGGCACAAGTGCATTACTATAGTTTGGGCACACGTGCATTATTAGAGTTTGGGCACACGTCCATTATTAGAGTTTGGGCACACGTCCATCATTAGAGTTTAGGCACACATCCATTATTGTGCACATGTCCATTATTAGAGTTAGTGCGCACATTCATTATTAGAGGTTGGGCACATGTGCGTTATTAGAGTTTGGGCACACGTGCGTTATTAGAGTTTGGGCACGCATCCATTATTAGAGTTTGGACACACATCCATTATTAGAGTTTGGGCACATGTGCATTATTAGAGTTTGGGCACACATCCATTATTAGAGGTTGGACACATGTCCATTTTTAAAACGAACTAAGGGATGACGCTTACCCCGCTGTGGAAAAATGTCCGCTCATCTTGAATCTGGTTCAATATTTACTGCTTTAGACTGTATCAAGTGTTTCAGAAACTATTTACCGACTGTCAAACAGCTTGACATTTTATGACACGTCATTTACTCGGTATTTCGTCTGTATAAAACCTGCTCCCAAACGCGAGCCAGGTCGTGGATAGTAGAATAAGAATCGAAGTCATAAAGGCAGGAAATACAGTACTTCACTACATTGTCCTCGTAAATAAAAGATGCAAGTACATAATTGTGTTCTTGAGTGGTTCATATATCTCCATATAACTTCATTTCTTTCCTGTTCGCTAGACAAAAACTTTCCCCAACTTACATGTAAAGTTTCAGCAAAGAAAAGTCTTCATTGGAAATAGAAACTTGCAACATTTTCACTCCCCAGGAACAATAGCATTTAGAGTAAAATCTCTCTTTTGCGACCGCTTAATGCATAAACGTAAACTATTGGAGCAGGTGGTTACTTAATGCATAAACGTAAACTATTAGAGCAGGTGGTTGCTTAATGCATAAACGTAAACTATTAGAGCAGGTGGTTGCTTAATGCATAAACGTAAACTATTAGAGCAGGCGGTTGCTTAATGCATAAACGTAAACTATTAGAGCAGGTGGTTGCTTAATGCATAAACGTAAACCATTGGAGCAGATGGTTGCTTAATGCAGAATGAAAGTAATGCAGAAAGCTCCTTTAGGAGCTTTCAGCATTACTTTCGTCCTGCATTAAGCTTCCGCCTATATTATGTTTTGTAAATACAAAGGATAAGACTCTTGGTGGTCGTTTAAAACATTAAACTGTACCTAGATATCTTAAGGCGAATCTGAGATTTATTTGACAAATAGTTTGGATCCAAACTGTCTGACATTCAAATCAGGACATTTTCAGTTTGAAATAAGCAGCCAGCTGTCTTAACGATCTGTAATAAGATGTATGGTCCTTTAATCCTTTACGAGTACTCTACGCATTTGCGAACAGGGCAGACCTAGATCAGGAGGCTCTTTTTTGAGCCGTATGACCAGGGTCTGTTCTGTATGCTTATGGCATACATGCATGATAGATTTGACTTTACAGTTTCTGCGATGACAAACATTTCGTGTGTCCATATGTCAAGTATGAAGAATCAGCTAATCAGTATTCGTGATGTCATTTATTCAACAAGGAAATGCTAAATATAGATATTACACTACATGCCAAACACGTTAGCCCTTTCCTTCATATAAACCCGTTTTCACGCATTTGAAAACAGAGAAGACCCAGATCAGACGGCTCCTGTAGGAGCCGCCTGATCAGGGTCTGCTATATTTGTTTATGGAATTTAAAATATCTGTTTCTTTACTTTCAAAATGGCTACAATGTTCCATCTTCCATATTTCATTATACATGTAACTATTTTGTCCATGAATATTCAGTAAGTATTGAAATTTAAAATGAACATAGAGCAGGGAGAGGGTTAAAGGAACCGATGGAGCATGATCTCATGAATATTCATAAACAAAGAGCAGGGAGAGGGTTAAAGGAACCGATGGAGCATGATCTCATGAATATTCATAAACATAGAGCAGAGAGAGGGTTAAAGGAACCGATGGAGCATGATCTCATGAATATTCATAAACATAGAGCAGAGAGAGGGTTAAAGGAACCGATGGAGCATGATCTCATGAATATTCATAAACATTAATCTTTAGCCTGCTGACCAAATTATTTTTCTGACATTTTCACCTACTACATTTTCAAAATTCAAGGTATAGTCAATTTGTCTACCAAAATACAACCAGGGTGTCAAACAGTTTGGATCCTGATGAGACGCCGAGTTACTCGGCGTCTCATCTGCATCCAAACTGTTTGCATAGGTATCCACTCATCCGCCCTAAAGGTTAATATTTTTGTTCTTGAATGTGAATTCGGGAATCGTTTACCATGGCAGAAACTATAGGACCATATCTACGTTATTTCCTACAGGAGAAGTCTAATGTGAGTCTTCTTTGTTTGCAAATGCATGGAAAAGCGTCTATGAGGGGAGGTGGATTGATTAACCCGTTCCCATATGTAAGCGCATTTTGACGCATCTGCAAACAGAGTAGACCCAGATCAGACGGCTCCTATAGAAGCCGTCTGATCAGGGTCTGCTCTGTGTGCTCATGATGTAATATAGATCTGATTCTACAGCTTATATACAGGTTAAAATATATGATGGACAAGGACATTGAATGCATGTTTATCAAAGTGAACTACAAAAGGTCGATGCAGACCCCGGTCAATTATGGAAAGTGGATAAATATTGAAAACCAGGTGTGAAGTGCAAAATAAACAATATGATCTAAAGAAATATGAATTGTACTCTTCCAAATTTAACAGCTGGGTAAAGCCAGTAATATGAAATAAACATTGTTAATATTTTGTATCATATGTATCATGCAACAATGTATGTTGTAAATAAAACATATGATGTCTTTGTGATACAGTAAAACCTTTCTGTAACGGCCACTAAATTACATCACAGATTTTTGTGTTAAAGGCAGGTGGCTACTTAAAGCGAGGTGAAAGTAAAACAGAACGCTCCTATAGGAGCGTTCTGTTTTACTTTCACCTCGCTTTAAGCAGCCATCTGCCCTAATTACCAACTAATTAACACAATTTAGTGGCCGTTATAGAGAGGTTTTACTGTATTCCGGCCGGTGGATTAATGAAACAGGGAGGGGATCTTCTTCTTCATAGTTGTGTAATGGATCAATGGAAGAATAAAAATCTTGAAGATTAGATTTAAACCTACAACATAACAGAAAAATTACATTAATTTAAGCAGGTTTTCAGTTAAAATGATATTTCGACTGTTTAAGTTATCAACAGAATAACAAGCGGAAATACAGCAGTTATGATTAAAATTCAGCCGGTAGGGGACTATGGAATTGCTTTCAATGCTCCCATTACTAGTTAGTGAGCGTTTGGCAAACTCTCACTATATTTACCAAACCGCATTTCAGAGGATTTCCTTTGGAAATTGGATGTTGTTACCTAAGGATTCCTAGTAATCATGCACTGCAGAGATGTAGTACATTGCCAGCGGACCTGAAACTCGGTTCAAATTTTTGCAAATGAAAAACGGAATACGTTTTTGATAAACGTACTACAATTTCAGCGTTATATAATCATCAATTTGAGGTTCGATTCCGTATAAAATGCATGCAAAAAACAAGGTTTGGTCGGCGAAAAAAACCTAGTTCACCGATGATAAACGCATGCGCAGTCTTATGACGTCACGGATCAATTTCAGGTTTTGCGACAGTGATAATTCCGGTATACATGCGGTCATTGTCGACGAACAATAAATCAATTGCAATACGAATCGACAAATTACTGGCTTCATTTTAACCAGAGACTCTTTTAAAATTTCACTGAATTTACAGTTTCACTAACAATTTTTCCGGTTACGAAATGGCAATGTGACGAGTTGACCACAGGTACTCTTAATGAAGTACGAAACTAGGCCACCCTACATGTTGAATTTGTTATGATTGGAAACGCTATTTGAGTACATGGTGGCTATCAAGAGAGCATTGAAAATAAACTGGATTAACCCTTTCCCTCATATAAACGTGTTTTCACGCATTTGCAAACAGGGTAGATCCAGATCAGACGGCTCCTAGAGGAGCCGTCTGATCAGGGTCTGCTCTGTTTGCTAATAGAATTTGATAGATCTGTTTCTTTACTTTCTAAAATGGCTGCAATGTATCACCTTCTATATTTCATTATAACTGTTGTGTCCATGAATATTCAGTAGGTATTGAAATTTGTAATAAACATAGAACAGGGAAAGGGTTAAGGTAAGTTGATAATTTATTATTTCATAGCGTTTTATAACGGTGTGGTCCTGGATACCGAAACTCCACCAATCATGGAATTTCCAGGAAATAGTTGGAACTTGGGTGGGGAAATTTTTTAAGGTTTTTTTAAGCTATGCGCAACGTTGTACATAAACTACATTTAATTTCGTACGTGACATTTATGCAATTTATGCATAGTGATACTAAGCAGGATTCAATAAGGATATTGAGCTAGATCCAGTCCATGCATGCATTCTTAATAGTATTCTTAAAAGGGAAACAGGTCAAACCGGCCCCAAGTCAAACCGGCCTCAGGTCAAACCGACCTCCAAAAAGTCAAACCGGACCTCAATTTGGTCAAACCGGCCTCATTATATTTTGGCTGGTCAAACCGGCCCCACGAATAAAAAAAGGTTTCTAATATATATCTTTTTAATAATGAAATGTTTTATTGATACTTTTATTACTTTTTTATCACGAAATATAATGTTCGAGAAACCTGTGATGAGGAAAATTTCCATTTCTGCATATAATGTAACCGAACAATTAACACTTTTCTAAGACACGTGTACACGCTAATTAGTAATGTATGTGTGCCTTTAATCTAACCGAACAATGAACACATTATTATTGTTTGCTACAAATACTAATTGGTATGTTATGCATGTGGCGGTAAATGTATGGTACTTAACTCTCTCCCTGTGCTATGCTTATTTCAATACATACCGAATATTCAAGGACAAAATAGTTATAACTAAATATGGAAGGCCATTTTAAAAAACTAAAGGAAAATATCTTTCAAATTCCATTAGAAAACAGAGCAGACCCTGATCAGACGGCTCCTAAAGGAGCCGTCTGATCTGTGTCTACCCTAGCTGTTTGTGAATGCGTGGAAACACGTTTATATGAGGGAAAGGGTTAAAGGTGCTAATCCCATTTATTATTGTTAAAGATGAACACTAATTGCTAAGGAATGCACGTGGTGGTAACAGATTAATGTACGAGTATTTAAACTGTTAATCCCTTTGTTTTCAGTGTTGGGTTCCGTCAATAAACGGGCTACATTAATTTTCGGCGTTTTTTGAAGAGCGATATTCTGTTCATTGATCGTTCCACCTAAATAACGCGGACAAGTCTAAGTGCTCTACGGACAGATTATTTATGTGTGTTTTATATAGGATGTATTCAACAGGCAGGTTAATTATATGTGTTTTAGACATAACATAACATAACATATTGTTTATTTCGGTTTAAGCATAACATCTCATCACCATACAAACATACATGTATTCTGCATGCAACGAAAAAAACGAGAAAAACGAGAAAAACATAAACATAAAGTACATGATGGATGTGAGGGTGTAAATCATTAACGTTACATGTATAACTTAATTGTGATTATGAAGAGTTCATTAAAGTATCCCTGTATTTAAAACTCTCATAACAAACTATTGCTAATCTAGTAAGAATTGTTGTCTTATTACTACTTAACAGCTCAATTAGTTTAAACACATTAGAGTATGTATGACGTTCTACGTATATGTTATATGCTCATTAAACAGATAATTTTAACCCTTCAATCCATGATTATTTATGTTAGCAAGGCCTATTATATTCCATAGCAAACAGAACAAAAACCTGTCAGACTCAGAACCATCTGGTCTTGGTTTCCTTTGTTTGCATTGATGATAATACATTGTAGTCAGCCCTTTACTCCATAAATATGCCTATATATTGCAAACAGAGTAGACCCAGTTCACATGGTTTCTATTGGAGATTTCTGATCAAGGTCCGCTCTGTTTGCTTACAGTATACTAATTAGATCTGAATCTATATTTTCTGCCTAAGTAATGATAAAAATGAAACGATAATAGCAAATCATAGAGTAAAGGTTGAAAAGAACTTAAAACGAATATACGTACGTTTATATGAAGGAAATGGTTAATTCTGGTTCTGAAAAAAATCGAAATGTTCACTCGATATCATCATTTTACAACATTTGAAATAGATTTATATGTACTGTTGAATGTTATTTTATTTTTGTGTGCAAATATGTCTACATACCAAGATAAACAATATCTTACGTTCATTCAGAGACATACACATACATGTATGCATATGTCTCTGGTTCATTCAACTGACACAGTGAGCGCGTGTCTATTTGGATTATCAGAAACAACATACACGCGCGTGCCATTAATTGGATTATCACACCAACCGAAAGACACGTTCGTGTCATTAATTGGCTTTAACTAAGCGCCAATGTCACTTAATCTAAATGCAAGCCGAGTATAAACTGTAGCTAATACATTGCCGAATTTCCAACTGACAAAAATATATGTGGTAAGCAACTAGATCTACATTGGGTTTCTAGAAATAATTAATATTTAGCGTGGTTAAAAATTCGATTTAAAAATGTGGGGCCGGTTTGACCAAAAAAATAATTCGGTTTTGATATCTGATAATCTTATTGATGATACAAGATCCTGATCAAGCGCAAATTACTTAGTATATCAATAGCATATAAATGAAATTTGCAAATGAAACATAAAGAGAAGGGACAGAAATTATATTCAGAATTGTTGATAGATAGAAAAAAAAATTTCTTTTCTCCTGTGAATTGATTCCTGGGAGAAAACATGTACAATTTTATTGTTTTGAAAATGGTTTTGTACACCAGGCCAAAAGAAAACAAAGCATGATCAGTCATATTCTAAAAGGTTTGGACAAAACATCTGCCACTCTGCTATTAGTAATTTAAAAGATGACAGTAGAACAAGGGGTAACAATATGAAACTCTGTATGCCAAGGGATAGAACTGAACAGAGAAAGGGTACTTTTAGCCATAGAGTAATATACCTCTGGAACTCTCTCCCTAACAGTGTAGTTCAGGTACCCCCACTAAATGCATTTAAAACAAAGCTGAATGGGCACGGGGGGGGGGGGGCACTAATAAAGCTAACAAGTTTGATGCCGAGTGCTGTTACCCATATTAGAGAAGTGTCGACATTGACAAAAGACAGTAAAGCAGTATAGAACTGTATAGAACTGTGACTAGTATGTGTATATATGAAATGAAAGTGAAAATCAACGTTCACTCCTAGTGAACTAACTGCAGTTTTTTAACACAAAATGAACTATATAACGGTATTCATGCAAGTGAAGTGACCCATAAAGAACAATACTGGAACCGATGTATAAAAATTCAACTGAAGAGAAAAATACAAATGGGCCGAAGAAGCTGCAAAGCTTATGCCACACTGATGCATCTGCTCTCGAATCTACAAGAACGACATGAACTACATGAATCTGATCTGGACCTACTCTGTTTACAAAGGGATACAATATATGGAGTAAAGTGTTAAAGTTAATTTCGGTACTGATTTGGTATCATTATGTCTACCCCCATATTTATCAGTTCTCCTATGATTCCCAGCTATGTGTATGAGAACAATTGAGAATCAAACTCGGAGCTCATACAGTCACAGCCCACGTTGGGTGCTAAATGTCACCGGGTGTTCCTATAAAGAAACATACCCGCTCAGGCCCCGGATCGAACCCAGGTCGCCAGGTTCGCAGTCATACACTCCAGCATGTGGCCATAAAGGCGCACTTGTACATGTACGCCGAAGGCCGTACAAGTGATGATTAACCTACACACTGTGACACACATCTATATTGGCTCCTAATTTACTGAGATACATGTGCATACGTTTTGCCTAGTTTACCATCTGAGTACTTAATTCTGTAAATTTCAGGATCTAGATCAAGCAGTCCTCAGTGAAGCCTGTGTACCAAATATCTTCCCAGGGAACAGCACCAAAAAATTCTCGAATGTCAAGTATTTATATGTTAGGAGGAGAAATACAAAAAAAGTTTGTGTTACCCTTTACCTCATGAATATTTATGTAAAAAAATATGATATCATGAATATTAATTTTTTTTATTACCTGTAATTTTTAAAATGGCATATCAACAAATTATTTCTTTGCTACAGAAATGGTTTTATCATGCTCTATCAAATTTCTTAAAAGAATCTGTATCCATGATGATGTAGAATGGGTTACTATCATATATGGCTACCGAAAGAAAACTATTTAAACATTTTTTCTCTCCAAAACCGGAGAACCAATTTGAATGACATTTGGTAGGAATAGTCGCCAAATAACCCTATAAATATCAAAATTGTAAAAAATCAAATCGATATTTTAAAAACCAGTTAATCTCTTTCCCTTTTCTATATTTAGTCCAAATTTCATTTCCTGCTGAATATTCATGGACAAAATACTTGTAGTTATAATTAAATATGAAAGGTGCAACACTGTAGCTACATGTATTTCAGAAAGTAAAGAAATAGTGATCTATCAATTTCCATTTGCAAACAGACCAGACCCTGATCAGACAGCTCCTATAGGAGCCATCTGATTTGTGTCTACTCTGTTTGCAAATGCGCGAAAACACGTTTATATGAGAGAAAGGGTTAATGTTGATTCTCAGACCACTACCTCCTGTAGTATAAGCAGGTTCCTAGGTAAACTGGAATCTTATCCTTAAAAACTCAAAATGTTAAACCAATGTGACTGATCCTGATAGGTATAACATTGCAGAGATCTTCCAGGAAAATTCTTTTGTTTGTTATTTTGTAAACAGCTAGTGTAGACAACAGACATGACAGAGCTCTCCGAAATGAGGAACTGCTACATTGGTGCCAGAACTTACAAACTAGAAGTCAAATACACTTATACTTCATTTTCAAGTATTTTATGCAAATTGTTAAAAAGGCTTTTATATTTTTAGCTCACCAGACCACAAAGTGCTCGGGGTGAGCTTTTGTGTTCGCCTGATGTCTGTCTGCGTGTATCGTGTGTGGTCAGTTGTCAATAATTTAAACCTTAAATCTTCTCCTCTGAATCTACAAGGTTCTCAGCTTTTATCTTTGGCACATAGCATCATGTTAAAGCCACTATTGTTTTTTTTTCAGTTGTAATGCCTGAGACTCTATCACAACCCAACAAAAGAAAGGAGTCCGATTCAACTGATCAACCTGGTTTACCAAAAGTGCAGCGGACACTACAAGTTATAGACGCAGTTTGCCAAACAACTGATCATGATTATGATAAATACAGCAGTCTAGTACTTTCTGTGATTGACCACACAAAACTAATGGTTCAATGAGCATCTTAGTTGGACCCATGGAAAAAATCCAATTATAAATACTATGACACTTGCCGTTAGTTATGTATCCAAATCGTGGGGAGGCAGGTCTATTCTATTGTCAAGCACAAAACTTTACAGTGTGCAGCTTTCATGTTTGGACAGGTCAGACTGTAATAGCTGTTTGTGGATTCAATATAACAAGTGACCTTAAAAAGAAAGATGTGAACATTTCCAAAGCCAGAGTAAACATTGATAGAATAAGTCAATGAAAAGACTTCCACCTGGACTGGAGCAGTTAAATCATTCATTTAAATATGCAAGATTTGGTGAAGCAAATTTTCAGTGTGTTCATATCTCACATACTTTAACCCTTTCCCTCATATACATGTTTTCACGCATTTGCAAACAGAGTAGACCGAGATCAGACGGCTCCTATAGGAACCATCTGATCAGGATGTACTCTGTTTGCTAATGAAATTTGATAGATCTGTTTCTTCAGTTTCAAAATGGCTGTGATGTTCAACCTTCCATATTTCATTATAACTGTATTGGCCATGAATATTCAGTAGGTATTGAATTTTGGAATAAATAAAGAACAGGAAAGGGTTAAGCTGTCAATTAGTTGCTGTTGACTTGACTGTTTTATGTTGTACAGTGTACCAGAGGAGCAGATAAGAACTATAGTTTGAGTAATTCTCATTTTAAAAAGTACTTTAGTATCAGACAAAACAAATTGGGTACATGCACCTGGTCTAAGGTGTTCTGACGTTTTAGATTAAATGAACTATTCCTAATTGTCATTTAATACATTTACTTCAAATAAATGTAGTATCTACATAAATAATGTCCTATTGTTTTTTGTGTCACCTGCTGAGAAGCTGTGTGCCAGATAGGGATCATTTTTCCATCGTCTGTCCGTCAGTCTGCCAGCCCGTCAGCCCGTCATACATTGCAAGGTTCAGATTTTAGGTCAGTCTCATCGGCAGATGACAAATGTGGTCTGTGAACACCTTTTGTTACTCAAAACACTACTTGTAAATATGTTCCTCTGGTATACTAGAATTGATTTGACTGAAAAAGTGTTTGGATACTGTATATTATATGAATAAATATTATTTATGAATGATAGATAAGTTTAACCCTTTTCTCCATGAATACTCGTGTAAGAAATAATGACATCACTATTATTTATTTTGTCCCCACAATATGGGGGCATGTAGGGGTTTCTCTTGTCCGTCCGTCCTTCTGTATGCACATCTAGAAGAATTTGTCCGGGCTCTTTCTTTGAAAGTTTTTGTCAAATCCACACTAAACTTTACACACATGTGTGTGACCATTATATCTTGGTCAAGTTTTATAGCCATGTAAATTGCTTCAGCGGTTTAGGAGTTTCGACCCTTTATTTGCAATAATGACTTTAAAAATATCTTGTCCAGACTCTTTCTTGGAAAGTATTTGTCCAATCCTCATCAAACTTTACACACATGTCTGTTGCCATTATAATTAATATAATTATTGTAATTATTGCATTGTTGTAATTATTTTTATTAATCGCTTCAGATTTTACAGCAGTGTAAATTGCTGTAGTCGTTTAAGAATTGCAGCCCTTTTTTCTTCAAAACATTACTTTGAAAATATCTTGTCCGGACTCTTTCTTGGAAAGTATTTTACACACGTTTGTGGCCATTATATCTTGGTCAAGTTCCATAGCCATGTAAATATCGCTTCAGTCATTGCATACTTTACATATATATATAATCAATTTTTAGCTCTCCAGAGCACAAAGTGCTCAGGGTGAGCTTTTGTGATCGCCCGTTGTCCGTCGGCGTGCGTCGTACGTCGTTCGTCGTCAACAATTTGAACCTTTAAAAATCTTCTCCTCTGAATCTACAGGGATCTCAACTTTCATCAAAAGTTATATAAATTATGCCCCTGGGGTCAAAACTGGCCCCACCCCAGGGGTGCCTTGTTTTCAATAGAAACTTATAGTAAAACTTTAAAAATCTTCTCCTCTGAAACTGGAAGGATCTCAGCTTTCATACTTGGCACATAGCATCATATTCAGGTCCTCTACAAAAGCTATATAAATAATACACCTGGGGTCGAAATTGGCCCCGCCCCAGGTGTGGCTAGTTTTCAATAGAAACATATAGGGAAAACTTTGAAAATCTTCTCCTCTGAAACTGGAAGGTTCTTAGCTTTCATATTTAGCACATAGCATCATATTCAGGTCCTCTACAAAAGGTATATAAATTATGCCCCTGGGGTCAAAATTGGCCCGCCCCAGGGGTAGCCAGTTTTCAATAGAAACATATAGTGAAAACTTTGAAAATCTTCTCCTCTGAAACTGGAATGTTCTCAGCTTTCATTTTGGCAGATATCATCATATTCAGGTCCTCTACAAAAGTTATATAAATTATGCCCCTGGGGTCAAAATTGGCCCCGCCCCATGGGTGGCTAGATTTCAATAGAAACATATAGGAAAAACTTTGAAAATCTTCTCCTCTGAAACTGGAAGGTTCTCAGCTTTCATATTTGGAACATAGCATCATATTCAGGTCCTCTACTAAAGTTACATACATTATGGCCCTGGGGTCAAAATTGGCCCCGCCCCAGGGGTGGCCAGTTTTAAATAGAAACATATAATGAAACCTTTGAAAATCTTCTCCTCTTGAACTAAAAGGATCTCAGCCTTCAATATTGGCACATTACATCATATTCAGGACCTCTACAAGAGTTCTATAAATTGTGCCCTTTGGGTCAAAATTGGCCCCACCCAGGGCCGGCTAGTTTTCTATAGAAACATATAGTGAAAACTTAGTGAAAATCTTCTCCTCTGATTGTCTGGTGAGCGCTTCAGGGCTATTCTGACCCTCTTGTATGATAATTATGGCACTTACTGTCTTTGACAAAAATCTAAAGTTGGGGCATGAGTGTCCTAATGGCTATGGACACATTTCTTCTTAGATATGAAATTTACATTAACACAAGAACTTCACGACTGTAGAATGACTAGAATCAGGTCTATAATTATTATTTTACAAGTAAACAGAGCATACCCAGACCAGACGGCTCTTTTAGCAGCCGTCTTATCTGTGTTTATTGTATGAAAATGTTTTCAAAAAGTTATCATTGAGTAAAGGGTTATTACAGATGACAAGGTCATGCAGTCTTTTTACATGTACATTTGTAACAGGTATAATTTACACTTTCAATACTGAATTTCCATTTTGAATTTTTTATTTTCTAAAAATTATGAGTTTGTATTGGCAATTTTATGGGTGTTTCTTTTTAACAAACTGATTTATGACAAACACTTTAGACCCTTATGAGAGGGATTCTTGAGCTCTGTCATCTTGGTTTACACTGTTTGCAAATGGCATTGAATCTCAGTTGTGGCATTGTTAGGGTAAGGTTTGGTGTAATCATATTACAGTTGCAATTTCATATTACAATTGTAACATTGAATTGCCTTTCTATGAAGACAAAAATATAAAATATCAAATATAAAATATGAACTTGTTTACTCGTAGCACCTTAACTCTTTCTCTATTCTATATTATGTAAGAATTAATACCATCATGAATATTTATTACCTGAATTCTATGATGGTGTATGTAGACAGGATGTTTTGCTCAGGCAGAAACTATAGAATAATATCTTTACATGTACTCTACCATAAGTAAACAGAACAGACATTGATCAGACGGCTCCTATAGGAGTCATCTGATCTGGTCTACTCTGTTTGCAAATAGTTTATACAGAAAAGGCATTTATATGAAGGAAATGTTAAATTTCTCAAACTCTTGCTCGAGTCTGATCAATAAAAATGTGATACAAATGTACTAGGTCTACACTCTTTCAATGTTTGCAATGCTGTTCATCGCTTTTGTCCATACAAGGAACAAATTACCAGGACTCTTAACTACAGGGAGTACCCATTCTCCAATTGCATATTTCTCAACCATTTCCTACTGTGTGTGTTCTCATCAGAATTGTCTTCTGACTATCTAATGAATAGTCACAAAGTAGATTTAGTATTTGGTAGAGAAATAGTAAACATTTTCTTAGAAAATATTGATAGTCTTGCTCCCAATCAAGAGATATTAATTATGTTGTTAATAAACATCATGAACTATATACATCTATTACTTTCTGACCCGTTCAAAAACGCTCAATTACAGTACTTTCAGTACTTTGATTCATCTTCTTTATGTGTCATGACTTGTGGAGGCAAGTAACCGCAGACTCATAATGGAATGGTCTAAGAGCCACACTGGCATGGCTCCAGTCATGTGCATCTGAGGCTGGGGGTATTACTGGATAGGCTATATATGAGCTCGTCCAAATTGGCACCTGATTGGTGACCCGTTAAATGTGTCGGATTAAGCAAATCTACAAGGTGGCAAATATCCCATGTCAATGTTATGCAAATCATTAATTGTCTTATCTTCGCGCTTCTCCTTAGATTGCAGCAGTTTCAACTAGAGATTTGTTTTTGTCACACAAACAGATGTCCCCCCTCCCATTCTCTTTCAAATACACAAGTGTAATGTCTGTAAATCCAAACTAATCAGGGTCTAATTTTAAGTCATCTGGGGCAATAACTCCAACGTTATCAGGGAGAGACAATTCAAAATCCCAGGTACACACCAACACATGCTGGTCAACATTCCTGTGAAGTTTGGTGACTCTAGTATTAGTGGTTTCAGAGATACACGCGACACAAAGTAAAGTTTCTCTTATTTTAAGTCATAAGGGGCAGTAACTCCAAAGTCATCAGGGGGGGGGGACAATTAAAATATCCAGATGCACAACAACTGGTGAACATTCTTGTGAAGTTTGGTGACTAGCCCTACTGGTTTCAGAGATATGTGCAGCACAAAGTTTCTCTAATTTTAAGTTATCATATAAGGGGCAATAACTCAACAATTTTCTGGCGGAGATAATTAAAAAAAAATAGGTGCACAACAACTTATGCTGGTGAACATTCCTGTTAAGTTTGGTGACTCTAGCCCTACTGGGTTTTAAGATATGCATGACACAGTTTCTCTAAATTTAAGTAATCATATCAGGGGCAATAACTCCAAAGTTATCAAGGGGAGACAAAGTTTCTCTAATTTTAAGTTATCATATAAGGGGCAATAACTCAACAATTTTCAGGCGGAGATAATTCAAAAATCCCAGGTGCACAACAACTCATGCCGGTCAACAATCCTGTGAAGTTTAGTGACTCTAGCCCTAGTGGTTTCAGAGATATGCACGACACTAAGTAAAGTTTGTCTAATTTTAAGTCATCAGGGGCAGTAACCTCAAAGTTAACAGGGGGAGACAATTAAAAAAAACTCAAGAGCAAAACAACTCATGCTAGTGAACAATCCTGTAAAGTTTGGTGACTAGCCCTACTGGTTTCAGAGGTACTCGCGACACAAAGTTTGTATCAATTTAAGTGTTCATATCAGGGGCAATAACTGAAGAATTATCAGGGGGAAACAATTCAAAAAACATAGGTGCACAACAACTCATGCTAGTGAACATTCCTGTGAAATTTTGTGACTCTAGTACTAACGGTTTCAGAGATACGCGCGACACAAGTTTGTGACGGACAGACAGGCAGACGGACGGACAGACAGACAACTCTGGCAAAAACAATATGTCTCCCCATAAATGGGGGAGACATAATTCAGCGTACACTGTGTATTATTTGGTCAAAACTTGCATTATGATTAATATAGATGTGATGATAGTTGAATATATCACACAGAAAGGTCTACCGCTTGTAAACCCGTAGAAACATTCTTAACATTGAGGACCAGAATCGAAATGAGGGATGGGTTTTCCGTTTCTTGTGTTATCATTAGTATTTATTGAATTTGCCATGATAATGTTTCATGCATGTTTTGCCATGCATCTTATTTTAGTAATGTGACATGTATTGTTTCTCAAAATCTAGCTATCCATCTTCAGCATGCACTGACAACGTTTTGTACATGTGCTGTAAACGACATTGATATAATGGTTTGTAAATACATGTGTGCATCTGTTTGTAAATACATGTATGCGTCAAAAGCATTAGCCCTCGAAAAGTCTAATGTCACTTGTATGTCACGAAATACACACGTTAAAAAGTATTGTTTCATTTCTACTTTACAAACCATGTTATATTACCTTTCGATGTCCTCATCAATACTGGTAATTTACACGTCATTACAATGGCGTCTACTCAAAATATGATACTTTTAAAAATGATTTCATAGATCATAATCATTGCTATGGTGTACTGATACGGATAACAACAACGAAAATACTCGTATATATGCAACTATTCAAATGAGCCGAGACATCAGCCTACACATACTCCGTTTAGTTCACTTAGTAAATTTAAGTTCTTGAGTCATTATATTAATCTTTGCTTAAGTCAGACGCTGCGTAAATCATTTCACGTTTTTTGTGAAACCCTACTAATTGTTATGAATATAAAAGTAAGCAGATTTTAAATTCTCATATCACACTTGGAAATTCAAACGCTATTTTGTACCTTAACTGTTCATTTGTTTTCATACCAGAAAGATGCACAGTCATGCCCGTTTAAAGAAAATAACGGATACAGACACCATAGTTTGATATAAAACCAGCTAAATCATAATTAATTCGAAAGCGATTGAATTATTTCGGTATACTTTGAGCATACCTGATGATTTAAAATTCGTTCTACTGTTTTTTAAATAATGTCCCTTCTTTTTGTTTGATTTAAGCATTAATAATTATGGATTGGCTAATGAACTGATTAACAACATGATATTCTAAATGGAAAAGTAGTAAAGTCAAGCAGGCAAAGCCACATACAAGACGCAACCACTACCACAAACGCACACTCACACACGAGATGAACACAGAAAACACCAAAAGACACACAAGAACCAGAGACAAACGTTCCACATATGAACAAAATCACAAGCACAAAGACGCAAGGCAAACAAAAGGACGGGTGACAAAGAGAGTACCGCCTTGGCACGGTCAGTAGCAAAAACACCACTAGGGGTTTAAACCGGTGTACGGACGTCCTAACCTCACACTTCTCTCAAAGTCACCCTAGCTTTACAAATAGTGTAAATAAAGGTATCCACGCTGGACTTACCCACAACATAGACGACGGTGAACACAGGACAACATGTAAAACATAGCATAATAACTGTGGCAATCCGTCAAATATGTACTCAATGACTTTGCTTAAGTCAGAGCACCTGCAGGTAAACCGTTAAGAGCACGACAGGGAAAAAGTAGTACATGAGTCTGGTAAGCTCATCCTGTATCCAAGTTTAAGAGTATACCATCATAGAGTACTACCCTCGGTATGTAAATCAAAGACCATTGTATTATAAATTATGAAGGGTGGTGAAAACTATATTTGGTAACATGTTGATGATGTTAGCTCCCAGCTGCCCAAAGCCCCGTGTCATAACGTTTTTACATTCTCTATGTGTTGACGCTGTCTGGAGGTACATTTGCTATGGAAACTCTAAAACTTAATAAAATGCAGATGACCCAAAGAGACACGTTTTTACATAGTATCTGATAGATTACGCTCAATTAGGTGGTTTTATGTATAAGAACACATCTTTATGCATTTGGAGCATCACAGGTGATTTCAGATCTAGTTTTACCATTTCCCTGTCTTTTTCTCTAATTTTAGGGGTATAACAACACCAAAAAGCCTTTTTCCACCGTCGTTTTTTGAGACCACTGGTAGCCATGGAAACGGTAGAAATACCCATAGCAGGAATGAGTTTTTTCATGGGTACAATTTTGATTTCCATTCAGCAGACCCTACCAAACACTCTGGTACCCATGAAAAATGTCAGATCCCGGGGTACAAAAGCACACGATCAACGAATAAGTTCTTTACTGTAATTAATATACACATTGCAGTCAAAATGTATAAAGTAGACGAATCTAAGGGTAATGACCATTTCCTTTGATAGTCGAACGTTTACACCACCTTTTCATAACTTAAGTTATTGAATGAATAAACATATCAATTTGTACGTTTCTATAGCTAATAATTATGCTCTTTCAAATGTCCCTCTAAACATATGTGTAACTAAATATGTGAGGAGAGTTTTTCTTATGTGTGTATCGAAGTTTCTACTGAAGAAACAACGTATCTGTATTTTTCTATCCTATCACCTTTACATGACATACAAAACAGCAAATCCAGATGGAAGATATTGCATTTTGAGTTGTTAAATCAATGTCACCAAGTAGTATCTGATAATGGTCAAAGGGACTATCCCAATATACGTTAATTGTTCATAATGCCACCTGTAATTATATAGTGCATATGCACCATTGCATATGAAAGTATGCCTGTTTCAAGAAGTGACAACTGGAAGGCTGTATTATAAGACCATTTTCTATTACCAGATGACGAATTTCTAGTAACAAATGTGGGAAGACTATTATTACCAATTTGATTTGTTGTCTTTCTACAATTAAGGTATGAAATTTGATTTATGCTTAATTAATTGTCACGAACCTGTTTGAACTATTTCATCCGTTTTTGATATGCAACATTGAAGGTACATGTACATTATTACACATAACTTACTCATTAGTAAATATAAATGCAATCTACGGATGTTACTGCAACACTGGATTTCTCACCTTGAAATCTATAGTGATGTTATCTACAAATCTCGGAAAGTTCAGGGTCATATCCATTTTCATGATTTGTATAAGCACAAGAAAGAGGAATATAGAGAGACACAGAGACTGAGAGAGAGAAAAAAGATAGATTGGTTGGAATGATGAAAGAGAGATAGAGTGGAGAGAGAAAAAGAAAGGAGGTCGGAGAGAGAGAGAGAGAGAAAGAAATTGACAGGAAAGAGAAACAGAAAGACAGAAAGTGAAAGAGGAAAGAGAATAATATGTATTGATGGGTTATTTGGTCAATGAGAGACAGAGATAGAGGGATATGAAAGTAAGCGAGTGGGAAGTGAAGGTGATGCAGACAGAGACATAGAGAGCGAGAAAGATAGTATGGTGGTAAGTGTGAGACAGGCGAAAGGATGACAGAGAGAGAGCAAAGAGGGAAGAGATATGCTAGAATGGGAGAAAGACAGAGAGACAGAAACACACATACACAGTCAGAGACAGAAATAGAGAGACAGAGAGAGATACAGATGGAGAAAATGGAGATGAAAGAGAGGAGAGCGCGATGGAGTGGAAAAAGAGAGAAAAGACAGAAATAAATAAAGACAAACAGATAAGGGTTAATGGACTGGTATGTGGGTCAGGGATAGAGAGAAACAGAGAGAGAGAGAGGGCGAGAGAGAAGAGGGGAGCGAGAGAGAGATAGATAGAGAGCAGAGGCAATCATGGAGAGGGGAGAGAGGGAATGGGAGCGGTTAGGCAACAATATACACTGTAGACGTCTGTGTTCGTTGTGATTAGAACCTGTATTGTCAACGCAATATGACTACTATGTACATGTTTTGCAACTAAATAAGCTAAAACGAATTTTCTGAATAGACATACATAATGTAGAGTAGGAAGCTTTAGAATGGAAATTAATTGCTAGTTAAGACCTGCGTCAGCGTCAAATGGCATTTGAAGCTCTGGTTTCAGAAGATGTGCCAGTACTTGGAATATACCATGTTTTGCTTTGTAATCGAATACATGCCTTTTCAGAACTTCACTTCGTTTAGATCAAATGGATCAACGTCGATGCAATAGTTGCAGCACGACGACACAGCTGCTGTTAATGACTAACATTAGTGTTCACAACGCAGGACATGAGCTATTTTTTTCAATATTCTTCAAAGAATTCCACCAGCAGGTGTGCGCTTGCAATCAATTCTGGGTGTTTGTTTGTGTATGATACCTGAGATTAATTTTCTTCCGAAACCATCTATTGCCTCATATATACAAATTCCAATTGGCTGTGATTTTTCATAACCGTCTAGATGTCAAATATAGTTTGGCCATTTTGCACCGTAAATACGTCTTTTAAGATGATGTGCTTTTCTCAGTTCATCGTCATTTGGGTCTAGTGAGTGCACAATATGCTTTACATCATTGCGCTTTACATTTTCCGATGGTTTATTTAACGGCGGTTATACAACGACCTATAATCGATTTACTGTCCACTACTTTTCATTTCATGTCCATCACATCATTGTAATATTATGGGGTTTGCAAAGACATAAATACTTAAGCAGACATCGATTCTAAGTATTTTTGATTAGCATTGTCACATGTTGGCATGTATGTTCCGAAAGTTCAATTGAATGAGTAGGAATCCCTTAGGCGCATATTTTACCTCCAACGTTAACACAAACAATGCCCGTTGTAGCAGTGTAGACCCAATTGAGAGGGCTCGTAGATGAGCCATCTTATCAGGGTCTGCACTGTTTGACATGCTACACATTTCTTTTAAAACAAGTCCCTAAATAGTCATCACAAGCTTGACCTGTTTCAAATTTTGAGTAAGCTATTTGAAAAATTAGCCATGTACTGTTTGCTACACATTTCTTAAAAAAAGTCTCGAAATAGTCATCATAAGCTTGACCTGTTAGAATTCTGGAATAACCCATTTGAAAATTTAGCCATGTACGTAATGGTTAAAACTCTGTACTCTATGTGTTTCTTTCACCCTTCAACTTTAATCCTTTCCTCCATAAATACGCCTTTCTACGCCTCTGTATAAGTCACCTGTTGGAACAATTGTGATAAATAGAGCATTTGCTCCTATAGGAGCAAGTGCTCTATTTATTACAATGGTTTCAAACTACAAAATTCTAACGTTTTCCTTTTCTCTAGTTAATACTCCTTTTCGGTAGATTTATTTAAAGTGGTTGGATCTTAAAATAGCCTATGAGGAAATGAGTTAAGGAACGTTCTTTTGACAAAATTGTCGTCTGCTTCAATTCCCAAAGTTATGAAAATGCATTATTCTATTTCTTTTTCAAAATCAATGTCTTAACGTCAATGTACGTCGAGTTCTGAGTTACTTGGCGTCTCATCTGAATCTATACTGTCTGCAAATATCACGCAAAATGTACATACAGTAAAACCCCTCTAATACGACCACTTAATGAACAAATATGGCTGTCTTTTTAAGCAGGTGGTTGCTTAATGCTGGACTAAAGTTATGCCGAAAGCACACATGGGAACTTTCTGCATAACTTTCGCCCTGCATTAAGGGGCCGTCTGATCAGGGTCTTCTCTGTGTGCTTATAAACACATGTATAGATATGATTCGACAGTTTCGGCCTTGGCCAAAAGTTAACCCTTTCACCGCCGAAGTCACATAAATGCACCACGACAAATAGTGCAGTCCCAGATCAGACGACGCCTTTTCAAGGCGGCGTCTGATCAGGGACTTCAATTTTTGTCTCAATCTCTGTTTCTATATATGTGCTTTATTCTTTTGAAATTTGCATTTATTTATCTCACTTTCCTTATTGTAAGGAATGATTTGACAAATTTGGATTGCAGACGACAATTAGAAATTTGGCGCCGAAAGGGTTAATGTTTTCACGTGCCATTATAAAAATAATATAGTCATTTTTCATGTCATTATTTCTCAGAAGAATATTCATGCAGTACTTAAAGGGTTAGTTTGTGAAATGAGAATTTGAGCAAAACAAAATGACTGAAATAGTTCATTTTATGTTTTGTTGATCCTTATAATACAGTGAACCCTCGTTACAACGGAAGTGTTTGTTTCCAGACAGTTTGCTGGTATAACGAGGTTGCTGTTATATCGAGTTTAAATATGAAAGGAACCATGTGGCCAGTTTAAACTAGTACCAACAGCTGAACGCTTAATGCAGAACACAAGAAGTGCAAAAAGCTCATTTGGGAGCTTTTTGCACTTCTTTTGTTCTGCATTAAGCGATCACCTGTCTTGTGGTCTGCATTAAGCGATCACCTGTCTTATTGGCATTGCACCTATTTATTCAGTGGTTGTTTCAAAGAGTTATCGGTAATTTTGTTTCAATGCATAAATTGCCGGTATAACGAGGGTGCCATTGTAACGAATGCCGGTATAATGAGGGTTCACTGTATCTAGAATGGGCAAAATGAATCGCGTCGCACACTGTTGTATCACGTGTGTGGGAAAATATTTATTGTATTGTTTAATGTATTCAGCTTGTATTAATTGAATGCATTTATCGTTGTTTTAGGTTTGAAATATATTATCGAACCTCAGACATATTTGGAGTCTGTTATCTACAGACATTTTTTTTATAAAAATGGCTACCCTTTAAAGCATGATTCCATTTCGTACCTTACATTTCCATTTCCATTTCAAGAACTAGTCTTACTTAATACAGTACCCACCATTCCTATGTAATCCTGATTTTCTGCAGAGATCCTACGTAAATCTTGTTGTCCGTAGCGTCTCTTCATAGTTCATTATATCCACTGTATCACTATGCTATATATTTTGCACATCGATCGTAGATGCACTATGAAATATATACTGTCTACAGTGTCCTATTAATTTCTATATCGTCCGTGGATTCGATAAACGGACCATATAGACATTTTTGGAAAATGCGGAGGACAAAGAAGGATATCAGGAAAAGCGGACGATATTGAATATAGAAAAGGATTGCGTAATTGGATTTGGCGATGTTATTTAGGTGATTTAATGAGCACCATATAACCCACAGGCCGCAGTATTCATAAGTATTATATCTAGTCCGTAGTTCGAACAGATAGTGGAATTAAAGGTTGTAACACACTACAATTATTGAATAGAACAGAATAGAACTTTATTACACATCAAATGCAAATATGTACAGCATGGAGAATATTCATATACAATATAAAAAGAAATGGGATCCGCACATATCTCATTTTAACTCTTTACTCTATGAATATTCATGCAATAATCCATATATCGCTAATAAATATTCATGACGCCATTTTCATATCTATTTTTTCATGAATATTCATGAGGTAAAGGGTTAACCAGTGCATTGTTTGATAGTACGGTTGAACTTCGATACCTCGAACTTCAAAGGACCATACAAATTACTTAAGGATATCAGAGGACAGTCATCTTATTTTTAATCACAGCTTAATGTAGGTCTAAAGTAATGCTAAAAGCTTCTGTAGGAGCTTTAAGCATTACTTTTGACATGCATTAAGCTGTTACATGTGTTTCTAGATATATTTCTGTATTATGAATTTTGGAACTTTTTTTGGAACCGAACTTTTACTTCGAGTTATATTGAAGTTCGAGTTATGCGAGTTCAAGTTATCGAAGTCCACAACTGAATGTTCATTTACGACAGGACAAATAATGTATGAAACATATAGTAAAACCTCTCTATAACGGACACTGAATTGTGCTAATTAATTGGTATTTAGGACAGGTGGCTGCTTAAAGCAAGAGGAAAGTAAAACAGTTCTGTTTTACTTTCACCTTGCTTTAAGCAGCCACCTGCCTTTAACTCACAATAGTTGATGTAATTTAGTGGCCGTTATAGAGAGGTTTTACTATACTAATGCGCTATTTTAAATGATACATTCGCGTATACATTATTCAGCATTAGCCAGGCGTATACAGTTCTAGCGAGGTTGCTTTAACCCTTTACTTCATAAATATGCATCTATACGCCTATGAGTAGACAACAGAGTAGACACAGATCAGACGGATAGAAGCAGTCTGGTCAGGGTCTGCTCTGTTTGCTTATGATATAATACTGATATGAGTCTTCAGTTTTTGCCAAGGGCAAAACGTCCTGTTTCCATGTTGTCATTATAGCAAATTAATCTGATTAATAGTCGTGACGTCATTGTGTCTTACATGAATATTCATGAAGGAAAGGGTTAAGTATATTTATTTTTATATCGGTATAACTTTACAAATTATATAAATACATAGAATATATTTTCGCAATATGTCTAATCA
The DNA here is from genome assembly GCA_963576725.1 of Azorinus chamasolen. Classification (NCBI taxonomy): domain Eukaryota; kingdom Metazoa; phylum Mollusca; class Bivalvia; order Cardiida; family Solecurtidae; genus Azorinus; species Azorinus chamasolen. The sequence continues at coordinate 77,395,877 of OY755248.1, forward strand.
ATGTACTAAGAAGCATTGCGTTTGTCCATTTAAATAGAAGCAAAAATAGTCGACTTTGAGGGTTTGTGAAATATGAATTTTCATGAGAAAAATAAAAGATTGACACCATGTTTTGACTATCTATATTCATACTGCAAATGCAGTTACAACAGAACATCCCTTCAGCGACTGCTCAATACATAAACATGGATTGTTTTAAATGCACGTACAGTAAAACCTCTCTATAACGGTCACTAAATTATGTTAATTAGTTTATATTTAGGGCAGGTGGCTGCTTAAAGCAAAGTAAAAGTAAAACAGAACGCTCCTATAGGAGCGTTCTGTTTTACTTTCGCCTTGCTTTAAGAAATCACCTGCCTTTACAACAAAATGCTCGATGTGATTTAGTGGCCGCTGTCGAGAGGTTTTACTGTGGTTGCTAAATGTAAAACTAAACTTATACAGGAAGCTCCCATGGGATTTTTCAACATAACTTACGCCATACATTCAGTCATCACCTGCTTATAAGGTATTTCCAGCAACGGCCGTTTGTTTTCTTCCTTTCAATTTGACATTCATTTTACAAATTGATTAAATTTATATTTTAAACATTTTTCTTTTCAGAAATAATTTTAATACAGTTATATAGTAAAGGTCCTAGTGTAGTTCATAAATGTTAAACAACACTTTCTAAGAGTTAAATAAACACTAATTTTCATCTGAAAATATGCAAAAAGAGGTGTCTTATAACTCAATTTTCCAGATTTTTAAAAAAAACAAAACAAAAAAAACTTGTTTTCAAAAGTATCCTTCCAAATATCTTCTTTAGTCTTGTTGGTGTATTAATAAGTCCTTATAATATGATATATAAAAGTATAGATTTAATCAATTTTTAATATGAAGGTCAAATTGAAAGGAAGTTAACAACGACCATTGCGGGAATCACCTTTACCCCCTCCTTCATATAAACGCGTTTTCACGCATTTGTAAACGGAATAGGAGCCGTCTAAACATGGTCTGCTCTGTTTGCTTATCACATGATATAGATCTGATTCTACAGTTTTTGTCAAAGCTAAATATTCCCTTGCAAAATTTACATAATTATAAAAATGAGATAATAAATATCCATGTCATTATTTTTTAACATTTATACTGATCAGGGAAATGGTTAATCCGACTAACACAGTGGCCATTAGCAGATTCGTTCAATTTTAGTATGTACTACAGTGCTCCCTCTCTACAACGACATCCTTTGGGATACGAAGATTGTATGTGTTGTTCAGAGGGAGTTGTTATAGGGAGGGGAAATCAAACATAATTAGCTTGTTTGCAGATCCCCAGACAAGGTGTATTTCGAGAACTAAAACCGTTATGCCTCAATCAAACTCTATGTTGTGACCACTCTTTAGAATCGTCACAAAGTGACGATTCTAAAGAGTGGTCACAACATAGGGTTTGATGGAGGCATACAGAAAATACGATGGAAAAAGTTGTTTCTGGAGTCTTGTTGTTTCGGAAACAGTGACATGCGTTGTTGTAAGGAGGGAATCGTTATGCAGAGGGCCGTTGGAGGGAGGGAGCACTGTAATTGCAAACGTTTGTACGTCAGAATTCTTAAGAGAAAATAAAGCAATATTGAGAAATAAGTGACATATTGTCATCTGTTTTCGATGAGTTTGACTGAGTGTTGGTCTAACGCCGATACGTCACATTTTGGCTATTTTTCTGCCGGTTTTGAGCAGACAATGGGCAATTCCGTTAGCCCTTTCACCGCCAATGTCGCATAAATGCACAGCGACAAATAGTGCAGTCCCAGATCAGACGCCGCCTTTTCAAGGCGGCGTATGTCTGATCAGGGACTTCACTTTTTGTCTCAATCTCTATTTCTATATCCGTGGTTTATTTCTTTTGAAATTGCATTTATTTATCTCATTTCCTTATTTTACTGAATGATTTAACAAACTTGGGTTGCAGACGACAGTTAGGAATTTGGCGCCAACAGGGTTAGGGTGATAAGGTGAACGCGCTTATGTTGTGCTTATGTTACGCTTATGTTGTTACTATGGATTTTTACGTGTCATTTCCTAATTTTCTCTTTGACGTCTGTTCTATATTTGCATGTTCAGTAAGTGGTCGATTATCACAGTTTTTAGTTTTCCTCATTTTTAAGCACATACTTTATTATACGCCTTATATATGTAAACCAATAGCTGTTGAGTTTATGCGGAATACGTTTACATGTATATACAGTTATGTGCTTATTTAATACATGAATATCAACTCATTACCTCATTGGCTATTTTTAGATAAACCTCTTTAGATCAATCTACCGAAAAGGAGCATTAACTAGAGAAAATGAAACTTCTAAATTTTTGTAGTGTGAAACCATTGTGATAAATAGAGCATTTGCTTCTATTGGAACAAATGCTCTATTTATCACAATGGTTTCGCAAAGTGACTTTTACAGAGTCGTTAATATTAGGGAATGGGTTTATTTTTTAAATAAACAGCTTTTATAATCTTAAACTGGTCATATACAATGTACATGCTTTATTAAAACAGCTTATATTATAAATAAACAATAGGGCCATAGTGACTATGATATCGCTCATTTGACCCCCGGGGCATAATTCATATAACTTTTGTAAGGACTTCAAGATGATGCTATGTGCTATATATGAAAGCTGAGATCCTTCCAGTTTCAGAGGAGAAGGTTTTCAAAGTTTTCACAATATGTTTCATTCGGACTGAAAGTAGACTATAACGGTAGACTTACTTTACTTGTTTTTACTCAAGGGGCATAATTTGTAAAACTTTTGTGAAATTGTTGCTTTGTGCCAAATATGAAAACTGAGAACATTCCAGTTTCAGAGGAGAAGGTTTTCAAAGTTTTCACTATAGGTTTCTATATAAAACAAGGCACCCCTGGAGCGGGGCCTATTTTGACCCCAGGGACATAATTTACATATGATGCTATGTGCCAAAGATGAAAGCTGAGGAGAATCCTGTAGATTTAGAGGAGAAGAATTTTAAAGGTTTAAATTGTTGACGACTGACGACGCTTGGCGTCAGCCGACGGACGGCGGACATCAGGCGATCACAAAAGCTTACACTGAGCACTTTGTGCTCTGGTGAGCTAAAAAGAAAACTTGGCAAATTGATGCATAAATATATTAAAATTTGAAACATGATTATAAAATTTTAAATTCAACAGATTTCATTATCTTAAATATATAAAATTTATATTCATACAATATTATATTATAAATAGATAAAAAGAAAACTTAATATATAAAATACTTCTAAAAAATAAATACTAAATATATGCAAAATCTGGCTTCTCACGAACTAAACAAACTATGGACCCTGTTTACTCACTTAACCCTTCGCTTGCTATTCACGTCAATATACCTACCTGTAAATAGTGAAGACCCAGATGAAACAGCTCCTGCAGGAGCTGTCTCATCAGGGTCTGCACTATTTACAAATTGATTGTGCAATCAGTGCACTCCACAGCAGTGATCGCACAGCGAAATACTCGTACACAGTGAAGATATATGTAATTATACAACAGGGCATGGGTAAATAAGGAGAAATGTATTTTAAAATTCAGCAAGAGAAGGACTACGTTTCTGCCCTGGCTGAAAATTCTTAAATACATGTGCTATAATAAAAAAATCTAATTAATATTCATGACGTCATTACTTCTTACAAGAATATCCATGACGGAAAGGGTTAATTAACATAGACTGGCATAGTAACATAGTGTAGAACTTGATCAAACTGCTCAGTCAGAAGACGATTTGCATAAGTTTATCTGTCCGAATACTTAGGGAAAATTGGGTAACAAAACACTGCAGTTGTTAATGTCCGAATATACACTGTTTTGCACGAAAACATAGTAGAGCCCCAATAGTTCGAACACTAGAACAAGTATGATTATCAGTAAAAGTCCCAAAGTTCGAACAAAAACCTTAACCAAGGTATGACACGGACGCAGACGCAGGCGCGGACGCCGGTGCGAGCAGGAAAGGTCCGCTATTCTTTGAATAGTCGAGCTAAAATTATGTAACTTACTATTCATTCAGTCATTAAGTTTTACATGATTGTTCATTAAATAAAGGGATTTATTCACGCCCTTATATTGTTGATTTGATTATCTTTTGCTTTCCTTCCCTAAAATCGAAGTTCAACTATTATATTTGATGCGAGTTTCGTTGCTCCAATACGAATTAACCCATTCCCTCACATTGACGCCTTTTGACGCTTCTGTAAAAATCATTGTTTGAAACCATTGTGATAAATAGAGCATTTGCTCCATAGGAGCAAATGCTCTATTTATCACAATGGTTTCGGAACTACACAATTCTAAAAAAAAATCTTTTCTCTAATTAACGCTCATTTTCGGTGAATTTATTCAAAGAGCCCCTGGTCTAAAAATAGCGTATGGGGTAAAATGTTATTGTCTAAGGCATGAATTGCTTCTTGCAGCTGTGACAGTACACAAGGTTTCACTTGTTTGATCCGGCGAACTCCGACGAAATTGTATGTCAGTACAATGTTTCGGTTTTTTGGTGGTATGAGTGTGCATGAATAAGAGGGCCATGGTTTCCCTGATATCGCTCATCAGACAATCAGAGGAGACGATTTTCAAAATGTTCACTAGATGTTTCATTTGACCTCAATGACATAATTCATAGAACTTTTGTAGAGGGCTTCGTGATGATGCTATGTGCCAAATATGAAAGCTGAGAACCTTCCAGTTTCCGAGGAGAAGCGTTTCAAAGTTTTCACTACATGTTTCTGTACAAAACAAGGCCCTTCTGGGGCATGATTAATTTTGACAACAGGGGCATAATTCGTATAACCCTTGTAGAAGACCTGAAATTGATGCTTTGTGCCAATTATTAAAGCTGAGAATCTTCCAGTTTCAGAGGAGAAGATTTTCAAAGTTTTCACTATGTGTTTCTATAGAAAACTGGCCACCCCTGGGATGGGGCTAATTTTGACCCCAGGGACATAATTTATATAAATTTTGTGGAGAACCATGATGTTATGTGCCAAAAACAACAGCTGAGAACCTTCACGTTTCAGAGGGGAAGACTTTCAGTTTTCATTATATGTTTCTTTTGGAAACTGGCCACCACTAGGGCGGGGCCAATTTTGACCCAGGGACATATTTTATATAACTTTTGTAGAGGATATATAGATGATGCTATGTGCCAAATACGAAAGCTGGTAATCGTGTAGATTCAGAGGAGAAGATTCTTAAAGGTTCAAATTGTTGACAATGCGCGAAGCATGACGTACGCCGACGGACGACGGACATCAGACGATCACAAACTCTCAGCCGGAGCTCTGGTGTGCTCAAACGATTTACACCCCTTATGTTTGTATGATTATACATCTTCCTTATTGTGTGCTAGCTCAGTATTTTGCGATCATACAGATTTTCGCTTCCCCCTTTGTGCGTGTGCACTTACTTTGTGTGGTCATACAAGTTTTCGCTTTCCCCCTTGTGTGTGTCCATTAAGTTTGTGTGATCATACACATTTTCGCTTTCCCCTTTGTGTGTGTGTGTGCACTTAGTTTGTTTGGTCATACAAGTTTTCGTTTCCCCCCTTGTGTGTATCCATTAAGTTTGTGTGATCATACATATTTTCGCTTTGCTCTTTGTGTGTGTTCGTTGAGTCCGCGTGATCATACACATTTTCGCTTTGCCCTTTGTGTGGGTTCGCTAAATTTGTGTGATCATACATATTTTCGCTTTGCTCTTTGTGTGTGTTCGTTGAGTCCGCGTGATCATACACATTTTCGCTTTGGCCTTTGTGTGTGTTCGCTAAGTTTGTGTGATCATACACATTTTCGATTTGGCCTTTGTGTGTGTTCGCTAAGTTTGTGTGATCATACACATTTTCGCTTTGGCCTTCGTGTGTGTTTGCTAAGTTTGTGTGATCATAAACATTTTCGCTTTGGCCTTTTTTTTGGATCGCTACGTGCGTGTAGTCATACATATCTCATCGTGCCCTACAGCTATGTTTCTCTCTGTATCAATGACGTCAACCGAAGAATAAGCATACTGGTCCGTGTCGAGGTTAGCTGATGCTTGTTGATTATTACTTCTTTGCCGTGATGCTGCATTTACACTTCGAGATGGACTCCTTGTTCGAGATCGACTTTTCATGAAAAAAAGGATGACATAAAATTGAGTAGTTACTTGGATTGGTTCTCGGATAGGTTCTCATTAATGTTCTCAAACATGTTTACTTAGTTCCAAGCTTCTAAGATATGACTATTCTACAGGATGTCCCAAAAAATGGAAATTGGGATTAAGAACTGCAATTTATCCCATTTCTGTCAATATTGCTAACTTAAATTAAAATATACACATGTAGCTTAGTAGAGACAACATTTTGACATATGTTGTCTAAAATTTGTCTAAATACATTCGTTGGTGTTTAAGATATCAGCATTTAAATGAAAGTACCAAAAAACTCCGTTTTAAACATGATATAGACATGGACTATGCAAAGTACGAATATCATGTTAAAACAGATTTTAGATGCATTCATCAAAATACTCATATCTTTGAAACCAATTCAGATTTTTATGAGAAATTTGGCAGACATATGCACAAATGAATTATCTACAACAGTAAATATTTATATTTTAAAGTTTTCAGTTACGTTGGTTAAAATACACATTTGATCAAGGGTTACGGTTTTTTGGGACACCCTGTAGTGGTCTACGCAGAGGATCCAGTCTCTAGCTCGATATTTTCAAAGCAAACATGTTTGAAACATGGAAGAATTTGCATATAGCGATCACAAAATGAAGATGGGAGCGGTAATAATGGCAGGGGTAGCGCAATGCAGGACGAAATTATGCGAAAAGCTCTCAGAGGAGCTTTGTGCATAACTTTCGTACTGCATTAAGCTACTACATGTCTTCTACATTACACATCCCCTTCTACGGACGCCTCTGTAAAAATCGCTTTTTGAAACCATTGCTGAATAGGAACTAATGCTCTATTTATCACAATGGTTTCAAAACTACACAATTCTAAAAGTCCCCTTTTCTCTTGTAAATGTCCCTTTTCGGACATTGGGTCTAAAAATCGCCAGAACTCCATACTTATTGTAGGTGGCCGTGGTAGACCGACTGTGTCCTTCTACTCGTTGAATAAGAAATGATGACGTCATGAATATTAACCCTTTCGCTGCCAAACTCAGCGCTGCTACAATTTTCCATTATTTTGATTTTCTTCATTTTTGTTTCAAAAACATAGTAACAGTACCAAACAGTTTGGATCCTGGTGAGACGCCGAGTTACTCGGCGTCTCATCTGGATCCAAACTGTTTGCATAGGTAATCACAGATCCGGCTTTGGCAGCGAAAGGGTTAAGTTACTGAATCTGTATATTATTAACAAAGGGTATTTCCAACATGACAGAAACTTTAAAATCATATAAATATTGTTTCATAAGCAAACAGAGCAGACCCTGGTCAGATAGCTCCCACATGATCTGTCTGAACTGGATCCGTTCTGATTGTAGAGGCGTCAAAATATGTTTTTTATGGATTATGGTATAACGTATTTTATTTCATGTACCATTTCAAGAAATAAGGGTCGGGTCACAAGTTCGGCCTACATCGGTTATTGCTCTCTCCCATACACTAGTCAGCAGTATTTGTGTCAAATTAAACAAGAAAATAGGATATCAACTGATCCAAATATTCTACCTGATAATTAACACTTTCACCGCCAATGTCGCAAAGATACACCACGGCAAATAGTGCATTCCCAGATAATTAGCCCTTTCACCGCCAATGTCGCAAAAATACACCAAGGAAAATAGTGCAGTCCAAGATCAGACGCCGCCTTTTCAAGAACTTCACTTTTTGTCTCAAACTCCATTTCTATATCCGTGCTTTATTCCTTTGAAATTGCATTTTTTTCTTGTTTTCTTTTTTACCGAATAATTTAACAAACTTGGTTTGCAGACGACAGTTAGAATTTCGCGCCGAAAGGGTTAAATAATGACATAATGAACATCCAATAGCCTAATATATCTATAATGGTACATGGACATATGGTTATTTACCTCGGCATAAACTGTAGGACCAGAAAAAAAAAACAATAAGCAAATAAGCAAACTGAATAGATCAGGCAGCTCCTACAGGAAATGTCTAATCAGGATCTATCCTGCTTGAAAATGTGTGAGAAGTCGTCAGATAAATGTTTACTAAGTAGAGGGTTATACAAACATAATGTCTTTCTGTGCCTTTGCAAACAGAGTAGACCCAGATCAGACGGCTCCTGTAGGAGCCGTCTGATCTGGGTCTGCTCTGTTTGCTTATAATATAAGCTAGATGTGTTTCTGCCATGGCCAAAGATTCCTGTGTCAGTGTGCTATTTTAACAATTAATCTAATTAATATTCATGATGTCACTATTTCTTACATGCATATTCATGGAGTAAAAGGTTATACAAACATAATATATCAGCACGTCAACCCTGTAAAGCTCAACACAAATTGACAGACTAACTGTCTTCTTTGTCAAACATCTTTCTTTTTGATGAACACTACTGAAACAAATACTTATTGAACACTTTACTCAATGAATACTCCTTTTTAACGCCCTTGCAACCAGAGTAGACACAGATCAGAAGTCTCTTGTAGGAGTTGTCTGATCAGCGTCTGTCCCGTTTGCCTATGAAATATTATAGATATGAGTGAAGTTCCCTGTTATGGTGAAATAGTGCCTTGGTGAAAAATCCATCATAAAACCTTAGCTAATTTACACTTGTGATGTCAATGTCGTTTACCAAATGTCCATAAGAGAAATGATTAAAATAAATCACCTGTCCCTCTTATGCCACCACTAGATGACTAAGCATAGGTTAGTTTAACCCTTTACCTCAAAGGCTATTTTTAGATATAACCTCTTTGAAAACATCTACCGAAATGGAGCATTAACGAGAGATTAATAATAATAATTATTTTTAGAATTTTATAGATTGAAACCATTGTGATAAATAGAGCATTAATTTTGCTCCTATAGGAGCGAATGCTCTATTTTATCACAATGGTTTCACAAAGTGACTTTTACAGTCGTCAAAACTCGTCAATATGAGGGAATGGGTTAAGCAGAGTGTGGCTTAATATAGAGTGAAAGAAATACAGAAAGTATGAGAAAGCTCTGCATTGCATTCGTATTGCATTAAATTCCCTCATACTTTTGCAAACAGAGTAGACACAGATAAGACGGCTCCTGTTGGAGCCATTTGATCAGGGTCTTCTCTGCTTGCATATGGTATAAATGGAAAAGTAGTAAAGTCAAGCAGGCAAAGCCACATGCAAGACGCAACCACCACCAAAACACCGATAGACAGCATGACACACACACACAACCACACACCCAAACGCACACACACACATACGAAATGAACACAGAAAACACCAAAGGACACACAAGAAACAGGGACAAACGTTCCACAACATGAACAAGCCACAAGCACAAAGACGCAAGGCAAACAAAAGGAAGGGTGACGAAGAGAGTACCGCCTTGGCACGGTCAGCAGCAAAAACACCACTGGGGGTTTAAACCGGTTTACGGACGTCCTAACCTCACACTTCTCTCAAAGTCACCCTAGCTTTACAAATATTGTAAATAAAGGTATCCCCGCTGGACTTACCCACAACATAGACGACGGTGAACACAGGACAACATGTAAAACATAGCATAATAACTGTGACAAACCGTCAAATATGTACTCAATGACTTTGCTGAAGTCAGAGCACCTGCAGGTAAGCCGTTAAGGGCACGACAGGGAAAAAGTAATACATGAGTCTGGTAAGCTCCTCCTGTATCCAAGTTTAAGAGTATACCATCATAGAGTACTACCCTCGGCCTGTCATCGCGCAAGCAAAGAGGGAAGCGTAGCTACCGACTGTAAAAGGGTCGATAACCAAACATGCAGTGTGTTGCAATATGATAGGATCATAACCTTTCTTTTTAAATGTTTTAATGCGTTTTATAAACAAATCATGAAAATGGATATGACCCCGAATTTTCCTAAGTTTGTAGACAACATCCCCATAAAATTCTGGTTGAGAAATGCCTTGTCGCAGTAACGTCCGTAGATTGCAATTATATTTACTAATGAGAGGTAAATTTCGATAATAAAATTTAGAAAAGGTTTTCCGAAGTTTGTGATATCTGTAACCTTGCTTAAGAAGTTTATCAGTTATAACTAAATTACGTCTGTTAAAATCTTCAAGCAAAGAACAGGCTCGGGCAAACCTAATAAGTTGAGAAATATAAACCCCATAAGATGTAGAACGTGGCACATCCCCATCTAGAAAAGGATAATTAACAATTTTAAAATTAAAATCTTCTCTTTTATCGTATACTTTGGACGAAACTTTATCATTTGTAATTGAAAGATTCAAATCTAAAAATGAAGCATTAATGTCAGATTGATTAGCTTTGTTTAAAGACAGTTCTTTTGGGTAGATTGAAGAAACCATAGTATCAAAATAAGGATTATCTAAATTCAAAATATCGTCTAAATACCTTGAAGTTTTATTAAAAGCATTAACAATATCGGTCTGTGTATCAGGTTTTAAGCTAAGCATAAAATCCCTCTCGTAGCAATACAAAAACAAATCTGCAACAAGAGGGGCACAATTTGTACCCATGGGTATACCAACAACTTGACGATATATGGTATCCCCATAACGCACAAATATATTATCTAAAAGAAAGGTAAGAGATCTACAAACATCAAGGCAAGTCCACATTGTGAAATGTTCAACTTCTGAATTCGAAAAGAATGAACGTTGAACATTACAAGCAATGAACATTTTGTTTTCTCTGGCAAAGGTTTTTTCTATTAATTTAATAAGTTTATCCTTTATAAGATGGTGAGGTAGAGTAGTATAGAGTGTAGAGAAATCATAAGAGCTCAGTAAAGAAATGTTATACTGTTCATTTTCAAGTTTTGTTAAAACATCATTTGAATTTTTTATGGACCAAAAAACATTAATACCAGAATTTTCATATATCTAATTCTACAATTTCTGCAATTTTACAAATAATTTAACGAATATTCATGAGTTTTTTAATTCTGTATAAATATTCATTAAGGAAATGGTTAAGCTAGTACTACGTGTCACTATGTCACTAAACATTTTAACCCTTCGCTTGCTGAATTTTAAAATACATTTCTTCTTCTTTACCCATGTCCTGTTGTATAATTACATAAATCTTCACTGTGTACAAGTATTTCGCTGTGCAATCACTGCTGTGGAGTACACTGGCTGTACAATCAACTTGTAAATAGTGCAGACCCTGATGAGACAGCTCCTGCAGGAGCTGTCTCATCTGGGTCTCACTATTTACAGGTAGGTATATTGACGTGAATAGCAAGCGAAGGGTTAAGATGTTTGTTTCGTGGTTATAATGAGGACGTTTAACTGAAAATGGATTTGAATGAGATAATTACCGCTTTAAACAACAGAAACCTGCAACTCCGACCAGGACCAAAACCAACACCGAACCGACGACGATTATCCACAGCAGCGTGGCAGTCTCTGAAATAATACAATATTGTATATGTATATACGATTTTATTTTACTAAATATGTAACTGACAAAAATGGTGACAGCTCAAACACTACTCTGAAGCAATAACAGTCACAAGTAGAAATTCCTGTATGGATAAATGAACTACAAAAACGTGACCATACATCGTAATATAGATTTAGAAAGTAGTAAGTCAAAGAAACGCTACAAGTATATGTTTAGGTGTAAATAGTTAAACTAAGTCAAAGTTCATCAATGAAGTAATAAAAATGACACTATAAGAAAAGAGTTATATGTTTAATTCGTTACTCCATATACTCCATATATATTAATTTAAAAAATAATAACATCATGAATATTAATTGGATTAATTGTTAGAACAGCACATGGACACATGAATTGCTTGCCATGCCAGCAAAAGTAGAACCATATCTATAGTATCATTAATAAATATATCATAAGCAAACAGAGCAGATACTGACCAGTCAGCTCCTACATGAGCCGTCTGATCTGGGTCTACTCTGATTGCAGAGGCGTGGAAATGCATATTCACGGAGTAAAGTGTTAGATAATTATTTATTTCAGTAGTGGTATTCAAGAAGAAAGATGTTTGACAAAATGACCGTCAGTCTGTCTATTTGTGTTCAACATTACAGATTGGACACTCTAATACATTATGTTTGTGTAACCCTTTACCCATGAATATTCATGTAAGAAATAAACGACATCATGAATATTAATTAGATCAAATATTAAAACACTGACACAGGAATCTTTGGCCTTGGCAGAAACTATAGAATAATTTCTATATTATGTCATTAAGCAAACGGGCAGACCATGATCAGACGGCTCCTAACTGAACTGTCTGATCAGGTCTACTCTGTTTGTAAAGTCTTAGAAAAAACCCTTTACTCCATAGACTTTTATCTACGCAAATGTGTATTTATGGAGTAAATGGTTAAATGATTGAAACAATTGGCAAGTGTATCCTATATGCATATAGAACGTTGTCTGTGTGTATACAGTAACACATAGATGTTTTCAATCCTTTATTCATACTTACGTCATTCTACGAGTTGCAAACAGAGTAGACCCAAATCAGATTTATTAGGAGCCTTCTCTGCTCTGTTTGCTTATGAAATACTATAAATATGATTATACAGTTTCTGCCATTACCAAAACGTCCTGTGTCGATGTTCATTTCATATCGATATTTAAAGATCAAAATCATTATAGAAAAAACAGAGACATCAATGATAACACCGATATAGTATCGATAGACGTGTATCGATGATGACATCAATACTGGATCGATAGACATATATCGATGATGACATCGATACAGGATCGACGACGGGTATGGATAATAACTTCGATAACACTGGAGCAATGATTATACAGTATCGTTCAGTTTTTCAGTAGTTCTGAGTCTTATCAGGATCCAAGCTTGGTCAGAAGCTACTTGAAAGTTTGATCGGATCAGCATTGGTCAAAATTGCATCAGATCCAACATTTAGTAAATAGTTTTTATTCATGGCGAAGAAAGTGTAAAGAAGGTAACATTTAATTCAATGTATTGTTGCAGGGACACGTTGACTCACCGCCGTCACCCTTTGAGTCACCCCCGTCACCCATTGCATCCCCATCACCCATTGATTCATCCCCGTCACCCTTTGATTCTTCCCCGTTTCTCTTTGATATACTCTTGTCATCCTTTGAGTCATCCCCGTCACCCATTGATTCATTCCCGCCTCCCACTGATTCCTTCCCGTCAGTCACTGTTTCATCCCCGTCCCCCCTTGACCCATTCCTGTCACCCTGTGAGTCATCCCAGCCACCCTTTGACTCACTCCTGTCTGTCATTGACTTATTTTCGCCATCGCTATGTCCACACACTAGTAAATGTTTTCGCTTCGTCTGGCAATCTTCCTCGTGCAAAGACAGGTCTTGGTTCTTGCTCACACGCACGGAAACACACCAAGGAAACTCCGAGTCATCTGTCGGTAGAGTAGACCATGTAGAAATTATACCTTATAGGTGCAAAATGTCTGGAAACAAACAACTCCGTTGTAACGAGGGTTCACTATAATAGCAAATGAACACAGAAAATGTTGGTCTGGTAGAAACCCTAGACTCAGATCTACATGTATATTATTCCATCAGCAAACGAAGCAGACCTCTAAGAAGGGACCGTCTGATCTGGATCTACTCAGTTTGCTTATGCGTTATAAGGCGTATTTATGGAATATTGGGTTTTACCCCATCATGTTTACCCATAAGTAGTCGCTATACACAGGTTATACTGTACACATATGTTTTGAGAAATAACACTATAGGATACACAAACATATCTTTCCAAATTACAGTAAAACTCCGATATTTTGAATACTAAAACAAGCATCATTATCGATCTTTCTGACAGGTAAACTTTCAATGCAGGGTGAACGTCTCTAGGAGCTTTCTGTATGACTTTTACCTTGCATTGAGCCGCCAACTGCCTAGAAAGTTCTATCCAGTTACTGTATTTCTAAATTTTATGTGATGTCCTTCGACATATATGAACTTCCCCCTATTTTATGTTTGTTTTGTCTTTGTGCGTCTCTTGATGTTTTTATAGTTATGTACTTTTGCTGTTTCCTTGTGTTGCTGTTCGGGCGACTATTTGTTCTGTATGTGGTGTTTCCTGCATGACTCTTTTTTGTACTTTGATTATATCATCATCAATGAATTTGGTCTGTTTGGCATATAATAAGACTTCATATTATTAAATGCATATATCAGAACGAGTCAACGAGACAATCCCCTGTTATGGATATAGTAAGCCGTATCAGCTTTCAATCTTTAGTTTGTGTATCAATGTTAAAAAAATATCTCCAGTAGGTGGTTAATCCTTTACTCCATAAATAAGTCTTTCTACACCCTTGCAAACAGAGTAGACCCAGATCAGACGGCCCCTATAGGAACAGTCTGATCAAGGTTTGCTCTGTTTGCTTATGATATAATACAGATATGATCCTACAGTTTATGCTATAGCCAAAGTTCCCCGTGTTAGTGTGCTATTATAACAATTCATATAATTAATATTCATGATGTCATTATTGCTTTCATGAATATTCATAGTGTAAAGGGTTAACCCTTCGTATGCTACACATAAAGTCTGCTAAACCTCTGACTTATTACAGGTTCTAATTACGTTCCGATTCGTTTAAGCCTTCAATGCACTGAATATTTAACCTTGTCACAGCCAATGTCGCATAAATGCACCACGAAATAGTGCAGTCCCAGATCAGACACCGCCTTGAAAAGGCGGCGTCTGATCAGGGACTTCACTTTTTGTCTCAATTTCTTTTTCTATATGTGTGATTTATTCCTTTGAAATTTGCATTTATTTATCTTATTTCCTTATTGTACCGAATGATTTAACAAAAAATGGATTGCAGACGACAATTAGAAATTGGCGTTCAAGGTTTCCAGACATTGAATATTTAATGGAGAAAATAGGGAAAGGGTTAACCTTTTTAATACAGCAAATCGTAGCTAATACGAAAACTCAAATCATTATTATACCAGTCTTTAACCGATTTCAGCATGAACATTATTCAAGATGTCATAACCTTGTGAAAAACTATGACGTTGTACGCAACTAAGCTTGTGCATCTGATAAACTGTAAAATGCACCCGATATTTAATTTTGCACAAATACAGAGGGGAACTCAAAATCTAACCAATCAGATGCTCGAGAATGGCTGAAGCAAACATGTTGTTTAAACTCAGAAGCAAGCCTTTAATTCGCACAAATACTATGGCATGCCAAGCATTGCAATATTGTATAAAATATATTTCTATTGTATAAATTTATATATGTACAATGTATTGTATATTTTATATATTATTGTGTAAATATATATTTATTGTATAATTTTATATATTTATTGTATACTGAATAAACTGTATATTGAATAAAATATATTTTATACAATAAATATATAAAATATACAATAAATATATGAACTATAAATAAATATATAAATTATACAATAAATATATAAATTATAAATAAATATATAGAATTATACAATAAAAATATATTTTATACAATATTGCAACGCCTGGCACGCCATAAATTACAGAATAAAATACATAATATAACAGATAATGTTCATGCCAGGAAAACGATAAAATTCTTACCTTCAGTATTGCTCCAGATTATATCGGAACTGCGCATCACTCCTGTCCACATGGACTTCCCACTTGGTATATTCTTGTAATTACTTTCCACATTGTCAATTTGTTTTACAGGCAGTGTGCGGCAAAATCGAAAAGCGTCAATCAATGAGACGCTTGTAAGGTTCATCTTAGATCGTGCTGCATTGTAAGAGAAAATTGTAACTTAAACTACATGTATTGTGACAGATAACTCTTTGCAAACGGTTTGGACCCAGATGTGGCACACCGCATTATGTGGCGTCTCATCAGAATCCAATCTGCATGGCACTTTGACCACATTTTTTGCAAAAGAATGAGAGAATGTTGTTGTTTCTTAATTGAAGCAAATGACATGTTTTGCAGCCGAAGCAGTACTTAGCGTGCAAAGAGATGGCACATCAACGAACTTGAAAAATGCTGGAGGGATTTCGCTACCGTTTATCACATGGTTATTCTTGTTAGAAGTTATGACACCGTGGATGTTAGTTAGATTGGTGTCGTCTGTCTTTGAATGCATTTGCTTCTTTCAAAACAGATTTTGGTGTGCATCTTGTTTTTTGAGTGTTGACAAACTATACTTCAATTTTGAGCTTATAATTGGTAATGTCTCAATCGGAATTGCAGACTTTAAATTGCAGAACACTTATAACATTCGACGAAATAAGAATGCAGATATTAATTACTGAGCCTAAATTTGAAAACTGTAATGGAACTCGAAATGCCAATTTATGAAACTCAATTTAGAAAAGACACCAGAAACGAAAACTGCAAGTTTTTCATATATATATTTGTCTTAAACAGTGCAGATCTGGATCCAACTCACGACTACCCTCTCTACCAATAAAACCAGCTTACAAATTATTATGTCAACTTACAACACTTGAAACCGTGTGTATCAGAGCATGCTTCTGGGGACACTGATTTTGGTGTACTGCCAACAACCACGCACCTTTTATCCATAACTGCATGTGGCTTCCATGTGCTTGCTACAACCAAATGATAAAATCATTGTTATTTTATATGGTTAATGTGTAATATTTCATGTCTTGATGTGCGTTCCGTCATGCTTTGTGCTATTTCTTGTTTGAAAATGTTTGGTTCAGTGCCCTTTTGTGCGTTGCTCTCCCTTTTTGACTGTTTTTCCATTATACACTTGAAACAGATACAACTTATCAGTATTGGTTGTTGCATCATTTCATATAGCGCCGATCTATATCAGAGGTATCCGTAGCAAAATGTGTTTAATCATTTACTCCATGGATTTTCTTTTTTAATAATGGAACATTTTCAAGGGAATGTTTGCTGTAATAGTAATTGTAGAATCAAATCTATATCATACCATAAGCAAACAGAACAGACCCTGATCAGACGGTATCTGAAGGAGTCGTCTGATCTGGATCCACTCTGTTTACAAGGAGAAAATGGTTCATGTTGTACACGAGAAACTCGAAAATCTCTTTGGTCTTTCTGCATGATGTTAACCCTGCATTAAGCTGCCACATGTTATAACGATAAATAAATATACGTATTTGAGTGTTCGAATAACCGAGGTTTTACTGTATTTGTAATTTGTATTTGGCATCGATGGTTGAATACCACTTACGTATACATGACTCAAACATTCACGTTTACTGTATTTGTAAATGTTGACAACGACACATTGAATACAGATACCCTTTGCATTCTGAAGTTGACATTTCATCAGTACACACTGTTCGAATAGCAACAATTAAAACCCAAAGCATTGCAGACGCTGCAGTATTCTTTGCATTGGATCAACATGTTGAAAATCAAATTTCTGATATTGACTAAGTGCACTTTGGCATGAAATTGCGTATCTATAAGGGGAAGGATAAACCCTCTTCACAGTGGATAATTAAGTTGCAGCTGACATTTCAGCCGCTTCCCGCTATGCTTATTATCAAACTGACTACTCGCAGTTTATGGGAGTGGTTACCTAATCGCTTAAGGTCATCCGTCGCAAACTTCTTTATTCATTGAGTAACTGCCTCTGGGAGAATACTTTCATTCATATTATGGTCATGTGATTTCGTAATGTGACTGATATTTGTATATCCATGCCCCCTTCTTACACATTGTTATATTTTGTAGAATTTGTTGCACATACTAAATGAAGCGTTTTCATGAAAGAAATGGTATATATTCTGAAAATGGGTGATCCCTCGAAATCAAAAGTAAAAATGCAAAATGAGAAAATTGCAGACTCGGTTTTATTGAGTCTGTTCATGAGTAGTAATTAAAACTGCAATACTACTCACGCCCCCTAGCACTGGCTTAAGCAGTAATCAATTTTCAAAACAAATAACACAAAAACTAATGATCCCGAAGGGCCAGAAAATATAACAACACTGAGAATGAAATACGGGGCGACTTTTTACAGCCGCCACACAATACTGTGATTGTTTCCGGCCATATTATTAAACGCCTTTTGTATCCATTGAATGCACGTCAATAAATTGCACGAGGCTGATATGCGGAATGGCGAATGTGAGGTGTGCGGATTAGGCATGAGACCGATGTTGGGATACCACCTACATTGTATGTATTCATTGCTTACGGTCATGATGGTCCTGTATCGCTTATCTGACACAGATTGATGTGATAAAGCTGTCACTAGTAATATTTGGTAAACCAACTGCTATAATGTTGAAGTGTTAACAATGATTTGCTGATTATATAGGTGACCTAGATACATCTGTTTTATATTTTTTTCATAAACACGTTCATGGAGTTTGTTGATGATTGGATGCATATTTGTTTACTTAAAGACTAGACCTATGATCAATCTCCATCGAAATATTATTGCGAAAAGCATTGTGACAATTTAAGGTTTCACCTAGTGACCTACTTGTTTACCCTATCCCATCCATGCTTGAACTCATTCGAGATATAATCAAGACAACCATTTTGAGAAACACTGGAAAAGATGTGCAGCCTCTACAGTATAATCAAACTAAGGTTTGGCGTAGTGACCTACATTTTCACCACCCCACCCTTGATCGAAGTCGATTGCGATATTTTCAAGATAAGAATTCTGAGCAAATTTGACAAAGACTATGACAAAATTGCAGCCTGTAGAAAAGCTTGTTCTAAGATTTGACCTAGTGACCTACTTTTTGACCATATCCTACACATGTTCAAACTCAGCCCAGCTGATATCAAGAAAAACATTCTGAACAATTCTGTGAAATATCGATTCAAAATTGTAGCTTGGAAAGTGTTTACAAGCCTTGACTAAATTTTGACCAACTAACCTATTTTCTTACCTCATCCCACCAATGATTGAACTCAAGAGAAACATTCTGAGCAAGAGTGAAAAATACTGGGTCAAAATTGCAGCCTCTAGAGTATAAACAAGATTTTACTAAGGCTTGACCTAGGGACCTACTTTTTGACCTCACTCCACCAATGATAAAATTGAGTCAATGGATCATCAAAACAAACATTATGGGAAAGTTTAAGATATACTGTGTCCAAATGATAGCCTCTAGGTGTAAACAAGGTTTTACAAAGTTTTGACCTAGTGACCTACTTTTAAACTTCGACCCACCCATGATCAAACTCAGTGGTGATATTATCAAGACAAGAATTCGGAGCAAGTCTGACAAATATTGGGTCAAAATCGCAGCATCTAGATTGTAAGGAAGAGTTTTGCTAAATTTAGACCTAGTGACCCATTTTTAACCCCACTCCAACATTCTGAGCAAGTTTCAAAAATATTTGGTCCAAAATGTAGCCTCTATAGTGTAATCACGCTTTTACAAAGATTTGGTTTAGTGACATACCTTTTGAACACATCTCCACCATGATCGAACTAAGTCGAGATAGTATCAAGACAAATATTCTGAGCGAGTTTGACAATGATTGGATCAACATTGTTGCCTCTGGAGTGTAAATAGGATTTTACTAAATGTTGACCTAGTGACATACCTTTTTACCCAACCCCACGCATGACCAAACTCGGATGGTTACGCTATCAACAAGACAAACATTCTGAGCAAGTTTAAGAAAGATTGGGTCCAAAATGTAGTAGAATGTAAACAAGAACTTTGATTTGACCTAAGAACCTTCCTTTTAATCTTACCCCACCCTTGACCGAACTCGTTAGAATCATTATTAAGACAAACATTCTGAGCAAGTATGAGAAAGATTGGGTCAAAATTGCAGCCTCTAGAGTCTAAAAAACATTTTACTAAAATTTGACCAAATTTCCTACTTTTTTACCCCACCCCACCCCTGATCAAACTCGTTCGAATCATAATTAAGATATAACTGAAGTTTGAGTCATCTGATTTCTAACCTTGACAATTTCTTAATAGAAAAGTTTAAAGTCAAGCAGGCAAAGTCACATACAAGACGCAACACACACCCTAGGTAACGCACACTCACACACGAGATGAACACCAACAGACACACAAGAACCAGAGACAAACACTCCACACATGAATAAAATCACAAACACAAAGACGCACGGCAAACAAAAGGCAGGGTGACAAAGAGAGTACCGCCTTGGCACGGTCAGTAGCAAAAACACCGCTGAGGGTTTAAACCGGTTTACGGACGTCCTAACCTCACACTTCTCTCAAAGTCACCATAGCTTTACAAAGTAAACAGCTTAATACAGGTAAAAAATAATGCTCAAAGCTCCTATAGGAGTTTTCAGCATTGCTTTCGACCTGCATTAAGTTGTCTGATGTGTTTCTAGATATGCGTAGAACAATTCTGTATTGTAAATTTCTGAAGGACCGGACTTTTAGGTTCGAGTTATCCCGAAGTTCAAGTTATCCGAGTTCGAGATATCGAAGTTCCATTGTATACATAACAAAACATTAAAATACGTAGATAATATACATAAATTTTGTTGAATATACATCTTATATGGAGTTTAGGGAATAAGCAGTGTCTAGTATAAACAAAATCAGTTTGATACGGTTAACGCTTTCCTTCATAAAACGGTTTTTTAACACTTGCAGACAGAGCAGACCAAGACCAGACGGCTCCTGTAGGGTCCATCTGATCATGGTCTGCTTAGTTTGCTTATATAATTGATTCTACTCTCTCTGTCACAGTCAATAATTTATTTGTCCATAATGCTTTAAAATCGTTCGGCTCATTAGTATTCATGATTATATTATTTCTTTCATGAATATTAAACATGGAAAAGATTAATTGCAATCGTAGCCTATGTGTATGGCATGCTAGTCAGCGGTTCGATGACAGCACTTCATTGATGCTTCATGTACAAAAGATACCCCCTCCTCCTCCTCCTCCTCCTCCTCCTCCACCTCAGTACCCTTTTTTACCAAAAGTTAAAATGTGTTTATTTGTTACTAATCTCATAATTCGTACTTTTATTTTAATAATTTACTTGACAAAGATACCTTTTGGCGCCTTTACAAAAAGCAAATGTATATAAGAAGACTCCTTTAGAAATCGCCTGCAGGGCCTGTTCTTTCTACCTATGAAATTATATAGATCGGATTCGATACTTTCTGCCGTGGCAAAATGTCATTATTAATCCTCAGCTGTGTATTAATAATGCCATGATGAGCGACTTCACTTGGGTCTATCGTTCGAATAGTTACCACAGTTTGATATGAACGGCAATAGTCGCGACTAAAGTTGCATCATATGACCTTTCACCTGAACTATAGTCGAACAACGCCACGGGGCTTGGTCGCTGTAGTTCCAAGATGGCGGCAAACGATGAATTGACAGTTGGTATTTTAAGTTTTGGTTAGAATTAAGAGATTATCCAACATCACGCGTAATTTCAACATTATTTTAATCTCGACAAAATTTAAGATCGGGCACATGTATTACATCTGTTATTTTCGTCGTTAAAATATCAAGAACAGTTTTGGTATATGTCTGTTTACATTTTTTGACAATAGTTTCGCTACACATGTTCACTTGCCACAAGCATTGCACATGTCTGAATTTTCTATTTTTAGCATTTAGCGGCAACAATGGCTGAAACTATACACTCAAGTGAAGTCGCTCGATGTTTTATATGAATATCTATCTGGTAAAAGGTAAACACATTGTAAAATGTGATGACATTTAAGACTGTGACCTTCTTGCAATTTTACTTCACGATTCCCCCTAACTACTTTCCTCGATACTAGCAGATTTCAACTATAAGCATATAGAGTGAATAAATTGTATATAGAACATAATTACAGTAAAACTCCGCTAATGCGACCACCTAAAAGGTCTAATTCTGGGTGCTATATGCAGGTGGTAACTTAATGCAGGAAAACAGCAATGCAGAAAGCTCATAGAGGAGCTTTCTGCATTACCTTTGTCCTGCATTAAGCAACTACCCGCTTATAAAGACACCTATGTTTATTCATTAAGTGGTCGCATTAGAGGGGTTCTACTGTATTTTAAATATGTTTGTACATCTCATTTGACCATAATCAGTTCCACCAGTAGAAGTTATAGACTTTATATTTAACTCTTTCCCTTATGGAGCCGTCTGATAAGGGTCTGCTCTGTTTGCTTATGGTGTAATGTAGATTTGATTCTACAGCTTCTGCCTGAGGCAAAATGCCCTGTGTTCATATGCCATTAAAAAAATCTTATTAATAGTCATGACGTCAATATTTCCTACATGAATAATCATCAGGGAAAGGGTTAATAGCTCCTGTTATACATACTCTCTGATTTATCATTATGTGCTGGAATTCAATGTCCGTAAAATGCACACTTGTACCGGGTTTCTATTATAGTTATACTCATGGAACATGTTTAATTTAGATTGTGTGA
This sequence comes from Azorinus chamasolen, assembly GCA_963576725.1. Lineage (NCBI taxonomy): Eukaryota > Metazoa > Mollusca > Bivalvia > Cardiida > Solecurtidae > Azorinus > Azorinus chamasolen. Next base: position 77,418,445 of record OY755248.1, read on the forward strand.
AATGGTACATACAAAACACGACTCCATAACCAGCTATGGTGTTATTGTTACCACACCAGTCGTTTAGATTTCCAATACATCTGGAATAGCACGAGTATTTTATATTAGCAAATCCAACCACAGATGTTGTAGCTCTATTTATGCAAACGCAGCGGTCTCCCTGAAACAAAAGCGAAACATTGATTACTAAATAAAATAGTTATCAGGTAATGGACGTTCTTGCCAACAGGTTAACTATTTTGAACGTTTAGTAATTAATTACTTAACTATTTAATGTACGACTGAACTTAGATATCTTAAACTCGGATAACTCGAACTTTGGTATAACTCAAAATATAAGTTCGGTCCTTCTAAATTTTACAGTATAGAATTGTTCTAAAGTATATCACTACACATATATAGAAACACATGTGATAGCTTAATGCATGTCGAAAGTAACAGGAGCTTTCAGCATTACTTTTATACCTGCATTAAGCTGTGAATATGAGACATAAACCAGATTAGCATTTAGATGACTCAAATTTATGTTATCGCGAAGTAATTTGTACGATCCCTTGAAATTCGAGATATCGAAGCCCGACTGTAGTTGGTTCATTATCAAAACATATATTTGTAATCCTAACAGTATATCAACAATGTTTACAATGTGCTTCAGCCTGTTCCTAGTGGAGGTCCTTGATCATAACCGATACGCCGAGTGTGCGTTGGTAGTCAGCATGACAGAGTATTGCTTGTCGTTTTGCAGCCTTTGTTAGTCCCGGTTAGGGGACTATAGGTTTGCTCGATTCCGTCCGTCTGTCCGTCCGCGCTAACATTTCCTGTTTATGTGACTAAATAATTACATGAGAACAAAATATATTTTGTTCTCATCGGTTTTGTGTGGCTTATTTTCAGTTTGTGTGGCTATTTTGAACAAAGGAATAGCCACATACACTCAATCCGTTAGAATGTCCGTCTGTCCGTCCGTCCGCCTGTCCGTCCGTCACGATTCTTGTCCGGGCCATAAGGGTAGGTTAAATTAATTTCACACATGGAACAATCATGATGATAGGAAGTGTCATGTAAAAGGGCTATAACTCTAGCATCAATATTTTTGGAGTTATTCCCCTTTTTCATATTTTCTTGCCCGGACAATAACTATTTATCTACAGGTTCAATTAATTTGAAACTTCACATTTAGAATACGCATGATGAGAGGAAGTGTCATTTACAAAGGCCATTACTCTAGCATCAATATGTTTGGAGTAATTCCCCTTTTTATATTTTCATGCTCTGTCGCTCTGTCACACTTTGTGTCCGGGCCATATCTCCTACAAGGGTAGGCCAAATTCATTATAACTTCACATATGGAACATGCATAATGAGAGAAAGTGTCATGCACAAGGACTATAACTCTAGCATCAATATTTTTGGAGTTATTTCCCTTTTTCATATTTTCTTGTCCGGACAATTACTCTTTATCTACTGGTTCAATTAATTTGAAACTTCACATATGGAACAACGTATGATGAGAGAAAGTGTCATGCACAAGGATCATAACTTTAGCATCAATTTATTTAGAGTTATTCCCTCTTTTTCATATGTCGTTCTAATGAATTTTACAAATACCATAAAATACCATGGGTGGGTGGGTCGGGGGAGGGATTTTTTTAATGCGGTGGGGGACTCGTGTATTGCATATCAATGCAACATGAACATGTTTTATTGACGATGCTCATATAACATGTATCATTGTCATTTGTTAGGACTGGTGGCAAGTTTCTCTGTAAAAACGACAAAGCGACATTGCCTCATTTGACACTAGTATCGATATGAGCATTCCATGATAGAGAAATATCGATGACCAATCCAGTATATTTTGTCTTAACTGTACTTTTGATAGACTGGTTATATGTTGGATAGTGACTATAGTCTTAAGAAAACTATACAAGCTTGCTTATTTTGTCTGTTTATTCCTCGCCACAAATCTCTGTACATCCTCAGGTAGTAATTTAGCCCAAATTCAATAGTCAATATTACGCTGAACCATTTAAATGCTCTACCACATACATAAATGAAAACCAAGATTGTGATAGCAATGTGACGTATTGAGAATGAGGTGAGAGAAAAAGTAAAGTGAGTTACAAGAATGAGGGGAGAGAATAAGTAAAGTTAGTAACGAGAACAAGGAGCGAGAACAAATAAAGTGAGTAATGAGAATGAGGAGAGAGAATAAGTAAATTGAGTAACGAAAATGAGGAGAGAGAATAAGTAAAGTGACTAATGAGAATGAGAAGAAATAATAAATAAAATGAGTAACCATACTGATAAGAGAGAGCAAATAAAGAGAGTAACGAACATGATGAAAGAGAATAAGTAAAGTGAGTAACCAATATGTGTTTCTTTTTTTGCAATTTGGAGAACATTTCTTTCTCTGGTTAGCCATTTCCATCGCTTATAATTCCATATAAACACTTTTTCACGCCTTTGCAAACAAAGTAGACATACTGATCCTTCAGGAAACGCCTGATCAACGTGTACTCTGTTTGCTTATGATATTATAATAGATCTGACACTACATATGTCAATATAACAATAACAAAAACATATTCATGATGTCAATTATTTCCTACACGAATATTCAACAACGCAAAGTTAAATGACTGCAGTTGAAACAAGAGTGCCAATGGGCACAATATACGCCCGTCGAGGTTTTGTTCAACATAAACTGGGGTTAACGTATTTGCTAAATTCAAATTCTAAGTCCAAATTTGCGACCAAGTTTCAAGGTTGTAAAAAGGCATACTTTAACAAAAAACCTTAACCAAACATTCTAAATTAAAAAGTGCCATAATTGTGTCTAAATACTTGAGATGAAGATGAAGCTTCTGATGGTGAACAAATGTTTCAAGTTTAAAAGTTTTATCTGAAAGGACTATGTAAATAAGTGGACTTTAACCAAAACCTTAACCCAAAATTCCAAGCTAAAAAGCGTCATAATTATATCCAAATGTTAGACAGAATTATGTACTCTTGCCTACAGGTGAAGCTTGTGATGGTGAACAAATGTTTCAAGTTTAAAAGCTTTATCCGAAAGGATTATGTAAATAAGTGGACTTTAACCAAAACCTTAACCCAAAATTCCAAGCTAAAAAGCGTCATAATTATGTTAGAGTCATGTACTCTTGCCTACAGGTGAAGCTTGTGATGGTGAACAAGTGTTCCAAGTTTAAAAGCTTAATCTAAAAGGGTTATGTAAATAAGTGGACTTTAACCAAAACCTTAACCAAAATTTCTAAGGTAAAAGGGGGCATGATTCTGTCAAACTGTTTGACAGAGTTATGTACTCTTGTCTACAGGTGAAGATTGTGATGGTGAACAAGTGTTCCAAGTTTAAAAGCTTTATTTCAAAGGGTTATGTAAATAAATGGACTTTAACAAAGCCTTAACCAACAATTCTAAGTTAAAAAGGGGCATAATTCGGTCAAAATGCTTGACAGAGTTATTTTCTCTTGCCTACAGGTGAAGGTTGTGACGGTGAACAAATGTTCCAAGTTTAAAAGCTTTATCTCAAAGGGTTATGTAAATAAATGGACTTTAACCAAAACCTTAACCAAACTTTCTAAGTTAAAAGGGGGCATAATTCGGTCTATATGCTTGACAGAGTTATTTTCTCTTGCCTACAGGAGAAGGTTGTGACGGTGAACAAGTGTTCCAAGTTTAAAAGCTTTACCTCAAAGGGTTATGTAAATAAATGGACTTTAACAAAGCCTTAACCAAACATTCTAAGTTAAAAAGGGGCATACTTGTTCCACATAAATTGAGGTTAACATTTTTGCTTAACGCAAATGCTAAACGCAAATTCTAAGTCAAATTAAGCGACCTTGACATTGGATAAACGAGCCGGGACTTGGCAGGCTACTATAGCATGTCTAGATAAACATTGTGTTTAAATTTGGGAAGGATCCACCAAGCGGAACTTGAGTTAGAGATGTTACAGACAGACAGACCGGTTAACATTTTTGCTAAACGCAAATTCTGAGTCCAATTGTGTGAACTTGACCTTGGATAAACAATCCGGGACTTGGCAGGCTACTGTAGCATGTCTAGATAAACATTGTGGTTAAATTTGAGAAGGATCCACCAAGCGGAACTTGAGTTAGAGATGTTACAGACGGACAGACAGCCAGACGGACAGACGGACAGACAGCGCCATTCCATAATACGTCCCGTTTTTTCAAACGGGCGTATAAAAAAGAATCTATGAATATCGTCGAATTATAGCGGGCTTCTGTGAGGCTAAATCTGTATCGAGGAACACTGCATACTTGCAAATCATTCTCAGATTTTGTGAGAAAATCATCTTCTGTAACCTCATCCAGTGAAACTGTTTGTTGAAAACATTGATTATCAGAAAGATCATCTATCAGAAAACAGATGTTCAAATGTTTATACCCAAACACTTATGTATGCGCACCTAAACCCAACCCCAAGATTTATAGCATTAACTTAGGTATTAACTAAAACGTTAATTTAAATACTAATATGTAGTTATACATAAATTCTTGAATGGCTCTAATCTAACAGTTCGACCACTAAGGGTCTTTTTAAAGATTATCTTGTCATGATGGTCTTTGAAAAAGGCCCTTAGTGGTCGAAATATTAGATCAGAGCAATTCAAGAATTTATGTATTATATTAATTCCCTGTTTGGAATATTTTCTTCATTGTAATATGTAGTTCTAAGTACTATTGATATAAGTACCATTAGTCCAAACATGGAACGTTCGGCAATATCGATTTTCTCACAGTGGCTTAAACACCTGGCAGCAGAATTAGCCTGGAAATGTTGATAATTCAACGTAAATTCAGGAGGTTTCAAGCAGCCTGCAATAGAAACAGATCAATACGGAAAATGTGACACCATGACCTTATAAAAATGACAAACATAGTAGATCCAGATCAGCTACGATGTAACATATATAACACTGATATTTCTAGTGAACGTCACATACTGTATATCCTAATGAGAAGTTGAGTCTTTAAGGCATCAGCTGACTTGGCTCATCACAATTTGCAAGTCTCAAAGTCCATTTACTGTATATTTTCTCAAAATAATACTGGTCAATGTCTGAAGCTTGAAATAGATAGCATGTTCAGTAACACCTGTTCATCTTATCAACCTACGTTCAGCAATACATTCCTTCAACCTAAATTCAGCAATATTGTGAAATGGGACATAACAATTATAAAATGGTAAAACAGGCCTGACAAGATCTGAATATATAGGTTGTACCACGGGTACAAGCAGGCCTGACCTGGCATCAATGTTGTACTGTTCTGTCGCAGTGGTAGGGTCAGAATAAATGAGATATAAGAAGAGGTGATGTCTGACCTCACATGTTCTAGCCGTGCCAGATAACCAGCATATAAGAGAGTATTAATCCTTTACTCCATGAATATTAACCCTTTACAGTAAAACCCCTCTAACTCTTTTGGCGCCAAATTAAAAAGTGCCGTCTGCAATAATAATTTCATATTAAATATAATTCTAAACTAAATAATAAAGGTATATTAGTAAAACATTTGTTTTTAAAAACCTGTATGCTTGTGCTAAAAAAAGAAAACAGTTAAGTCCCAGTCTGGGACTGCACTGTTTTCAATGGTGCCAACAGGCAACATTGGCGCCGAAAGAGCTAAACCGGAAATCCAAGTTAGTATAAATATTGGTCTTTGAGACAGGTGCCAGCTTATTGCAGGGTTGTATTAAGCAGCCATCCGCCTAAAAGTATCTAAATTCTGCTGTATTAGAATTACGATTTAGAGGGGTTTTGCAGTAATCCATGAATATTAATGTAAAAAAGGACTTTATATAAATATCACATCCTATGGAGTGCGACAGCACTATTGTCAACCCGAGGTTGGTAATGTTCACATCGGCGTTAGCCAGGGTGTACATTACCATACCGAGGGTTGACAATACGTGATGTCGCACTCCATAGGATGTGATATTTATTGTATTATACCGAACAGCACAATCAATTTTGTCATCAAAAATAATTATTCAATGACAACAATAAACAGTCTGAAACAACAGTTGTACTCGGTGTTTAAAAATGGCGAAACAACTTCACATTTCTACTCATTACACGTTGAGTTCTGGCGGAGTCCTTATCACCGTCCAAACTTGACCGATCCTCCTTCGAAATAGTCACATAACGCGACATTTCTCATATAATTAAACAAAAGCAATTGTCAACATGACGCTTGTTGATCAAACTGAAAGAGTCAGGTGACATCAGTCGCACATGACGTCACGCACATGATTTAATAAGCGCTCACTTATCTAGACGGAATGTTGCCCGTATACAAATTGTTTCATGGCAGGTATGGCGTGACAAACGTTGCAATATTAATTATTCATTTGATAAAAAATCTCATTTGATGTTGCGAAAAAAATGTTCATTTGATGTTGCCAAAAAAAATTCTCATTCGATGTTTCAACATTTTTCATTTGATAAAAAAATGTCTCAATTGATGATGCGAAAAAATTGTTCATTTGATGTTGCGACAAAAAATTCTCATTCGATGTTTGAACATTTTTCATGTTATAAAAAATAGTTCTCATTTGATGATGCGAAAATAAATTACATTCGATGTTGCGATTTTTTTTCATTCGATTAATTTGCCTCATGGGATAAGCTACTAGATAGAGTTGTAAGCTCGGATTTCATTGGAGGAACAAATCTTACTAGCTAAAGACATGGTTACACACAAGTTTAATATGATAAAACAAGGCGCTTTTGCATGTCAGATTCTCATGTATTCATGTATTGTGAACTGAGAGAAATAAAGTGAATTTGAATTTGTGGCCGAGTGGTCTAACGCGCTGTCCATTACATAGAGCCAAATATTTACCTAGGTGCCGCGGGATCGAATCCCGACAGATGCGAAATCTTTTTAGCTATTGTCATGACCCTCTCGTCGGCGTCGGCGTTGGTTAACCTTTTTGTTAAGGTCCTTTTCTCAGAAACCATCAAAGATATTTGGATCATATTTGGTATGTCTGTTTACTATCACAAGGGGAACCCATTTCACAAGGGTAGGTAACCCTAAAATTAATTTTGCCATAGTTATGCTCCTTTTTCGACTTAGAAGTTTCATTGTTGGTTAAGTTTTATGTTCAGGTCTATGTCTCAGAAACTGTCCAAAATATTTGGTTCAACTTTGGTATACATGTTAACTATTACAGGGGGGGGGGGGCTATTTTACAAGGGCAGATAACCCTAAAATTAATTTTGCTATAGTTATCTCCCCTTTCTGACTTAGACTTCCACTGCACTATCCAGCACTAAAGAAAGTGGAGCGCGCTGTCTGCGGACAGCTCTTGTTTATATATAAGTATTTTATATCAACCACTCATATAAGTATTTTATATCAAACACTCGAAGTTCTAAGCTACAACAGCTGATATATCACTTTTATCTTCCCCTCCCCCCCCGCTATTTCATTCCTCCCTACTAAGCCCCCCCAGATCGATACTGAAAACGGTCCTACGCCTACGTAACGTGCATAGAACTGGAGAAAAGTGATTTTTTTTAAATTGTGTCGTTTTGAAACCATTGCTTTCAAAATGTGACTTTTACGGAGGCTCCAAAATGCGTCACTAGGAGGGAATGTGTTAACGTACATAGAAATGGCGGAGACAGTAACTGTATACAGCACATACTACATGCTTATACTGGTAGATACATGCGTCTTTGAACTTGCAAGTTTTAATTTTAGAATGAAATCATCATTTATGAACCTTCTTAAGGATGGAATGCTCATCGCTGAACAGTTCAGACTTGAATCTTCACGGTCTGTCAGTTAAAAGTACAAAAATGAGTCATGCAGGAAACACCACATACAGAACAAACACTCGCCCGAACAGCAACACAAGGAAACAGCAAATGTACATAGGTAGAAAAAACAACAAGAGACGCACAAAGACAAAACAAACATACAATAGGAGGAAGATGGAAGTACCGCCTTGGAACGGTCAGTGACAAAAGTCACCGGGGGTTTAAACCGGTTTATGGGCGCCCAACCTCACCCTTATTCCATCCCCATCCTAAAAGACAAACAGTGTAAATAAACGTATCCCCTCTCCGACTAATCTACAACAACCGCGACAGCAAATACAGTGGTAAAGTGCATGTATAACAAAAAAACATTTTATTGAAAATACTGTATCCACCTATCGCTATTGTACTCAATGATTGAGCTGCAAACAGAGTAACTGTAGAAAAGTAATAAAGGGTACGACAAAAATGAAATAGTACAGATATCCGACGTTCTCCTTCCATTTCTGGATTTAAGAGGTCGCCTTCATAGAGTACTAAACCTTTCTTGTCGGCGTACATGCAAAGAGGCCAGCGTGATTGCCAACTGTAAAAGGGTTCACAACCAAACATGCAGTATGTTGTAGTAATACAGGATCATATCCCTTTTTAATGAATAAGTCATATTCGACATATCCTGTCGTTTAGAGGCGTTTATATGAAAGAAACGACTATTTAACATACATATGAAAAAACTGTTGCACGGGATTTGTGAGAACTATTTTCAGTATTCTTAGCTGAACAAAGCATATCAAAGGCGTCAACACTGAAAAGTGCAAACCACTAGATCTGATATTCATTGAACCCTTTCCCAGCTAGTCTGATTTGTTCGTCCAATGAAATCCGAGCTTACAACTCCATCTAGTAGCCTATCACATGATGCAAATTATCGAAAAAAAATTCGCAATTTTTTTTCATTCGATCATCGAATGAGAATTTTTTTATCAGCTGAAAAATGTTCAAACATCGAATGAGAAATATTTTTGGCAACATCAAATGAGAATTTTTTTATCAAATGAAAATTTTTCAAACATCGAATGAGAAAAAGAAAATATTGGATTAAAAAATAAATATCAAATGAAAAAAAATAAAATGAAGAAAAAAATTCAAATGAAAAATTAATATTGCAACGTTTGTCACGCCGTAGGCAGGTATGTGGAAAAGCTGTGTAGGAAAGTCACGTGAGGTATAATAACAATAGAGGGTTAATACACGTTTTTTCGGGCAATAACATCTGCAGTGTTCCGAAGGACTGTTGTTCGCCCGAGCCCGAAGGGCGAGGGCAACGACATTCCCGAGGGACACTGCAGATGTTATTGCCCGGAAACAAACGTGTATTAACGCTATTCTTGCATAAAATCATTTTCTGCTTTCCTGCATCAATTTAATTCTTCCAAATACAAGCAAAACTATACATTTCTTTGACACTTCGTTCGATTTATGCTGATTCCAGGCCACTGTTTTCTTTCTGACGTCATTTCATGATTGTATCAAATACCATACCGTTTACACGGAATTTCTTTCAAAATGTCTATCACTAAAACAGTTCATTGTCGGTACCCCTGAAATACTCGCACCGCTGACATAGCTTATGTCAAAACGCCATATAGCATTCGCGTCCATTGTTTACATTAGGCCCGGAATAGGTATATGTAATTAAAACCGGTCAACAACAGCGCGTGAGCACGAGAATCGCCTTGTTAATACATGGTCTAGCGGGACTACAACAGCACGTTTTATGCAAGAATATTTATTGACTGATGTTTTAAAATGGCAAATGCACAAGAAACTTTTTTTGACAACGACAGGAACTTAAGAATTATATATTATTTCATAAGCAAACCATTTTGGATAAGAATGTGCGCCATAATAAACCATTTTTCTTACCAACTGATATTGTCACATAGGTCCAGATAAGATGTGTACATTTAAACATTTTCAAAAATAGTTTCTTTACATCTCCACCAAACCCTAATAGTACTGTCTCACAGAGACGGTTCTAAAGAGTGGTCACAGAACAGGGTTGAGTGGAGAAATGACGATTTTAGTACTTGGGTACGCACCCTTATCTGTAACTCTGTTGTCATTTATGACTATATACCAACTAGTTAACACAATTTAGTGGCCCTTATTGAGAGGTTTTACTGTATATGTAAAACGTGGATTTCGTTTCCATACCGATAAATATCCCTTGCCACGGTTACCGTCTCCATCTTTGTATCGTTTTTATTCAGATGAGAATTGTCAGATATATCCCGTATTTCTTCGCCAAACTCAATTGTGTTGGTACTAGGGTTGGGAATTGGTTGGGATTTTACCGTTGATGATCAGTTCGAGCTAAGTTACTTACTATCGATTGTATAATTGGTTCGGCAATTATATTCTGATGTATGAACTAATATTATAACTTGTACCCTATGAATTGTTGTTCTCATAAGGAGAATATACATAGACAGGGTAGACAAAGGGTGTTAGGTGTCCAAATTGGTGCAAATATACGTGTTAATTTCTTTTAACAGGGTTTCTCTCCATTTTTGACCCCCCCCCCCCCCAAAAAAAAAAAAAAAAAAAAAAAAAAGTAACTTTAAGGTAGGGGTAGTTTTGCTAGGTAGGGTCGGGTTGCCTTAAACAAACAATGTTTTAGGTCCAAGATTGAGAAACTAATGTATAACTCTTTTCTGAAGGATAAGACTTAAATAAATCAGGCAAGTGTATAAACGGTATGGGCAACCGTAAACAGAAATGGCTCTAGGCAGACAAAAACTTTACATTTTGCACATAACGCTGGTGAGTGATACTTGCAGACTCACATTATTTTATGGTACTTAACAATTTTAGACAGAGTTTCAAGAAAAAATCCATGAATCCGGGACGTAAAGACGGGCGGACAACGCCAAAACTATAGTCATTTGCCTTCGACAAGGGGGATAAAATATTTACATTGTTTTAAATGGTATTTACATTGTTATATACGTACCACGGAAGGCAAAATATGGTGTCGCTTTCGCACGAGCTCCAATCCAAAGGTTTTCCGCCGGTTGTAGATCTAGTTTCTCTTGTAACGATTGTATTGTTTCCCAATGGAAGTGTTTCAATCCGACCAGTTGACAATGTTGTGTTTTTTTCGCCCAAACATCTGCGGTTGCAGAGACTTGAATAACTGTATCAAAGAAGGCAAAATAAGTTTATAATAGAATTACTCATACTATTTAATGAAAAACAATAAAATGAGAACCGTAATTAATCGTCCGCCATGTTTGACCTTGTCCGTTATGTTTGACCTTGTCAGCCATGTTTGACCTTGTCCACTATGAGACCCCTTAAGCCTGAGATCATTCTAAAGCTACTTGAGAATGATCTCAGACTCAGAAGTTTTATAAGCGTGGACTCGGTTTGTATCCAGATTAGACGCCGAATAACTGTTTGCCACTTCTCGTTTGTCTGACGTAGAGAGACGCAGAGTAAATCGGCGTCTCATCAGAATTCAAACTGTTGGACACTCAACCATTCGTTTAAACTTTGCGGCGTCGTCATTTTCTGCAGACGAGATTTTATTAAGGTTAAACTGACAGACTTAGCTTTCAATCCGCTATGAACCCCCCCCCCCCCCCTCCGAATGTTAACGCCAATTTGAATCAGTTGAATTTCGCATCTACGATCCGAGTGATAGACTCTACTTGCAATGCGTTTTAACCCATTCCCTCATATAGACGACTTTTGTCCCATTCCCTCATATAGATGACTTTTGTCCCATTCCCTCATATTGACGACCTTTGACGACTCTGTAAAAGTCACTTTGTGAAACCATTGTGATAAATAGAGCATTTGCTCCTATATGAGCAAATGCTCTATTTATCACAATGGTTTCAAACTACGAAATTCTAAAAGTTTCCTTTTCTCTAATTAATGCTCCTTTTCGGTAGATTAATTCAAAGAGGTTGGATCTAAAAATAGCATATGAGGTAGTGGGTTAAAACTGCCTAAATGACGTAAATAATGTGTTTATATGCTGAAAAGAAGTATATCGCAAGAATAAAAGAAGACGACACTGTGTCTATGTATATTATGATATTGAAGACCAGGTGTTATTCGTAAATGTATGTATCTCAGTGTTTTAATGTTTTCTGGTCCTTCAGGATCATTATTTTTGATGAATACTGTTGGGCCGATGCTGGGAGAGTGGGTGGTGCTGCTGTTGGGTCGGTGCTGGGGCATGAGCAGTGTTGCACTTTTAATTACTGCTCATGAGCGGACTCAATAAACCCGAGTATGCAATTATCTCTTTTCGGATTGCTACTTTTGCTTTTGAAGGATCTCCCACTTTCAGAACATTAGTTTTTATTCGGGTCGCGTTTAAATTCAAAGACGCCACCGGCGCGTCAAATAGTTTGGATCCTGATGAGATACCGAGTTTCATCTGGATCCAACCTGTTTATATAAGGTGATCACAGTTTGTACCGTATAAGAGGATTTTTTCGCGAGAAGGAATTTTCGCTATGTTCGCGTGTCCATCAAACACGCGTAAATATAATCCGCTAAAAAATCCTCCCCTTCTCCCCCCATACAACAGACCACAACCTTCTACAAACGGTAAAACGTAAACATCTTCCACCGTCATTTGACACATGTATATCCTTAGTTTATGCGATGTGCATGATTACGTAATATAGATACGGGTATCGAAGGAGAATTTGTTCCATTTCGGTAATCGAGTGTTCAAAGATAACGTTGTAAATTAATCGCAATAGCAGCTGACTAGTTTTTCTTCCTATTTATTCTTCATAATCATGTGGTTCCTACCGGTTAGTGATTTTATATTTATTGTGTATCTATTGCATACATTTCATTGACTGGATGGACGATCATGCCGTTCCTTCCGGTTTATGATTTAATATCTATTGTATATCTTTTGTATATCCTTCACTGACCGGATGGACGATCATGCGTTTCCGTCTGGCTAGTGATTTTTGTATTTATTGTATATCTATTGTAAATCTTTCATTGTCTGGATAGATAATCATGCGGTTCGTTCCGATTATTGATTTCATCCATGTACAGCGCTTTTGAACGCACATATCCTGTGTGAAAAGAGCGCTATATAAATGTGGTATAATAATAATAATAATAAAAGTTTTTAAGACGAGATAAGAACGATTTTTATTTCGTTTCCGTGAAAAAATAATTTTCGCCCAGTTTCCGCGAATAATAAAGACGTGAAAATTTAATTTGATGTGGATTCGTGGAATTTGCGTCCCGCGTAAAAAAACACACTTATACGGTATGTAACAGACTAAAGGTTAAAGTGTAACAAAGGTACAGAGAACCTTCTAAGACGACCAGTTTACCCTTTCCCCTATTCTATATTTAGACCATATAATGAAATATGGAATGTGGAACATTGTAGCCGTTTTGGAAACTTAAGAAATACATCTATCAATTTCAATTAGCAAACAGAGCAGACCTTGATCAGATGACTCCTATAGGAGCTGTCTGATATGGGTCTACTATGTTTGCAGATGCGTGAAAAGACGTTTATATGAAGGAAAGGGTTAATACATGGACATACGAATATACATTCATGTCTATTAGTCTATTGTGTCTACTGGTGACGGTTTCTTAATACAGGGTGAAGGTTATTCAGAACACTCCTATTAGGAGTTTTCTGCATAACTTTTCATCCTGCATTAATTTACAACCTGGCTTCAAGATCCAGGATTTACATCTCTTTTAGATGGTTGCTATAGAGAGATTTTACTGCATATGAAGTGTTTCAGGAAATGAGTTATTAGTCTATATATTTATATTCCTGGTATCGTTAAGTTAACCCTTTCCTCCATAAATACCCCTTTATACGCATTTGCAAACAGAGCAGACCCTTATCAGACGGCTCCAGTAGGAGCCGTCTGATCTGGGTCTGCTCTGTTTGCTTATGATATGATATATATATATGATTCTTCAGTTCCTACCATGGTCCAGAGTTAAAACGTCCGTGTGCTGTTATAACAATTAATGTAGTTAATATTCGTGAAATCAGTATTTCTTACATGGATGTTTGTTTATGAAATAATATAGATCTAATACTACAGTTTCTGACATGGTCCAAAACTACACGCGTTCATGTTCTATTATAAAAAAAATAATGATTTCTTATATAAATATTCATGCAGTATTAAAGGGCTAAACCACATGTTCCAAGTAATAACAGTAGTAATTGTTAAAATGGACAATGGAGGGTAAGGTTTAACCATATACAATGAGCAATTCACGTCCACAACTTTTATCGTGTACTTCAATTCTAACAAGTACAGCTTTCCTCCATTTCTTGGAGAGAAAAATTACTTGCTGTCTCATCTTGATCTAAACTGTTTTCAGATGTAATCATGAATTAGCCAGTAGAGTGCTTAACACTCTCCTCCATAATTATGCCTTTCTACGCCTTTGCTTACGGATAATATAGATACGAATCTACATATTCTGCCATGGCAAAATTCCCTGTGAGCATGTGCTGTTATAACAATAGATGTAATTATTATTGATGATGTTATTTTTTCTTATATGAATAAACTAAAGAGATTTAGGTTACACTGCGTACAGTTCAAGAACATTCTAGCAATAGGTTTGAGAGTATCATCTCCATTTAACCTTTCACTGTATATCGCCTTTCTTTGCACACAGGGTAGACCCAGATCAAATTATGTAGGAGCTGTCTAATAAGGGTCTGCTGTGTTTGCCTGTGGAATTATATAAATCTGAGTCATCAATTTCTGCCAATGCAAGATACTCATGTGTACATATGCTATATTTAGAATTCAGCTGATAATTAATATTCATGATGTCATTCTTTCTTAAATGAATATTCAACAGGGAAAACGTTAATAATGTCCATATCTCAGGGTTTAGAAGAACTATCGCCTTTAACCATTCGCTTGTTAATCACGTCAATATACCTACCTGTAAATAGTGAAGACCCAGATGAGACAGCTCCTGCAGGAGCTGTCTCATCAGGGTCTGCACTATTTACAAGTGGATTGCACAACCAGTGCACTCCAAAGCAGTGATTGCACAGCGATATACTTGTACACAGTGGAGATATATGTAATTATACAACAGGGCATGGGTAATGAAGCAGAAATGTATTTTAAAATTCAGCAAGCGAAGGGTTAAGTATCATCTTGAGAGCAATATCTCTCTTTAATAATCGTCCTTGGTTCAGTTTCTGAACCCTAAGATCTAAAAGTTTTCCAATCACTAAAATTATGATTTTCAAATGGTTTTTTTTTCATTTTGTGTGGAGTTTCGTCAAACCAGTTGAATACTGTATGACTGTAAATATACTGTAAATACTGTACTGAAATATGTATGCAAATGAAATAGTATGGCTGTAGTGACTAATACAATGCTTTGTTCTGATTTTATAAAGTATAGGTCTCTAGATTAGAATTTAAAGAATTTGGGAAAGTATCTCCCAATTTGATTGTGTGTTGATAAAAATCTATTGTGACTATTTACCCCTATTTCATAGATATACAGTGCTCCCTCTCTACAACGACACCCTTTGGGATACGAAGAGTGTATGTGTTGTTCAGAGGGAGTTGTTATAGGGAGGGAAAATAAACATAATTAGCTTGTTTGCAGATCCCCAGATAAGGTGTATTTCGAGAACTAAAACCGTTATGCATCAATCAAACCCTGTTTTGTGACCACTCTTTAGAATCGTCACAAAGTGACGATTCTAAAGAGTGGTCACAACATAAAGTTTGATGGAGGCATAAAGAAAATACGATGGAAAAAGTTATTTCTGGAACCTTGTTGTTTCGGAAACAGTGACTTGCGTTGTTGTAAGGAGGAAATCGTTATTGAGAGGGCCGTTGTAGGGAGGGAGCACTGTACATTGTAACGCCTTTGAAAACAGAGTAGACCTAAATCAGCATATGTCCTATTTACAGCTTCTGTCAGTGTCAAACTTTCCTGTGTACAGCTGCCCAGAATCAACATTATAAAACAGAATCAAATTGATGCCCATAATGGTATTTTATTTCTTACATGACTAGTTTTCAAACCATTGAGACAAATAGAGTATATTTACAAATACTTTATCTAAAACAATGACTTCAAACTACACAATTCTGATTTTTCATTATTCTATTAAATGCCCCTTTTCAGTAGAATTATTCAACGAGATAGGGTCTAAAAATAGCCTGTAAAGGAATAGGTTCAGCGTATTGGAGGGAAATCTTACATGTATACAAAAATAAGGTGGACCAGTAAACAAATTCTTACCATCTGAACCATTCTTGGAACTGGGGTCAGCCAAAATCACTCTCAGTAAAATGTAAATGACGAGTTCTGCACTCGCTTTCCTCATCTTCGAATCAACAGGAAACTTTCACATTCTGAAAGCGGAAAACCATAATATACTTCATATTTCCTCCTTAAACGATTTCATTCCTTTATGCATAATGTATTTATCGCCAGAACGTAAATTTAAATGTCCTACATTTCGACCCAATCTCGTTAACCTTTTCCGCGCCAAATTTCTAATTGTCTTCTGCAATCCAATTTTGTCAAATCATTCGGTAAAATAAGGAAATAAGATACATAACTGCAACTTTCAAAGGAATAAAGCACAAATATAGCAACAGAGTTTGAGACAAAAAGTTAAGTCCCTGATCAGACGCCGCCTTTTCAAGGCGGCGTCTGATCTGGGACTGCACTATTTGTCGTGGTGCATTTTTTGCGATATTGGCGGTGAAAGGGTTAAACACTTTCTCAAAAAAAATTAACCCTTTGCTCCAGTATCATTACCGGTCTATAGATGTTAGCTTAATGCAGGGTGAAGGTCATGCTGAAAGTTCCATGATGTTCATCCTTTGTTATACCTTTACTCCCTAAATACGCCTTTGCAAACAAAGTAAACCCAGATCAGACCGCTCCTACAGGATCCGTCTGATCAGGGTCTGCTCTGTTTGCTTACGATATTTTATAGATCCAACATTTTCTGCCATGACCCAAAATTCAAGTGTCCATGTGCTATTATATCACTTAATCTAATTAATATTCATATGATTATTTCTTACATGAATATTCATGTAGTTAAGGGATAATTCATCTGACCCTTATTCGCGACCCTACCCAAATTTTCCAACAGTATGAATCCAAATCAGTCGCCAAGGAACTCAACAGGATCCAAACTGTTTCACATTCCCATGATTTTAAAAATAACTTGAAGACAGCTCTATTCTGAAATCAGGTCCCGAGGTTTTAAAACGTTTTGCTTGAGTCTGAGATCATTCTCAAGGAACTGATTGGTCTCAGACTCACATTCAGATATTTTATAACCTTAGACCCAGAAGCAAATGATAATCTCATCATATACACTTTATTTGGCAGCCAAAGACTAACCCTTTTCCCTCTTATAAACACATTTCCATGCCTTAGCAAAAAGGGCAGACCCAGATCAGGCTGCTCTTGTAGGACCGTCTGATCAAGATCTTCTCCATTTGCTTATGAAATTATAACATCTATGACTACAATTTCTACAAATACTCAATCATCTTTATAAAAAAAGGTTTATTGCGTTTCAATTCCTTTCTTATTGAAACAAGGTAATTATTAACCTCTAACCTGCTGAATAATTAAAACCGACTCCTCCCATTCTGAATATTAATTAGCCCATTGTATCAACATTTATCATCGAAGATTCAAGTGCATTTTATGTCAAAATGTGCAAACCCTGATCAAAGTCCGCACTAGGGAGCCCTTTCATCTGGGTAAACACTGTTTTCAAATATATCATCGCTAAAACTCTTACTGTTTCACTGCGAAATAATCCAGTGTTTGTATTCCTTTTCCTTGTCACTCACGTGCAAGTATCCGGTATAACGGTGTCTGGTGAGGAGATCTGCATATTCCCAGTTATAATAAGGATAACTAAATCTACATACAGTAAAACCTGTATTAAGTGGTCATTCATTTATTGAATAAAACAGTCTTAAAAAGCAGGTGATTGCTTAATGCAGGGCAAAAGTAATGCAGAAAGGAGCTTTCTGCATTACTTTTAACCTGCATTAAGCTACCACCTGCCTTAAAGACCCATAATTAGAACTCTTTTTGATGGTCGCTTAAGACAGGTTCTACTGCACCTTTGTATTCACGTATCTATATTCTGTGAATCTCCTCAAAACCGGAGTAGAGAATAATTTAGATAATTTTAGACGACAGGAGGTAGCTTAATGCAGGTAAAAGTAATGCAGAAAGCTCCTAGAGGAGCTTTATGCATGACCCTCATCCTGCATTTAGTTGCCACCTGTCTCCAAGACCGATATTTATACTAAATTGAACGTCCATTTTAGAGGAGGTTTTCTGTTTAACTTACATGTCCTGTTTGATAAAAAAAATACCAATGTCATAATTTGCAGAGAGTTGTTGATCTTCAGCATGGTGTTGGCGAATATGTGTAAACCTTTGAAACCAGAATTCAAATGAGATGCAAAATTCCTCCACGTTTTATCAGGATCAAAACTGCCTGCCGCTCTAGTTGTGGTATTTGAAACAACAAAACCAGAAAATAAAATCTGAAATCTGAAGAATACGACATTTTGTACTGACCAAATAGTTCCTTTACACAGCGAGCAAACGGCGAATACAGTCAACCCCCTTTAAACATTAAATTTAGTATAAATACATGTATCGGTCTTGGAGACATGTGACAGCTTAATGCAGGGTGAAAGTCATGCAGAAAGTTCCTATAGGAACTTTTTGCATGATTTACACCCTGCATTAAGCAGCCACCTGCCTTAAAATATCTAAACTCTTCTCTACTAGAATTCCGGTTTAGAGGAGGTTTACTGTAGACCTCCGCATGTTTCCTCGAAATGGTGCGCCATCTACTTCAGGCTCTTGGAAGAGACACGTTTCTCTAAGGACATTGTTCCTATAATGGCGCCGAAAGTATCGAGAAGGCAAGAAAGTCAACATGATCAGATATATATCCAAAGCACAGTAGAGCCAGCCATAAACACTTAACCCTTTCTCTCTCATAAAAAATGTGTTTTTACGCATTTGCAAACAGAGTAGACCCAGATCAGACGGCTCCTAGAGGAGCCGTCTGATCAGGATGTGCTCTGTTTGCTTATGGAATTTGATAGACCAGTTCCTTTAGTTTCTAAAATGGCTACAATATTCCACCATGCATATTTCATTTTCATACGTACATGTATCTATTTTGTCCATTAATATTCAATAAGTATTGAAATTTGGAATACATGTAGAACAGGGAAAGGGTTAAATCTTTACTTCAAGAATATACATGAGAAACATATTAATTTCATGAATATTAATTTGCTGATGTTTTTTTAAAAAATGGTAAATGTTTATTATGAACACTGGAGGTTTTTAGTTTTTTTTTGGCAATGACAAAACCTGTAGAATCTGGGTCCATGCTTATAAAACTTTTTAGTTGAGTCTGAGTTCGTTCTCAAGCTTTTGATTGGTCAGATTTGAGTTCTCAAGCTTTTGATTGATCGGATTTGAGCCAAAGGCTCAAATCTGACCAATCAAAAACTTGAGAACTTACCCATACTCAACTAAACGTTTTATAAGAATGGATACAGATCCATATAAGTCCATAAGCATGCAGAACATACCCTGATCAGACAGCTCCTACATGAGCTGTCTTATCTTGATCTACTCTGTTTGCAAATGAGTGAAGGGTTAAAGTGTTGGGACCGAGTACTTAAGACATTTGCAAACAGTGTTGATCCAGATCAATTGGTTCCTGAGTGAGCCATTTGGTGTGGATCTACACCATTTGTCATAAAAGTCATATTCTTTGTTGATAAATTTTGAACAACATTTTCTTACATTAATATTCAAAAAGGGGAGGAGTCAGTTTTAATTATTCAGCAGGTTAAGGGTTAAAGGATAAACGTCAGCAGATTTAACCCTTTACTCCATGAATATTCATGGGGCAAATTTTAATCCATATTAGCACATTCATTGAATAGAAACCGTCTGACAAACATGGCTAGCAACAACAAGGCTTGTTTTTCGTTAAAACTGGAGTACCGTGCTGTAATTCGGTACTTGTGTTTGAAAGGGAAAACAGGCAATGAAATTCAAAGCGAGCTAATTGATGTGTATGGGTCTTCTGTGCCATCATATGCTCAAGTTAAATTCTGGGTTGCGGAATTCAAACGTGGTAGAACGTCTTTAGAAGACCAAACCAGGGTCCATGCTTATAAAGCTTTTAGTTGAGTCTGAGTTTCGTTCTCAAACTTTTGATTGGTCAGATTTGAGCCAAAGGCTCAAATCTGGCCAATCAAAAACTTGAGAACGAACTCAGACTCACCTAAACGTTTTATAAGCATGGACCAAGGTCCGGACGCCCACTAGATGCCACCGATGGCGAAATATGCCAGAAAGTGCAGGGTCTTGTGTACGCGGACAGACATATTCAGGTGGAAGAAATAGCAAAGGCATTAGACATTTCACATGGTAGTGTTTCGACCATCTTACATGATGGTGGCTTGGGTATGCGCAAGCTAACAGCTCGTTCGGTCCCAAAATCCCTTAGCGAAGAGCAAATGGCAATCAGAGCATCTTAGAAAAAGAAGGGATCGATCTCGATCAGAAGTAAGGTAGGTTGGTTACTTATTGACCCGCCCTCGTATCATGATGTCATTATTTCTTACAGGGATAGTCATAAAGTTCTGGTGTAAACTAGCCCATCACTGCCTAAACGCTTCTGGTCGAGACCCTCTGACTACAGATCTCTACCCTTTTCTACATGAATATTCATGAAAGAAATGATTACATAATGAATATTAATTAGATTAATTTTTACAATGGCAAATTAACACCTGAAAAATTTGCCATAGCAGAAACTGTAGAATCATATCTATATTATTACATAGGCAAATAAAGCAGACCCTTATCAGATGGCTCCTATAGGGGCCGTCTGATCTGGGTATACTCTGTTTGCAAAGGCGTAGAAAGGCGTATTTATGGAGTAGACGGGTAATGAAAATGAAGGAGGATTTAACTTCCGTAATTTGCAGTCGATGACAATGCTTTGTATATTGTTACTCGTTAAGGGTGCTTGAAGGGTCGGTTCATCTTAACCATTTCCCTTATTTAAGCGCATTTTGACGCATCTGCAAACAGGGTAGACCCAGATCAGACGGCTCCTGTAGGAGCCGTCTGATCAGGGTCTGCTCTGTTTGCTTATGTTGTAACATAGATCTGATTCTACAGCTTCTGCCTCAGCCGAAATGTCCTGTGTTCATATGCCATTATATAAAAAAAAATCTTATTAATATTCATGACATCATTATTTCCTACATGATTATTCATCAGGGAAAGGATTAAAGCATTGTTGGCTCTTTTCTGAGAGAAAGTTCATTAGTATTCTAAAGTGCCCCTATATATTAAACCGTACAGTGCGGGTCACGATTCACTAATTTCCTTTTGCAAACAGTGCAGACCAAGATGAGAGAGCTCACTAATTTCATTTTGCAAACAGTGTAGACCAAGATGAGACAGCTCCTAATGGTCTGCACTGTTGGTCATGATACCTCTTTCTATAGAAAAATCCCTAAATATTCACCTGTTTGAAATTTGGAATATTCCATTTGCAAATTAAGCGATGTAAGGGTTAATCGAACTGGTGCACAGCGTCCTTAACCTTTAGCCTGCTATGGGCGGATGAGTAAATACCTTTGCAAACAGTTTGGATCCAGATGAGACGCCGAGTAACTCGGCGACTCAGCAGGGTCCAAACTGTTTGACATCCTGATTGCATTTTGTACACAAATTAATCATAGCTTGAATTTTGAAAATGTAGTAGGTGCAAATTCTACAAAAAAAAATTTGCTCAGCAGGCTAAAGGTTAAAAGGTGGCACTAGGCGAACAGTGTAAACCTCAAGGAACCCACTGATCTGGGTATGTACTGTTTGCTGAACCCATTAATATCAAAGGCCATTTTGTTTGTTGTGACCCCCCTTCAAATATGAATGGTTTTAAAACATAAGATCTGGGAATTAAAGAATGAGCACTAATCCATTATAAGAGGTTGAACGCACGTCTATTATAAGAGTTTGGGCGCAAGTTCATTATAAGAGGTTGGGCGCAAGTCCATTATTAGAGTTTGGGTGCACATCCATTATTAGAGTTCGGGCGCACATTCATTATTAAAGTTTGGGCACACATCAGTTATTAGAGTTTGGGCGCACATCAATTATTTGAGTTTTGACATACGTGCAATATTAGAGTTTGGACACACGTGCATTATTATAGTTTGGGCGCACATTCATTATTAGAGTTTGGGCGCACATTCATTATTAAAGTGTGGGCGCATATCCATTATTAGAGTTTGGGCGCACATCCATTATTAGAGTTTGGGCACAAGTGCATTATTAGAGTTTGGGCGCAAGTCCATTATAGTTCAGTTCAGCTTTATTAGCATATCGGCAACTAAATTGCCTTTGGCTAAATACATACAGACAAAGAACATGGCACAACAACACAGAAATGTAAACACTTTCAGAATTACGAAACAGTTAAATATTCCAGGGTTTTTTTGGCGTAAAATATTTGCCTTCTTGACATACATTGAAAGCTTATTAATTAAACTGACATTACTTGAACTAACCAATGAGTTGAATTTTCCTTTAGAGGGCCAAGGAACATTTCCTAAATACTGTCGACGTAAATTGGCGTATTTTGGACAACATAATACAAAGTGGTATTCTGATTCAACGCAGTTCGAATTACACATCCTGCAAAAACGATTCTCTCTTGCAACACCTCTATATCTCCCTGATTCTATTTCTAGTGAATGTGACGATAACCATAACCGAGTAAATTGAATTCTGTTAGAGTCATATCTTATTTTATTAAGATATGGCTCGTAACAGAATTCTTTACAATAAAATGACAGTTTTGACATATTTGTTATTGAGGCATTCCATTCTTGAATAAATTGGTCTCTTATGCGTGTTTTAATTGAAGGTAAATAAGACACATTAATGTTAAAATGGTGTCTTAATTCAGTGTATCCAAGATGATCAACAACTGAGTTGATTCTTTTAGCCCAACATTTACCATTAACATTATTACATTGATCAATATACATTAGGTACATAGGTGAATCAGTATTCTTCATTATTTTTAACAAAAATTTAATCGCTCTTTCCTTTGCGATTATAGACAATGGAAATCGACCCAGCTCACCGTAGACGGCATTATTTGGAGTAGATTGTTTAACACCAAGTACATATTTACAAAACTTAAGATGTAATTTATCAATTTCGGTAAAATTATACACACCCCATACTTCAGACCCGTATAATAATATAGGAGCAACTAACGAGTCAAAAAGCGATAATTTGGTTTTTAAGTCAAGTTTAACCCTGTTAAATAAAGTCACTAGGTTATAATAAGCTTTAATGGCTTGTTCTGACAGTGTTTTGAAGACATGTTTCCAGTATATGTAAAATTTACACCTAGATATAAAAATTGATAGACAATTTCAATACTTTCATTGTTGACGAAAAAACTTACATTGCGAGTTGTCTTTCTTTTTTCAAAAATACAAACTTTTGTTTTCTTAACATTAATTTTTAGGCCCCATTTTACAGAATAACTCTGTATACTATCAATTTGAGCCTGAAGGCTCACAGGATCTGTAGTAAAAAGTACAATATCATCAGCGAACAAAATTAAATATCTAGACATGAGATTAAGATCATTTTCGGTTAGAGAACCAAAGTCAATAGAAGTAGTTATATCATTTACAAACAAAATAAACAACAATGGTGAGAGCGGTTCCCCTTGTTTCAATCCAACTGTAACATCGAAAAATTCAGAAATACCCATACGAGGCGAAATTTTCACACATAATTTAACTACACCATAAATAGATTTAATCATATTTATCATTTTACAACTTACTCCTGACTCCACTAACTTAATCCATAATGCATCCCTTATAACAGTATTAAAGGCCTTTTCATAATCTATAAATACACACCACAGACGTTTATTGTTTGACAAATATTTTGTATAACTGTATGCAACATAAAAATAGCATCAGCAGTTGACCGGTTATCCCGAAAACCAAATTGAGAATCATTGAAAATATCATTACTTTCACACCATTTGTTAATGCGATTTCTCAAGGTAAGTGAGAAATTTTTAGCTAAAATGTTTACAAGAGTTATACCCCTGTAATTCGATGGGTTATCGACATCACCCTTTTTATGAATAGGGGCTATAATACCCTTAGCCCAAGCGTCTGGACAAACTCCACTGTCAAAAATTTAATTAACAATAAATATCTTTTAAAAAGATATTCAGCGGCATTCAAATATTGACATAATGTACAAAACAATAATGATATTAAATCTCTGCAAACTTAATTTCAATGTTTGGAGAGTCTGTTAGTACAGGGAACTAGATCTATGAAGGATTGCTTGTTATTATACTAGCAGAGAAGCATGCAATGGAAATAACTTGGAGTAGAATAAGCAATTATGGAAAAAATCAAGTTACATGTACATTTATAGGAAATCGCTATTAAAATGTACAATTGCAATATATTTTTTTAAAACTATCTGAAGTTAGTTCTTCATTTTACCTATTATAAAACTTTACTTGAAAGCATGTATATTTATATTGATATGGAGATAACTAATTGAATACACTTTAAATAAAGCATACAGAATTTAGTTTTTGTTTGTGCAGAGTCTGTAATTACTTAAAGAACGGTATTTATCTATAGCCTGGATCAACGCATTAATTGACGTGTGTGCATCATCATTAGTGACACCATTAACTGAATATACATGTACTTGTATTTTTAAAACAATATAAAGTTAGCAATCTCAACCTACTACTCGCTCCAAAGCCCCATGTGATAGAGCCGTAACAATAGCCTTCAGTAAGTAGCTTTAAATCACATAGAGCGAACAACCAGAGCCTTAATTGTTGCTGTGGTCGGGGATAGTAATTAATACTATTAATGCCACTACTGAAATATACTTAACAACATATCTTCCTTATTTCCTATAGCATTGCCTGTGAATTATGGTGGTTTCGGCAAACTACCTGTTCGTCAAAGTGGGTGTGATCGAATGTGGTATTAAATTGATAGCACAATGATAATAAACGTTTAAAAGTTTAATAGTGGTTTTGGCAAACTGGCAATAATGCTCAGCAATCATTACCATGAGGTGATAAGTGCGATAATAGGTTAGGAACTGATATAAAGTGTAATGGGGAAAGGGAGGTAATTTTAGGTGTTTGATATCATTGCTGTTTGAATACTAAATATTGTACAATGTTCAAAACATATCTTACATGTAGGTATTTTTAATATGTAACTTTTCATTATTCATTAATGCATATTAATTAGTAATATATGTTTTACTTGTAGCTATTCATACCTGTTAACCCATTTCAATGTACAACATCCTCTATATAAGTCAGTTGTTGCACTTTCCAATGGGGCTGGCATATTGAAATCTTTTAGACAAAGAAAGGTCACGAACCTTGTTGTCTCTGGAAGGTACGTAGTACCTGTCTAAGATTAAGCTAATTGTTATGCCAGTCATGGAGACTATTTGAGTTTATAATTGAGTTTATTAAAGAGATCTGTGAATGCTAAGTACTGTGTCTGTCCTGTTGTATTAAGATAAGAGTTCCCTTTTCTCAAACAAAGATATCGGGGTTGGTAACGGGTGAAGCCTCCCCTAGGGCTTTGCCCGCTACATAAAGTATGACAAACCAAAAATTGAATAGTCAAAATTGATCCACACATTTTGAGGATAATAGATCTATATAGTTTTATTCAGTAATACTGTTTATGTATTATATACTCTAGTTTTGATAATGACCAAAGTAATAAATAATTCATATTGTTTACTGGTCGTGGTAATAAACAACTATGTGACTACAGTATTGTACATGTATTTGGATCCACCAAAAGTTGAACTAAACAACATTTTGACTGAAAATAAAAAGCATAAAGTGAGTGGCAAACAGTTTGGACCAAGACCAAAATCAAAACTGAATGGGCTAGTAAATCATTAGTAATGTGTTATGTGGCCTGGGGCTGTTTTAATGA
This sequence comes from Azorinus chamasolen, assembly GCA_963576725.1. Taxonomy (NCBI): domain Eukaryota; kingdom Metazoa; phylum Mollusca; class Bivalvia; order Cardiida; family Solecurtidae; genus Azorinus; species Azorinus chamasolen. The sequence continues at coordinate 77,444,431 of OY755248.1, forward strand.
CTAAACAATGTGACTATTGTATTTGAAAGCACCTCTTTATCACTCCTTGTACCCAAGGTTGAGTAAGTGTGAATATGTCACCTGCTTAGCTAATATCCTGATCTGTATAAACCAAAAAAATTGGACCACATATCAATATTTTAACATATAGATAGTTATTTAATGATTTTGATTATTCAATTTTTGCTTTTTAATACAAATTTTCAATTTTTGCCGAAACGTCCTAGACCGAATAAATAGATGGCCAAAACGTCCTGGGCCGAAACATCCGGGGCGAAACTTCCTAGGCCGAAACGTCCTACATTCAGTTTGGCCATGTGTAGAGGTATTATGAAAAGGCTGTATGCCAGTCCAGGGATTAACTTATGAAAATACGGTTTAATACAAAATACTAGTAGGTCATATGCAAATTACAATGCAACATAGTTTCCGATTGATGGAAAACTAGAACAAAAGTGAAAATAGACAGCTAGCCGCTGAAAAATAGAACATAAATATGGACTGATAAAATAGTTTGTGTCAATGAAAAAATCGGCAACATTACCATCAAAATCAGCACTTTTATTACGTTTCAACATTGAAATTGTTTTTTGGATTCCATCGTTTGTAAATCGACTATCAAGTTATGTAATATTTAATTGTTCATCTCGAGAGACATGCACGTGTTCGCTCGTGTCAAACTGACAATGTGGTGTATTCGAGATGTCCCTAAAATTTCAGGTAAAGGTATCATGATTTTGAGTTGTTTTTCTCTTAAATTCATTAATATACTTCCAGAGTTTTCTAGGTGCAGATTTACTTAGTAATACTAAGTTATCCCTTTCTTTAGAATAAAACAGACTTTGCATGCCTTTTTACCTTACAAAAACGTGATCTACTATAGTCAAACAACTAGGTCTGACGGGTCACGGGTTCGCCGAGTCCATTTTTAAGGGAGATCAGCATTTCGGATATCCACGTGCCATTTATAAAAGAAAATGTTTAGTTACAGGTATAAAGAATAAGCGCATTAGTTATCGGAAATATAGCGTAGTGGATAAGACGTAGGACCATAAAGAAGTATATGATCGGCGAACATTTTATTAGGCGCAGGTTCGAGTCTCGCATCAACCTAAAATAATTTTTTTTACTAAAAATATTAAGGAAAGTCCCCTTAAGAGCATTAGTTTTGTTGTGCATTAAGAAGCCACTTGTACAAGACATTTGCTGAAACTTATATTGATATTCATATTTTAGCATCGATTTATTATTGAAAATATGGCTAATATAGGACCCGAACTCAAACAAAGGCACCATTCCCTAACATAGAGGACCATGTGCATAAATGGCCATTACAATTATACAATATGACATAAAATAATACTCTACTATTCATTAAAAATTAAAAAAAAAAGTCTAAGGTCGACACGGGATTCGAACCCACGCTCAATAAAAAAAACTACTCTCGCAATGTCTTCTGCGTACCTAGACTTTACCCACTGCGCTAAACTGCTGACAACAATCTCGCCTTCAATTTTATCTTATATACTAAACTCGTCTGTTTAAACAAATGGTCCGAGAACATGCGGAATGATGATCTCCCTAAAAAATGGACTCGGCTGACCTTTGACACGTCAGACCTAGTTGTTTGACTATAGAGAGAAACTCAAGTTTACAGGCTTCGTTTTTATGTTTACTAAAGGATCGTTTAGCCGATCAAAAAGCATGCTTCGCCTGTCGACAGTCTTCATTGAACCAAGGGACCCGGTTAAACTTTGTTTGGTTTATTCGTTGAAAATGACTTTCCAAAGTTTTCAAAAGAAATTCTGTGTACAACATCCGTTCCTTTGTCTTCGGATACTGATCAGACACTTTGAATGGGGAGTTTCTGTCAAATGTTTCATATGCTTTGCATTTGATCGAAAGTTTGTCTTGATGGTAGTTAAATTTGACTACGATAGGCCTTGTTTTACCAATTTTAAATCTACCAACACGATGAGCACGGTCGATCTTTATCGAAGACTTGTCGGATTGAAAATGATCTTCACAGAAAGATAGAATTTTTGAGGTACAATCTTCTGATATTCTCTCTTCTTGGGATGCATATTCTGGGAGTCCGAAGAACAAAAAGGTTATCCCTGATATATCGGGATTTTAGATCCAGAATATCTTCGGATAGGGTTGAATTTGCCTGTTGTAATTTGTTTACATCACGTGACAACTGTTCAACACGGGTGGATTCATCCTTTAGCTTGCTGTCAATGGACACTTGTTTGGTACTAATGTCTTGGCATAATTGAGCATCATAAGCACGACTCGCTTCAATTTCAGACAGTTTTTTGTTCGTGTCAGATAAAGTATTTTTAAGGGAGGTAACTCGGTTATTCATAGTTGATAACTGTGTAGACACTGAATATAACTGATTTTCAATAGATTCGAGTTTTTCAAGACGTCTGCTCATTTGTTCAAGTTTATCCATAATTGTTTGTTGAAAGTTTGGCTGTATCATGTTCTCAAGCTTTTGATTGGTCAGATTTGAGCCAGAGGCTCAAATCTGACCAATCAAAAACTTGAGAACGAAGAGGGTGATGGTTGAGTGGATGACTGAATGAATTGATGTGGAGACCCGTAGTATTGAGGATAAGATGGCGGGTAAGGGGAAATCGGTGGCTGTGTACTCGGATGTTGAGGTTGACTCGGCATAATTTGAGAGGACTGGAAAGACTGAGCCATATCTGGATATAGTTCTGGACAATTCAGCCGTTTACCTGGAACTTCATTGAATGAATTAGGCGATGACAGGGATTTCTTCCGCTTCTTCCTTCTCCCACCCATTCAATTCAAGTTTCAAGTTTGTACTCACGTATCTGCAAGTTTAAACCAATTTCAAATCCGTCCAAAATAGTCCAAATTCCATTTAGACTTTGCTCAACACATATCAAAACCCAACGTGATTCATTTTGGCAAAATAGATGTTTCTTTTGATTTAAAATATTTTAATTTTTGGCAAAGTATTGGAGACATATTTGTTTATAAGATGTTGGGCAGCACGTCCATTATAAGAGTTTGGGTGCACATCCATTATTAGAGTTTGGGCACACGTGCAATATTAGAGTTTGGGTGCACAACCATTATAAGAGTTTGGGCGCACGTCCATTGTTAGAGTTTGGGCACACGTCCATTATTAGAGTTTGGGCACGCGTCCATTATTACAGTGTGGGCACATGTGCATTATTAGAGTTTGGGCACACGTCCATTATTACAGTGTGGGCACATGTCCATTATAAAAGGTTGGGCACATGTGCATTATGAGAGTTTGCGCATACGTGCATTATTATAGTTTGGGCACACATCCATTATTAGAGTTTGGGCGCATGTCCATTATTAGATGTTGGGCACATGACCATTATTAGAGTTTGGGCACACGTGTATTATTAGAGTTTGGGCACACGTGCATTATTATAGTTTGGGCACACGTGCATTATTAGAGTTTTGGCACACGTCCATTATTAGAGTTTGGACACACGTCCATTATTAGAGTTTGGGCACACGTGCATTATTAGTGTTTGGGCACACGTACATTATTAGAGTTTGAGCACATGTGCATTATTAGAGTTTGGGCACACGCGCATATTTAGAGTTTTGGCACACGTGCATTATTAGAGTTTGGACACACGTGCATTACTATAGTTTTGGCACACGTGCATTATTATAGTTTGGGCACACGTCCATTATTAGAGTTTGGGCACACGTGCATTATTAGAGTTTAGGCACACATCCATTATTGTGCAAATGTCCATTATTAGAGTTAGTGCGCACATTCATTATTAGAGGTTGTGCACATGTGCATTATTAGAGTTTGGGCACACGTGCATTATTAGAGTGTGGGCACGCATCCGATATTAGAGTTTGGACACACATCAATTATTAGAGTTTGGGCACATGTGCATTATTATAGTTTGGGCACATGTCCATTATTAGAGTTTGCACACACATCCATTATTAGAGGTTGGACACATGTCCATTTTTAAAACGAACTAAGGGGTGACGCTTACCCCGCTGTGGAAAAATGTCCGCTCATCTTGAATCTGGTTCAATACTTACTGCTTTCGACTGCATCAAACGTTTCAGAAACTATTTACCGAGTGTCAAACAGCTTGACATTTTATGACACGTCATTTACTCGGTATTTCGTCTGTATAAAACCTGCTCCCAAACGCGAGCCAGGTCGTGGATAGTAGAATAAGAGCGAAGTCATAAAGGCAGGAAATACAGTACTTCACTACATTGTCCTCGTAAATAAAAGATGCAAGTACATAATTGTGTTCTTGAGTGGTTCATATATCTCCATATAACTATCATTTTTTTCCTGTTCGTTAGACAAAAACTTTCCCCCACTTACATGTAGAGTTTCAGCAAAGTAAAGTCTTCATTGGAAATAGAAACTTGCAACATTTTCACTCCCCAGGAACAATAGCATTTAGAGTAAAATCTCTATTTTGCGACCGCTTAATGCATAAACGTAAAATATTAGAGCAGGCGGTTGCTTAATGCAGAGTGAAAGTAATGCAGAAAGCTCCTTTAGGAGCTTTCTGCATTACTTTCGTCTTGCATTAAGCTTCCGCCTATATTATGTTTTGTAAATACAAAGTATAAGACTCTTGGTGGTCGTTTAAAACATTTTACTCTACCTAGATATCTTAAGGCGAATCTGAGATTTATTTGACAAATAGCTTGGATCTAAACTGTCTGACATTCAAATCAGGACATTTTCAGTTTGAAATAAGCAGCCAGCTGTCTTAACGATCTATAATAAGATGTATGGTCGCTTAATCCTTTACTCTCTACGCCATTGCGAACAGGGCAGACCTAGATCAGGAGGCTCTTATTTGAGCCGTATGACCAGGATCTGTTCTGTATGCATGCATGATACATTTGACTTTACATTTTCTGCGATGACCAAAATGTCATGTGTCAATATTTCAAGTATAAACAAGAGGGTCGTCACGGGTGACAAATGCCCCCAAAGTGTTTGACACCGAAATGCATTTTGGTGGAAAAACAATACAATGTAATGCAGGTGTAACATGAAATTTTGATGCTGTTAAAAATGACACAGGAGTCAGTTCTTAACATTAGAAACAGAACCTTTGACGATTATGATAGCTAAGAAAAGAGCCAAGCGTCAAAACTTAGTTAAAAAGGACCCTAAGTCATTCTCAACGTTAAAAAGGACCCTGGGTTGATTGTCAACGTTTAAGGTATAGGAGATATGCTCTGGACAAGCTTTTTGTATCTGGTAAGATATAGGAGATATGCTCCGGACTGTAAAATTGAGGTCAAAGGTGAAGGTCAAGGTCAGTGATCTGAAAATGGTACATGACTCTCCCCCATCCCAAGATGAACTCACAAACCAAATTTGGATTCCGTAGCTGGTAAGGTATAGGAGAAATGCTCCAGACAAGCTTTGTGTAAAATCTAGGTCAAAGGTCAAGGTCACAGTGACCTGAAAATGGTACGCGACATACCGCCATCCCAAGATAAACTCACACATTAAATTTGGAATCCGTAGCTGGTAAGGTATAAGAGATATTCTCTGGACAACCTTTTTTGTAAAATCGAGGTCGAAGGTCAAGGTCAAGGTCACAGTGACCTGAAAATGGTACGCGACACTCCGCCATCTGAAGGTGATCTCACAAACCAAATTTGGAATCCGTATCTGGTAAGGTATAGGAGATATGCTCTGGACAAGCTTTTTGTAAAATCGGTCAAGGTCAAGGTCAAGGTTAAGGTCATAGTGACCTGGAAATGGTACATGACATTCCGCCATCCCCAGATGAACTCACACACCAAATTTGGAATCTGTAGCTGGTAAGGTAAAGGAGATATGCTCCGGACAAGCTTTTTGTAAAATCGGTCAAAGGTCATGGTCAAGGTCACAGTGATCTGAAAATGGTATGCGACACTCCTCCATCCAAAGATGAACTCACACACCAAATTTGGAATCCTTAGCTGGTAAGGAATAGGAGATATACTCCGGACAAGCTTTTTGTAGCTGGTAAGGTATAAGCGGTTTTTAAAATCGAGGTCAAAGGTCAAGGTCAAGGTCACAGTGACCTGGAAATGGTACGCGACACTCCGCCATCCCAAGATGAACTCACACACCAAATTTGGAATCTGTAGCTGGTAAGGTAAAGGAGATATGCTCCGGACAAGCTTTTTGTAAAATCGGTCAAAGGTCATGGTCAAGGTCACAGTGATCTGAAAATGGTACGCGACACTCCTCCATCCCAAGATGAACTAACACACCAAATTTGGAATCCTTAGCTGGTAAGGTATAGGAGATATACTCCGGACAAGCTTTTTGAAGCTGGTAAGGTATAAGCGGTTTTTAAAATCGAGGTCAAAGGTCAAGGTCAAGGTCACAGTGACCTGGAAATGGTACGCGACACTCCGCCATCCCAAGATGAACTCACACACCAAATTTGGAATCTGTAGCTGGTAAGGTAAAGGAGATATGCTCCGTCAAGCTTTTTGTAAAATCGGTCAAAGGTCATGGTCAAGGTCACAGTGACCTTGAAATGGTACGCGACACTCCGCCATCCTAAGATGAACTCACACACCAAATTTGGAATCTGTAGCTGGTAAGGTAAAGGAGATATGCTCCGGACAAACTTTTTGTAAAATCAAGGTCAAAGGTCAAGGTCAAGGTCACAGTGACATGAAAATGGTACGCGACACTCCCCCATCCCAAGATGAACTGACACACCAAATTTGGTATCCGTAGCTGATGTGACAAAGGAAATATACTCCGGACAAAAGGTACACACACCCACACACACACACACCCACCCACCCACACACCCACACACCCACCCACCCACACACCCACCCACCCACACACCCACACACCCACCCACACACGCACGGTGCGATCACTATATGCCGCCAAAGCCTAGCTTTGGGGGCATAACCACACACCCACACACCCACCCACCCACACACCCACCCACCCACACACCCACACACCCACCCACACACGCACGGTGCGATCACTATATGCCGCCAAAGCCTAGCTTTGGGGGCATAAAAATCAGCTAATCAGTATTCATGATGTCATTTATTCAACAAGGAAATGCTAAAGGCAGATAAACACTGCAGTAAACTATCTCTGTACTAAACACTTTAACCTCTTCCTTCGTATAAACGCATTTTCATGTATTTGCAAACAGAGTAGACCCAGATCAGACGGCTCCTAAAGGAGCGTCCGATCTGGGTATACTCTGTTTGCGTTTTGCGTGAAAACACGTTTATATGAAAGAAATGGTGAATCTACATGTATTACGCCATAGAGACGCCTATTGATGCATTTGAAAACATGGTAGAATCAGATCAGTCAGCTCATGTAGGGGATGTCTGAATAGGATATGCTCAATTTGCTTCTGAAATAATCTGTATCTGATTCTGGTACATGTTACCTGCCATGGCCAAAATATCATGTGTTCATAAGTTTAGACACTTATGACAGTAAGTATCCTTGATGGCATCCGGGTCCATGCTTATAAAGCTTTTAGTTGAGTCTGAGATCGTTCTCAAGCTTTTGATTGGTCAGATTTGAGCCTTGGGCTCAAATCTTACCAATCAAAAGCTTGAGAACTCAAATCTGACCAATCAAAAGCCTGAGAACGAAACTCAGACTCAACTAAAAGCTTTATAAACATGGACCCAGGTCTTAAATGAATATCCATGAGGCAAATGGATAATATTGTATGAGTGTAGGTAGATGGACAGATAGATATATCTATTTCGGTAAAAAGTGTACATCACAGGGCAATAACAACTAGGAGCAAACCCCAAACAGCCATGAAATGCGCACAAATACGAACAAGGAAACAAACATTTTCCTTATTTCCATCGTGGTGGCATGACATAGACAATCGCGAAATGTTATCACAAATTGCTTATCACAGACATTTCTATTGAATTCATATAAATTATGATATAGTAATTAAATTATACACCAAACATTTTTGTTAACATGCCAAATGCATTTTGTTCTAAGGAAAGCCAACTTGGATACGTTGCATACATAAAACACATCTAGATGACATATCAAGTAAATATATGGCATACATTTACATTAGAATTGTCACAGACATTATAACGTTGGCAGTTACTACAACGGCATAAGTATATCTTAGATGAAAATATAAAGGAGGTATATTCAGAAGCTTACATGTGCATACAAGTTTCATATGCATTTACATCCCTTCTTAAACAACTCGTTGGCAATATTAATTTATAGATAAACTGGCAGAAAGTCTAGAATTCAGATAATAATTATATCTACCTTTAAAAGTCTTGAGCCACAAAGGTCTAACATTGACTAATAAGTTCTACCTTTAAAAGTCTTGAGTCACAAAAGCTTTAACACTGACTGATACCATTTACCTTTAAAAGTCTTGAGTCACAAAAGCTCTAACAATGACTGATAACATTTTAAAGTTGATAGGTTGTTCTACTTCGTCGTGATCGAAAGACGAACATACAATTACGACAGAACCTGTCTTAATCCTTTCCTTGTTCTATGTTATTTCCAAATTTCAATACCTACTGAATATTCATTGACAAAAAAAGTTATAATGATTTATGGAAGGTAGAACATTGTAGCCATTTTAGAAAATAAAGAAACAGAACTATCAAAATTACATTGGCAAACAGAACAGATCATGACCAGACTGCTCCTATAGGAGTCATCTGATCTGGATCTACCATACCCTGCAAATGCGTAAAAAGATATTTATATTTATGTGAGGGAAAGGGTTAAGCGGCCATTCATTAATCAAACATACCAGTCTTAAAAAGCAGGTGGTTGCTTATTGAAGAGCAAACGTAATGTAGAAAACTCCTATAACTGTATTACTTTTGACCTGCATTAAGCTACCATCAGCCTTACAGACAAATTATTAGACATCTTGTTGGCGAGGTTCTACTATAATTATAATAGATATCACTGTTTGGTTAGCTCTTGTTTTTATATAAACACTTTTCGCCGCCTCTGCAAACTGAGTAGACCCAGATAAGTAGGTTCCAATACGAGCCGTTTGATCATGATCTGCTGTGTTCACTTATGAAAGTGTAATATATCAGACTACAGTTTCTACCAGTACCAACTTTCAATGTATACATATGCCATTATAAGACTGCAGTTAATAACTATTCATGATGTCATTGTTTATTACATTCAATAGGCTATTTGGCTAATATCATCTATTTCTTTTTTAAACCAACGTTTTAATAGTCTAGCCCCCGATTCCCGAACACACAAACTTGTATTAGAAACCCCTTTAATAGCCTTTATATGAACACGTTTTTACAATGAAAAAGTTACTGGTAAGTCTTAAAATACGGGAAAACTCGCAGAAAGTGGCAGCAAAGGAATGATAACCTAATATAATATATAGAATTGATCAGTGTTGATGTCCCTTAGCTATTGACACTTAAAGACATTACCCAGGTCCATTCAATGATTCCCCCCCCCCCATTGTTCTCAATAGGCGTGAAAGTAACAGTAAAAGCATGATACAAGTGTGCAAAATATGGCAAGCCGTCTCATTCTGTCTAGAGAGGCCCTGCCATAATAAGAAATAAAAACATATACTGCATTAGTGACAATCTAATCATTTCAAAATCATCAAATGTAAGAGACGGGCCTCACATGGAACGCTCCAGTGGTTCTTGACAGGCAAACTGCTATAGCTCTTACCATGTGCTGCATGCTTTTTCACAGGTTAGCTGTAAAGACCCAAGCCGGCCAAGGGAATGTCTTTAATTTCTTTCAGACTAGATTTTTAATATTTTAACTCTTGATTTCCTAACAAACAAAATTATATGAAACCCTAATATATAATTGGGTTATTGCAAAGAGTTATGTGATAGAAAACGTAATAAATCATCAAAGGAACCATGAACAGACGGTTTTTGACTTATTGGCTTTATAACAAGGATACAGTGGACGAAACTTCTTGTTTAACCCTTTCGGCGCCAAATGTCTAATTATCGTCTGCCATCCAATTTGTTAACCCATTCGGTACAATAAGGAAATGAGATAAAATTTAAATAAATACAAATTGCAAAGGAATAAAGCACAGTTATAGAGATTGAGACAAAAAGTGAAGTCCCTGATCAGACGCCGCCTTGAAAAGTTAAGCGAGCAACTTTTAATCAGACATGTGTTAGACAATACAAGGGAGGTTACTTTAGCATTTTAGAAAATTACTAAATAACTTGAGCAGAAGTAATCTTCCTTAACCTATTGACATCACATTTCTATAAAAACTCTTAAATCACATGAGTAACAACTAGCTTTACATTTCATTAAATGAGAGATACCGGTAATATAACGTCAACGTCTTTGATCACTGTAATCAATAGCGATGCTATGACGACTAGAATCATATTGTGACTAGAATTAATATCGTGACTATCTCCCTTGACTGTGATATCTAGAATTAAAATGTAACTCACTACATCAGTTTTTATCAACTTATAATGCCCTTGAATCTATAGTCTGTCACTTATTCAGTATGAACTCTCTCTCAGTCCACAAGAAACATATACTCATTAACTATTCTAGAATTGTTTTAGGCATATGGTTGTATGCCTATTTGAAATATCTGCATATTCTGTGTGAGGTTATTAAATAGACAGTTAGCTAATTCTTAATATCTGTTAGACATACTTGTGAAGTTGTAACTGATTCTATCACTGACATTTATAAATGTTGTTCTAATTTACTTTGTTCACTCAGATTGTGACATAATCTTAAAAGTAAGCCGGTGGCCTAGTGTTTCTCTTTGATCTAGACATGTCAATCTGAGCACTCTGATCTTTCCCGTGATTTCGATTGGATTATCAAGAATGTTTATTTATTCATTTTCGTCAATGCACATGTCTACAAATCCTTTTACCCTTTACTTCATATAAACGCACACATTTGTAAACGGAGTAGACCATAATTTCCAAGTTTATTTGTATAAATGCAAACGGAGTAGACCCAGATCAGCGAAATTGGCAGCAACAGTAGTTTATCAACTCTGTCTATATTCGATCGAGGAAACACCGGTCTTACCCTTTCCCTCATATCAACGCTTTATCGAAAACAAAGTAAACAAAGACCAGACGTCTAATCAGGGTTCGCTCTATTTCCGTATAAAATCATATAGATCTGGTCCTACAGTTTTTGTTTGAACCAGAAGTTCCCTTGAAAAGTTTACATTATTAAACAAAGGGGTTATTAATATTCCTGAATTGATCAATTCGTGGAGATCTATAAATGTTTTTAGAGAAAGAGTTAAACACTGCTTCAAACCGGCCTGGCTCCAAATTATTTATAGCTAAAAACTCACAAACCCCCTTTAACAACCCACTCACACATTGTTTAGTAATTCAAATCCCTGTGAGTGTGAAAACAACAGCAAAAATGAATACTGATTTTTATTTTAGTTTATTTTCCATTTATGTTCATTTTATTACTAAATGCAGAGCGCTTGAAGATCTGAGGGGTAAGTATATTAAACCATATTATAGGGTAAGACCAAACATGCAGAAATTTGTCGAATTATTGGACTGTAGAAATGAAACTATTGTAATTAATTTATGCAAATTTATTAAGTATGCTAACATTATACGCAACGATTTACTACTTGCACTGCCAAGACATTAGCTTGTTTAACTCAACTATATTGATTATGCACAAACAAAATCAATAGTAGTAATAATGATTAGCGTGGACGGCTGAACATTAAATACAGCCTTGGATATGGTGTCCATTCTCCATAGTGTCTATAGTATTCATATAGAACGCTTCAAATTCAGTTTGTATCCTTTTAATGTACTATGTGATTTTTTTCTATGGAACGTCTTAATCGGATGTGTTGTAAATGCCTACTAATGAGTTGCCATTCATACTAAAAGATGTGGTCGGTTTAATTTCTGCATATAGGACATGGTGTAATTGTATTCTGTTACATGTATGATACAATGCAGCGCATTGGTGCATTTACTTACATTTCTTGCAATGTGACTCGATTTGATAAGATGTTTTGATTTGATTATGTATGTAACGAGATACTATATGTATAAGTTACTAATAAATTATGTCTATGCTAACGTCCAGCATGATGACTTCAAGAGATATAAAAATCAGTTTACTATTTATTGAGATAATTGTGTCATTTGTATCCCACTTTTTAAAAATCATTTCAAAAGCTTGAATCCATATCAGTTGCTAAAACAAACTGTCCGGAATATCGAGGTGTCATGTTAATTTCATTTGCACCAACAGGCTTCAGCTGCTAGCCGCTATTGTATCCTGTCCCTGAACTGATTCTGAACGCAGGTGCAATATAAAATAGACCGACTTACTGGGTAAATTGACACTTACTTCGGTAAATCGACACTTACTAAATAAATGGCCAGTAACGGCTGATTTACTAAAATAAATTGCCCAGGGAATTTGAAAAATACTGCAACGCCATTGGACAAAATATAATTTCAATCACTAAATTGGTTAGTATTTGTTAGCCAACATTTACAAAATAAATAGACCGATTTATTTTTGTAAATGCTGACTAACAAACACTAACCTATACTTGTTTGCAAGTCAGGCATCATTTGATCGGCGTCTGGCGGCTGTCATTGCTCTGGGTTCTGAAACAGGAGGCTCTGATGAAGGCATAGTCAGGCGAGGTGGCGACGAATCTCAGTGAACTGGAATGCAGTTGGCCGAACGTTAATGCGGTTTCTTCTGTACACAGTACCGTTCTCAGATTTGACCCAATAGTTTCTCTCTTTTCCTTCCTAAATCTTAAGCCTTCTATCACTTTTAATTGTATTTATGTTCTGAAAGACTTTCATCAAACGCGGCAGCTGTTTTTTTTATCATAACGTTTCACTGTCATTTTCCGTTTTTCACGTTTCTCTGATGGCTATACAGATTGATGGTATGTCTGTATCATTCAACTACCTGTAAAATTTTCGGAACATCATCACTCAACAGGGACGAGGACCTGGAGTTACCCTCCGTCTACACACCTCTCCTCAAGTCAGGTGACCAAACCAGGTCACCTGACCAGCACTAGTCGAACAGTCAGTGCCGATGGAGGAAGTGTGATACTTCCGAAAACTACACAGGTAAAAAAATTACCGCTCTGAATAATGGAAATCAAATACTATGTCGGTAACCAGGGCAACAATTACAATGTTACAGTTCATTGTTTGGTTATCGATTTAGATACTTTGCTTTCTGAGTATTTCGTCATCATTTTAAACTACATTTGAAGTTGTTTTCTGATATTGTTGGATAAAAATTGAAAAGTTTACGTTATATCTATTATATTTATTTCTTTACTATTATTTATTGATCTTATTAACCCTTCGCTTGCTGTTCACGTCAATATACCTACCTGTAAATAGTGAAGACCCAGATGAGACAGCTCCTGTAGGAGCTGTCTCATCAGGGTCTGCACTATTTACTAATTCATTGTGCAACGAGTGCACTCCACAGCAGTGGTTGCACAGAAAATGTAGACAGTGAAGATATATGTATTTATCCCCAGGGCATGGGTAAAGAAGAAGAAATGAATTTTAAAGTTCAGCAAGAGAAGGGTTAATTCGCATGTGTATGCAAATAAGGTCATTCCTAAGTACATGAATAGCTGTTAAACAAAAGCACAAGGTCTTAGCTTCAATTTGGTACCAGTGTTATAGTTTTAAAACGAAAACTGCCTGTGACATGGACTATTTTGCAGGTATGATCAATCTGGGTGGGTGGGGGGGCGTGGAAACTGTTTAAACGTTACTTAAAGCTTCGGTCCTCAAATTGGATAATTTGTTTTCGAAGTATTTTGTGAAACTGCTTTTGAAGTTGTTTTCTGATAGTTTGATGTTTTTAGGATGTAAAGTGAAAGGTTTACTTTATTTCTATACGTTTTTACTACGTTTAATGTTCTCATTAATATTGAAATAGGTTATTTTCAAAGAATAGGCTGATAATATCACACTTGATATTGGTATCGGTGAAAGTCACTACCTTCGGTTTTAAACCGAATGTAAAGACGTACAAAGCGAAAGCAGCGACTTTCGCCGATATCAATATCAAGTTTGTAAATAATTTTAGAAAATAGTATTTGAAGGAATTGTGAATAAACAGGACTCCTTTTTAGCTCCACTTTTTCAAAAAGAGGAGCTATTGTCATGACCCTCTCGTCGGCGTCGGCGTCGGCGTCGGTGTCGGCGGTCGGCGTCGGCGTCGGCGTCGGCGTTGGTTAACCTTTTTGTTAAGGTCCTTTTCTCAGGAACCATCAAAGATATTTGGTTCATATTTGGTATGTATGTTTACTATCACAAGGGGAACCCATTTCACAAGGGTAGGTAACTCTAAAATTAATTTTGCCATAGTTATGCCCCTTTTTCGACTTAGAATTTTCATTGTTGGTTAAGTTTTATGTTCAGGTCCTTGTCTCAGAAACTGTTTAAGATATTTGGTTCATCTTTGGTATACATATTAACTATCACAAGGGGAACCCATTTCACAAGGGTAGGTAACCCTAAAATTAATTTTGCCATAGTTATGCCCCTTTTTCGACTTACAATTTTCATTGTTGGTTAAGTTTTATGTTCAGGTCCATATCTCAGAAACTGTCCAAGATATTTGGTTCATCTTTGGTATACATATTAACTAAAACAAGGGGCCCCCACTTCACAAGCGTAGGTAATCCTAAAATTAATTTTGTTGTTGTTATCTCCCCTTTCTGACTTAGACTTCCACTACACTATCCAGCACTAAAGAAAGTGGAGCGCGCTGTCTGCGGACAGCTCTTGTTCTATGTAGGTCCGTTTCCGTTCTGGATTAAAAAGTAGTAAAGTCAAACAGGAAAAGCAACACACAAGACCCAACCACCAAGCAAGTAAAACACGCACACACACGCACGCACAGACATAGAGCTTTATAACAGCCTTCCTTAAGCAAATATAGAAGTCAAATATATCTGGCTCTACTGTTTTCACGCACGCACGCACAGACAGACAGACAGAGAGCTTTGTAACAGCCTTCCGTAAGCACATATAGCTGTCAAATGTATCTGGTTCTACTGTTTACACCCACGCACGCACGCACGCACGCACACACACACACACACACACACACACGCGCGCACACACACACACACACACACACACACACACACACACACACACACACACACACACACACACACACACACACACACACACACACACACACACACACACACACACACACACACACACACACACACACACACACACACACACACACACACACACACACACACACACACACACACACACACACACACAAACACACACATCCACACACACAGTACTTTATAACAGCCTTCCTTAAGCAATTGTAGCAGACAAATGTATCTGGTTCTACTATGTTTGCAAAGGCTTGTTTCTTTATAGAAAATGTTTCATATTTGTTCCTGGAAGAAAATGTGGTAGAACCTGTCTTAACCGACCATCAATATACTTGTGGGTGTGGGTCTATTAGGCAGGTGGTAGCCTAATGCAGACCAAAATTAATGCAAACATCTCCTATGAGCTTTCTGCATTACTTTTGCTTTGTATTAAGTAACCACCTGCTTTTGAGACGCCTATGTTGAATGAATAACCGCTTATCCGCTTAGAACGGGTTCTACAGTATGTAGATACAGTTACTTTTCATAACATTACCCGCTTCTACTAAAGAAATTTAATAATAATTATTTAACCCTTTACATTTTCAATATATATGAAAGTACATTTGTATTATGACATCATGAATATTAGCCAAATTGTTGTAACGTGTTTTTTTTTCAAGGGAGGTTTGACAAAAAACTAGAATTTGGTCTATAAATCTACATATGTAATGTCATAAGCAAACAGCAGATCCTGATCAGATGGCTCCTAAATAGAATTGCATTGTGTGCTAGGTCTTTTAATACATTCTATTTATATCAGCGTCTCTTCTCTGTCAAAATATAATTAACATAAAATATATATAAATTTATATATATACATCATATAATACATAATACATAATATATACATGAAATTAATATATAAATAGGTTTAACACAAAAGCCTACCAAGTCCTTATTTCAACAATTTGATCCAGAGTGGCCGAAATAAACCCTAGCCCATTTAGATTTTAAAGGTAGATTTGATCATAAAAAAGTTAATTCAAGACAGTGTTTAATGTTCCATTCTTTATCGAGGTGTACTGTATGTGGTATTCATAGCATGTATAGCACAATGACGTTCCACAAGAATCTCGTCAAATCCCACAGTTTTCACACCAATGTTGGTGTCGAACGACGTGCAAAGTTCCACAAGCGACGTTTATGAGATTCTGTGCAATTATTACCTTGTTTTCACGTGCTTGGCACGTAATTTTGTTCTTTGGCTATAAAAGCCGCCGATTACGGCAGTTCATGGACTTCGCAGCGGTTAATCATAGAAAACACCTCCATAGTAATCGCTATCTTTAACATTTATTTCTACTCTTTTATTTTAATACGTCCATACTTCAATACTTTTATAGAATATACTTAGTAAGAGGCTTTACTGTAACTTGAGACTTACACTCAAGGTTTTAGAGTACCTGAATAATTATATATTTATCTGAGCGTGTAGCGCATTATTAAGCAGAAGAGAGGTTATACTTCACAGATAAGACCAATCTAGATAGGGCCGTTTTCTTTCACTCTATTTTCTTAAATATCGCCGACTCCTGTTATTAGTAATTAAAACTTTACTGTTCACCTGGGGAAATACTGGATAGTCATTAATACGAATGTAGTGATACATTGTAGATCTACAGTGCAACTTGGTAGACCCGAACTTGGTTTACTGTTAGATATAGACCTTTAAAAGTTCTATCTGAATCAAGATGTTTGTTGGCTGTACTGGTGAATAAAGAGAGGGGACCATAATTACATTGATATCTATATATAACACCTTATTCCTGTTCTCTTTTAATTTCTTTAAGCGTAGTCCCGTTTTTTCCAAACTTTGGGTGTGACGCGAGTCAAATCACGCTACCAATATACCGAGAGACTGCTCGGCACCTGTTTCACGAGCGCACTATGTACAATATATTACAGTCAAATATGAATCCGTATTTGATGGCTGAAGTCCAATACGAGTTTATGCAGGATAAACATATACAGACAGACAGACAGATAAGACAGATAAATAGTTTATTAACGTGTCATATGTTAATATATACAATGATTAACAGTGTTATACATCTTTAACATTAACATCCAGCCGCATCGCGACTTACATGACACCATACAATATACATAAAAACATTTACATACAGTAATAGATAAACTATATAAAGGCAGAATATAATATAATTTAAGACCCTAAAATCTATAATAAAAACATCTCTATTTTCAAGTAAAAGAAATCACATGAATCTGAACATTTAAAATCAATACATGTTCTTAACTTTTGTGAAACATGTGATTTTGTCGAATTTCTATACAAAGATTTTTCTGCGTTTAAACATCCTTGCTATCGAAGTTCCAAATGAGAACTGCATTTCCATCGACTGCATTAAAAACACTAATTTTCCCTCACTATCAAACGTATTAAATGTAGGATTGACTTCAGAAGCTTTATTAAAAAGGTTTTCTCTTATATCAGGGTACAGATCGCAATCAGATAAGAAATGAGTTTCATCTTCAACTTTTTCAGCATTACAAAAGGCACAGAGTCTTTGTTCTACAGGTATCTTGGGGTTTAGAGTATCGGCCAGTTTCAATACATAAAGATAAAGAGCATGAACGCAATTTATCCCTCGGTAAAGGTAAAATGCAATAACATTCAGGAAACAACTGTGATTTAAACAATCTATATGTTCGAAGTTTATCAGTACTTTGTACAGAATTAATCCAATTTTCCGAGTGTTTAACTTTTAAAACATCCTTAATAGTATCAATCAGACGTTTTACAGAACGTAGGGATCATTAGTTTTCATGTTATTAGTTTTGAAAATTGAATACTGCTTAAGCCGGTGCTAGGGGGCGTGAGTAGTGTTGCACTTTTAAATACTACTCATGAACAGACTCAATAAAACCGAGTCTGCAATTTTCTCTTTTTGCATTTCTACTTTTGCTTTCGAGGGATCACCCATTTTCAGAATATATGTACTTCACAACAGCAGGTGTTAAGTGCTTGTGTGGCGGTCGTAAAAAGTCGCCCCGTACTTCATTCTCAGTGTTGTTATATTTTCTGGTCCTTCGGGATCATTAGTTTTCATGTTATTAGTTTTGAAAATTGAATACTGCTTAAGCCGGTGCTAGGGGGCGTGAGTAGTGTTGCACTTTTAAATACTACTCATGAACAGACTCAATAAAACCGAGTCTGCAATTTTCTCTTTTTGCATTTCTACTTTTGCTTTCGAGGGATCACCCATTTTCAGAATATATGTACTTCACAACAGCAGGTGTTAAGTGCTTGTGTGGCGGTCGTAAAAAGTCGCCCCGTACTTCATTCTCAGTGTTGTTATATTTTCTGGTCCTTCGGGATCATTAGTTTTCATGTTATTAGTTTTGAAAATTGAATACTGCTTAAGCCGGTGCTAGGGGGCGTGAGTAGTGTTGCACTTTTAAATACTACTCATGAACAGACTCAATAAAACCGAGTCTGCAATTTTCTCTTTTTGCATTTCTACTTTTGCTTTCGAGGGATCACCCATTTTCAGAATATATGTACTTCACAACAGCAGGTGTTAAGTGCTTGTGTGGCGGTCGTAAAAAGTCGCCCCGTACTTCATTCTCAGTGTTGTTATATTTTCTGGTCCTTCGGGATCATTAGTTTTCATGTTATTAGTTTTGAAAATTGAATACTGCTTAAGCCGGTGCTAGGGGGCGTGAGTAGTGTTGCACTTTTAAATACTACTCATGAACAGACTCAATAAAACCGAGTCTGCAATTTTCTCTTTTTGCATTTCTACTTTTGCTTTCGAGGGATCACCCATTTTCAGAATATATGTACTTCACAACAGCAGGTGTTAAGTGCTTGTGTGGCGGTCGTAAAAAGTCGCCCCGTACTTCATTCTCAGTGTTGTTATATTTTCTGGTCCTTCGGGATCATTAGTTTTCATGTTATTAGTTTTGAAAATTGAATACTGCTTAAGCCGGTGCTAGGGGGCGTGAGTAGTGTTGCACTTTTAAATACTACTCATGAACAGACTCAATAAAACCGAGTCTGCAATTTTCTCTTTTTGCATTTCTACTTTTGCTTTCGAGGGATCACCCATTTTCAGAATATATGTACTTCACAACAGCAGGTGTTAAGTGCTTGTGTGGCGGTCGTAAAAAGTCGCCCCGTACTTCATTCTCAGTGTTGTTATATTTTCTGGTCCTTCGGGATCATTAGTTTTCATGTTATTAGTTTTGAAAATTGAATACTGCTTAAGCCGGTGCTAGGGGGCGTGAGTAGTGTTGCACTTTTAAATACTACTCATGAACAGACTCAATAAAACCGAGTCTGCAATTTTCTCTTTTTGCATTTCTACTTTTGCTTTCGAGGGATCACCCATTTTCAGAATATATGTTACATTTGTAATTTTATCCCGGACCCCCAGAGAATGTGCCAACTTTTCAACTTTTGATTCCCAGCTCCTTCTGTACGATTTAGACCAGTTAAAAAACACATTTCAAAAGACGTTCATCATTCACGCGTGATAACATTATATAGAGTCTAAAACATTCAAGTTTTGCATTGACATAGCAGGAATTCCATCCCATATCACCCCTTAATGCTACATTTGAAGCAAATTTTCAGCTCCTAGGAAATATCTGCATGCTTTATGTTGAACAATCTGTATCTGTTTATGTTCATTGACGCCCCAAATACCTGCGGCGTAAAATAGAACCGGTTCAACTAAAGACTTGTACAGTTTCGGGTAAACCTCATATATAATGCCACCTGCGTTTAAAGTCTTTGTATAAAGAGCAGACAGCGCTCGACTGGTCGCTTTGGCCAGTTCCGTCACCGTCCGTGGCATATTTAAATGCTCACTCACCCATATCCCGAGATATTTGTACGCATCTGTATAACAAACGGGGTTTTCACCAGATGTAAAAGCATGGTCACATCGAACAATAGACGGATTTCTAAAGTGAATTACTTTTGAGTTGTTCGGGTTTACAGTTAACCTCCATTTGTTACACCAATTATCAACAGTGTTTAACATATATTGTAGGCTATCCTTATCTGAAGCAATCAATAAAATATCGTCTGCATATATTAAAATTGAAATCATTCTGTCACCAATGGTTATACCACAACCAAAGTCATTTATCTCAGTGATCAGGTCATTAACATATACAGAAAATAGTGTCGCTGAGATTTTACACCCTTGCTTCAAACCAACGGATACAGGGAACCAGGGAGTCAGCGAGCCATTCGCCCGAACGGCACAGTTCACGTCTACGTATAAGGATTTAATAGCATTAAACATCTTGCCAGTTATACCAACAATTTGTACCATAAACAATCTCTCTGTACACTATCGAATGCCTTTTTCAAGTCGATAAAACATGCAAATGTTGGTAGATGTGATGTTTTACGGTTATTAACTATGCTATATAGAGTATATATGTGCTCTAAGCAGCTTCTACGTTTTCTAAACCCATTTTGTTCATCCGCTAATAAATTGCGCTTTTCTAACCAGCATGAAAGCCTTTTATTTAAGATATCGGCATATTCCTCGATAACTTAAGGGATCTCTAGGATCCGCTGTAACAGACTTTGGAATGGGGTTTATAATAGCTTTAGCCCTATCAGATGGTATGATGGCCTTATCAAAACAATAAGAGACAATTCTATGAAGCATGTCGACGCATGCGTCATTTTTAAGAATTTCCGATGGAATGTTGTCAAATCCGCAAGCTTTCTTGAGTTTAGCGCGACCCATTGCGGCCTCAACCTCTTGATAAGTTACAGGAGGATTGTATAACATTTCATAATCAGATTTACATTTGTTTCAAATCATTTCTGTGTTAATACGATTTCCTTCGGAATCAACAACTTCCATCGAATGTTTGCACGCCTGTCATTTGCAAGAGATAATTTACCTATCTCTTTTCAAAAGTCACGTGATATGTCATTTTCGAGCATATCCTGCAATTTTCTTTGCTCAAAAACTTGTCGCTTACGGTTATATTTCCTATTAAGCTTACCAAAGATCTTACGTTCTTGGCAGAAACGCTCTTTAAAACGCTTTTTATTAATGTCTTTGCAGCTTAACCACAAACGTTCATGTTCACAATAAACTTTATTCCACTGTATTTGTTATTCATCGTTCCAGTACTTTTTGTATTTTGAACGGGGCATACTTCGTGCATTTGAATATTTAGGTAATGTATTTTCAACTTCATTATAAAGTAAATTCGTGAACATACTATAAGCTTCGTTTACATCATTTTGCTGCCGCAGCAAATCCTCTATCTGAGAAATAGTTTCCTGGATAGCCGTATGTGCCTCGGGGTTATTCATGAAATATTCAGGAATTTTGTGAAATGTATACCGTTTGTTTCCATAAGTCTGCATATTTGTCTCATCCGAGTTAGTAACATATGTGCAAGTTTCCCAAACAAGTACCGAGTGATCTGAGATTTTATCACAACCATTTAAAGCAAAGGTGTTGATGGTTTCTGTCATGCGGTAAATATGAAAACTTGAAACATTTACGACTTGCTCATGGGGAACCAGTACATAGTCAACCACTGACCTACCCTTGTTTGAGATACATGCAAAGTCATTTTTACCATTTACTCTCCGGTTCAGCATACAAAAGTTACAACCTGCCAAGAACTGTATTAATAGATCACCATAGTGATTCGACGAATTGTCAATTATGTCTCTGCTATTGACACAGTCAACACTCTCCACATAGTCTGAGGCATCGCCACATCTCCCATTAAATTCACCACATAAATATGTAAATATCATCAACATTTTGGTAAGTATATACTTGCTCTGTCAATTTTGTAAAAAAGTATTCAGCGTCGTTAAGCCTGGATGAGCCTGTTGGAGGCAGGTAACAGACACAAACACAGAAACATGTTTCATCATCGTACAACTTAACCCATAGAATATCTTCACAAGACGCACCGAGTATTTCATAGTCAAACTGGTTCAACAGGGTTTGCTTTACAAATAACCCTACACCTCCAGAACAACGCTTTGCACTTGCATGAAAATTGGTTCTGTTTACCAATAAACTTGTAACCATCAATAGTTATCTGATCGTCGTCCTTTAAAAAAAGTTTCACAAACTCCGAAAATATCACAGTCATAAGATTTAACAACATTTTCTCTAAAGGTAAAGTTCTCGCTATTAAGTTTCGACCATCCGCCAACATTCCAGAAAGCTAGCCGAGTGACCTACCTACGGCCGCCGCGTTGACCGTTAACCCGTCTAGACCTATTGTTATATACATGCAGTATTGTGTTTATTTAATACATGAATATAATTATTTTTTTATAAACAGCTTTCTTTATCTTAATCATATGCACTTTTTATACAAATAGCTTAATATGTTACAAATACATGTAAATAAGTAAAAACATTTGGCAAATCGATTAATAAAATTCTATTAAGTTTAATAAATGGATATAAATTTTCAAATTAAACAGATTACTTATTTTTAACTACATGTATATACGTTTTTATCCAAACAGTTTATCTTATAAATAGATATAATAAAACTTGACAAATAAAATATACTTACAATACTGAATCTATGCAAAGTCTGACATCTCTCGAACTAAACTAATCACCTCCCTTTGCGCACACAAAAGTTCATTATAACCGTTAAAAAGTGATATTTACTAAAGATATTACGCATTTTAATGTATAATGTGTTGCCTGAAAAATATGATTTGTCTTAAGTTTGTTTGGCACAAGTTCAATGAAAAATCTCACTAACAAAATCTAGCTATAAGATTTTGATCAAACTTCACGGAATAAATGTTGTGTGTGTGATTGATCAGAAAATTGTAAAAACGGCATATGACATCATGTTTCTTTTGAAAATATAGCCCCTTTCATGTATATATTTCTAACTAAATGAGCAGTCGGTTTGTGCATCTTAATCTACAACCTAATGACTATAGCTATGTCTATATACATTGTACATATACATATAGTTATCAATACTGCTCAATAAATACCTTTCTCTACACATCCTTTGCATAGGCCACGCGAAGGTAAGTTTCTTAATACTAAATGTTTACTTTTATTTACAAACAGTGACTCTAGAACAATTTAACCATTATTTTGCTCTGCGATGAAATAAAAGATGCAGTTCCTTTTGAAATTTCAGATTATTTTCAACATCTAAAAATATTCTTTATAGAACACAACCTACATTAATGTTCAATTAAATTGGGCGTGTATACTTTTAAATGACGGACATCATAATCTAAATAACGGGAAAAGTACACGAAGTAATTTTAGACCATTTAAAAAACAGAAGAAAATATAAATAAATACAAGTGGATACAAAATTTGTAACTGATTTATTGGAAAACATAAATATGACATCGACATCATTGACTCGGTGGTCATTCAGAGCAATTGTGGAGAATTCATTTTGGGTTCGACAGAACTGGCAAAATACAAATATCCAGTTTCCTCCCTCTGTAAAAGGGTTTTAGAGGATACCTTCATAGAGTACTAAGAATTTCCTGTCGTCGCACAAGAAAAGAGGAAAACATAATGTTCAACAATAAAGGGATTGACCACCAAGCACGTAGTGCGCTGCAGTATAGAGGGGTTCTAAGTTATAACCCTATTTAATAAACTGTTTGATACGTTTGACAAAGTATCAAAATATGTGTGTCCAACACTTTTTCGAACGACATCAAGGTACAACTCCGAATGTGAAATACCTTACTTTAAAATAGTACGTAAATTACATTTGCATTTGCTGATGAGCAGAACATTACGAGAACTGTACACTCCATAACATGTTACACAGGGTACATACCCATCCAAACGGGGATAGCTAATTATGTTAAAATCAAAGTCATCCTTTTTGTCATAAATTCCAGAAGAAATCGTTCAGTTGTTTATAGATAAATTTAAATCTAACAAAATGTGTTTGTGAAACACTATGCCCCCTCGATATGATATTTGACCCTGAAGGATGACCTTGATTTTGACATGTCACCCCTCCAACTGTGCAGCTTCATGGGTTACACATGCATACCAAATATCAAGTCTGTATCTCTACTGGTTCAAACGTTATGGCCAATGTTAAAGTTGGTAACCTTTGACCATGAAGGATGACCTTGACATGTCACCCCTCAAACTGTGCGGTTTCATGAGATACACATGCATACCAGTATCAAAGCTGTATATCTACTGGTTCAAACGTTATGGCCAATGTTAATGTTGGTGACATTTGACCTTCAAAGATGACCTTGACATTGACATGTCACCCATCAAACTGTGCAGCCAAATGAGAAACACATATATACCAACTATCAAGTCTGTATCTCTACTGGTTCAAAAGTTATAGTCAATGTTAAAGTCGGTGACCTTTGACCCTGAAAGATGACCTTGACATGTCACCCCAAACTGTGCAGCTTAATGAGATACACATGTATACCAAATGTCAAGTCTATCTCTACTGGTTCAAAAGTTATGGCCAATGTTAAAGTCGGTGACCTTTGACCCTGAAAGATGACCTTTACCTTGACATGTCACCCCCAAACTGTGCAGCTTAATGAGATACACATGCATACCAAATGTCAAGTCTGTACCTACAGGTTAAAAAGTTATTGCCAATGTTAAAGTCGGTGACCTTTGACCCTAAAAGATGAACTTTACATGTCACCCCAAACTGTGCAGTTTCATGAGATACACATGCATACCAAATATCAAGACTCTATCTCTATTGGTTCAAAAGTTATGGCCAATTTGAAGTTGGTGACTTTTGACACTGAAGGATGACCTTGACATGTCACCCCTCAAACTGTGCAGCTTAATGAGATACACAAGCATGCCACATATCAAGTCTATATCTGTACTGGTTCAAAAGTTATGGCCAATGTTAATGTTGGTGATTTGACCCATATGTTTGACCTCTGACGTTTAAGGATGACCTTGACCTTGACATGTCACCCCTCAAATTGTGTGGCTTTATGAGATACATATGCATGCCAAATATCAAGTTTCTATCTGTATTGGCTCAAAAGTTATTACCAATGTTAAAGTTACAGACAAACAGACAATTTGACCTTTGACCCTGAAGGATGACATTGACCTTGACATGTCACTCCACAAATGTGCAGCTTCATGAGATACACAAGCATGCCAAATATCAAGTCTCTATATGCTGGTCCAAAAGTAATGGCCAATGTTAAAGTACGTGATTTGACCCATATATTTTACCTCTTACCTTGACCTTGACATGTCACCCCTCAGAATATGCGGCTTTATGAGATACTTATGCGTGCCAAATATCAAGTCATTAGCTGTACTGGCTCAAAAGTTATGACCAATGTTAAAGTTACAGACAAAGAAACCGACAATTTGACCTTTGACCCTGACGATCTTTGACCTTGACATGTCACCCCTCAAAATGTGCGGCTTTATGAGATACATATGCATGCCAAATATCAAGTCGCTATCTGTACTGGCTCAAAAGTTATGACCAATGTTAAAGTTGCGTTAAAGTTACAGACAAAGAAACAGACAATTTGACCTTTGACCCTGAAGGATGCCCTTGACATGTTACCCCTCAAAATGTGCAGCTTCATGAGATACACAAGGATGCCAAATATCAAGTCTCTATCTCTACTGGTCCAAAAGTTATGGCCAATGTTAAAGTCGGTGATTTGACCCATATATTTGATCTCTGACCTTGAAGGATGACCTTGACCTTGACATATCACCCCTCTAAATGTGCGACTTTATGAGATACATATGCATGCTAAACATAAAGTCTCTATCTGTATTGGCTCAAAAGTTATGACCAATGTTAAAGTTGCTGACAAACAGACAAACAGACAAACGGACAAATAGACAAACAGAAAGGGCAAAAACAATATGCCCCCCAGATCAAATATGGGGGCATAAAAATGCTGCAGTTATGTCAGAACTATTTGCTTTATTAAGCTTAAGTTCTATAGGGCAGACTGAGATTATCATAGAATCAAAGAACAGGCTATCAGTATTAAATATGTCGTCTAAATAACATGATGTTGTATTGTTGAATTCATTGATAACATTTGCCTGTGAATCGCTTTTAAGGTTAAAGAGGAGGTCCCTACAATGATCGCATATTTTCAATAATATCATAAAACTTGGTATTTGTTATGCTCTATCATTATTATGAAGGTTCCCAATTTGAATTTATATCGAAAAATGCCCATGTAATACAAATAAACCGATTTCATCAATAACTGATAGTTTTTGTTCTACAACACAATATTATCGGCATTTTCCGTAAATTCTTCCGCGTTTTGCGGATGATCATCCGATCCCTCCATTGTTTACGTAATAGCTTTCTCGGAAGTGGTCGGAGAATCGCGAATAGGGCGAACAGTTACGAAACTAAAACTTAACCCGAATAAAACTGAAACATCGGGGAGTAAAACCGGGATCGGCGATATCAAACACACGGATGTTTTGTCATTATAAACGGTAATTGGATGGGGATTTTTGTGATATACTACTTTTCAGCATATAAACAAATGAGTTTTGTATATTTTAAGTGTTTATGAAACTCGTCAAATGTAGGGACATCTCCTTTAAGTATACAATCCCGCTAATAGCAATACAAAACAAGAGATGTTTGTAAAACATGTATACCCCAAGACCCCCTGACCTTTGATCTTGTTACCTCAACTATAGAGGTCATCTAGTGGTCATGACCAATCACCACAGCAACTTTGAAGATCAGATAGATACTATCGCTATCCGAATACTGCTAAATTCTTAGAAAACCGCCGACTTTTTTATGAGCCGGAAAACGTCATCGATTAGGGTCGACAACAGACACGTCGGCCAATGTCCGATAACTTTCTGAACAACGCTATGAATATTAATAGAGTTTTGTAAAAACAAACAGCTAATGTATGTCAGTCGAAAGAATAAAAGGTATATTGCGTGATACTTTACGTGCATGTATATCGAGTTCCAATATATATTCCTACTATAGTTATCACGTTCTTCCGTAGCGGTAAAACCTTCTCCGCGATATTTTGTTACATTGTTTTTGTTGCATTGTTAATAATGGTTCTCTCATACTGTCAGTGTTTACATATATATTTTGTCCTCATGGACTTTAAAGCTCAATGGAATCATTTGAAAAACTAAACTAAACTATATTTACAACAAATTCCGTGTCTGACGGACGATTTTAGAACTGTTATTTCCGAGGTATTACCACTCGTTTTTTCGATACGAACAACTATTTCGTAGCTAAATACTTTAGTGTGAACTTAGCTTCAAGTCACATAGAATACGATTTTGAAGTAATTTTGTCCTTCAAATTGTATGAGCAGTGTACATCTTTACGAAATTAACCAAAGGAAGCTCTAGATCAGTGGGATTATTTCATAAATGCAAAACACGTTTGAATTACATGTATATGATAACAAAGTGAACTTGAAAAGTAAGAAAATATACAGAACAGATGTGGATAAGAAAGAATGGATACACTAGAATGGAAACACCGTCAAACTATACAAGTACTCTATAATAATTCATATTTTCTCAATTCATGTTTACAATAGTAGGGCAACGCGTCCGGGTTTCTCTGGGGCGTCCAATTAGCCGAAATCGAGCAGAAACGGATGTAAAAAACACAAACAAACAAACCTGTTTACAGATATCAGATTCATATAAAAGATGGATGAACAAAGCATATAACAAATACACTCGATTTCAGTTTAAATATAAGTGCATCTTTATTTGCAGACAGGAGGAACATACTTATACATGTATTAACCAACGGCGTCTGACTTTATCAAGATCGCAAATGATAAAGTATATGCAGTTTTAACCTATATGCTGCTAATGACAGCATGGACGCGAAACAGGGATGAAGATAAATCGTATAGCTTGGTGTCTGATTAGTATATGCATCTACATGTAAGCAAAATGACATGCAAAAAAAGCAAACGAACGTTTGCGTTGACGAAAATTTGTATTAGTATGGGTTGACAATTTAACATTTTGTCTGACGAATTCAAATTCCAGCTGATTGCTCCAGTACTTCAGAGAATGGTTTACCACGACGAATAAGACAGAAAAAGAACTGTTCAACAATTGTTTTTTTATTCATTGCGTAAGCAATGGATACATAGGCGGCGTTCCACCATCGAACCCATAGTAAACCTGCCTAATTGCGAACTGCCATTCCGCATAGCAGTCTAGTGCAATTTATTGACCTACATTCGATGAATACAAACTGCGTCGCACATAAACTGCGTCGGCTGCGAATGGACAGTTTGATAATACGACTGAAGAGCAATCTGCAATTAAATTGTCCACTGAAAGAGTGTTCATCTTTTCTCTTATAGATACGCAATTTCATGCCAAAGCACATTTATTCGATATCAGGAATTTGATTTTCAACACATTAATCCCATGCAAATAAAACTGCAGCGTCTGCAACGCTTTGATTGTTTGTTGTTACGCTAACGGTCATACGACGTACTTTATACATGCGAATGTGAGAGATGTTTGTGTTGCAGTGTTTGTCACAACAATACTTAGTCACTTAGTAGGAATAAATTAGACACTGCCCAGAAGGATGTTTCTATGAAAATGTACACGACTACACATACATTCTTAACTCCATAGATATGACGTTTGCCGCAGATTAAGCGGCTCTTGTATAAACCGTGTAATCAGGGTCTGTTCTATTTGCTTATGGTAATGAAATAAAATAGATGTTTTCCGTCATGGCCAAAAATCACCGTGTTCGCATGCTAAAATAAAGTGCATCTAATTAACATTCTAAAATGAGCATTCGTGGAGTAAAGGGTTAATATATGTGTTACATACATGGCATTTTCTATCACTTTGTTTAAGCACTATATTGGAAACCTTCATATTTTGGACACATACATCTTGATTTCTGAAGTAACTGTCAATCGCTGGTCCTGTACTTTGGTGCATTATATAACTTGTTTTTATATTATTATTTTATTTGCCGTTTCTGTGTCCGGGATCTATACTGGTTTCAAGTTTGTTTTTTTGTCCATATTTGCAGTATAGTTACGACAATTTCAAGTGCCTTGCAATTTCTCTGTAATAAGAACTTGTGAGTTTCTAACCCTTCCTCCGCTGTAAAAGAAAATAGTTCTCCTCAAATTTGGACCTGCACTTTTGAGAAACTATTGACTGGGTGTCAAACAGGTTGGATAAGACGTCGATCTACATAGCGTCTCACCAACATCCAAGCTATTCGCAACTGCCAGTAAAGTGACTGTAATTATTCCAAATTTCAATAACTACTGAATATTCATAGACATAATAAATAGTAATAATGATGTGTGGAAAGTGGAAAATAGTAGTCATTTAAAAAGATAAAGAAACAGATCTTTGAAATTCCATTAGCGGACAGAGCAGACCCTGATCATACGGCTCCAATACTGAGCCGTCTGGTCTGGGTCTACTCTGTTTGCAAATGCGTGAAAACACGTTTATATGAAGAAAAGGGTTAACAGGAGAAGACTTAGCCCTTCAGTCCATAAATACTCCTTTCTACGACTTTGCAAACAGTGTAGCCCAGATCAGACGGTTCGTGTAGGATCCGCCTGATTAGCGTCTGCTCTGTTTGCTTATGAAATAAATGAATTATGATTATATCATGCCACAGTTCCTGTCATGGGCAATATTTCATGTGTTGATGTGATAATTCTAATTAATATTCACGGAGTCATTGTTTCTTATATAAATATTCATAGAGTAAAGGAATGTTACCGTTACCGTTATTTATGCAAATTTAAAAAAAACTTACTGCGAGTACTGTGAGCAAATAAATTATGTAAGTTTGTGTTATACTTTCTGTACTCTATCGGTCAATAGCTATCCATAGCTAATGTTTACTGTTATATGACATACCGACTTTAAATAAAAAAAAATGTATTCGTATTGTATTGTCCATTTTACCCTGTACTTTCCTCTTCAAAAAAGTGTTATCTATTACAAGTTTTCAAAGTTCAATGTCCCCACTTTTTCTTTTTAAACTGAAATTATTAAAATGCAACATGGATCATGATTAAAGAAATTCATAATGCGTTATTATGGTCGGGGTCCAAATTATTTGCGTAAATGTAACGTGATGATTTGAACGAAATGTAAACTCCGAATACGATTCTTGTCTGAAATAAACGCGTACTGCTACCCACACTGTTGTTGTCTCGCGATGCGAGTGTATACACACGAGTGCAATATAGTGGATACTGCTAAGCGCTACAAGGAAACGGATTAAGTGGATTAAAAGCAACAAAAAAACTAACTGAACTTGGAATTTTCTTGTCAGGTAGATACATTTAATACATATTTATACTGCTGCATGTCTTTATGTAAGAATTTTGTCGTTTGTTGGACGAAAATCCAGCGGAAAGATTTCTTCCGCAGGCTACTGAGAGTGTACTGAGGAACGTCCTAACCTAAATCAGTCTTAATGCCTGTGTACTCTGCCGGGATATCGTTAAAACCGAAGTAGCTCGATATCACCATTTAGAGTACACATATGTGAACTAAAGTAGTCCGGTACTCTATATCATCGCGGTAGTTGTTGCATGTCGCTAATTTCAGAAATGAACTTGGTGTCAATGATAATTTTCAGTATAAATATGAAACACTTAACTAGTCCTTCATCTTTTAAAAAAAGGTTATTTACATCTGAATATCAGTTCCGATTACCGACGCTCAAAATGATGGTCGACCTACTTTCATATGTCAAGGGGGGCAACTCTATATTATCGCGCTATATCAAATCGGAAGTATAAAATGGCCAAAACAGTAACGAAAATGTGCTTACCTTCTAGGGAAAAAATCCAGACATCCAAGGAATGTAATTTGAACTTGTTGTTCATTGAAAGGGTCAAATTTCTCCAAAACATTGTAATAGATCTGTGAAACAGTTGATTTTTACCAAAAACATTGTCATAAAATATGGAAATGGGCTATATAATTGTTCAAACTGGTAACAATGGCATGTCAACAAACTGTCTAACAACAATGAGGGCAAAAGAAAGAACTGTGGCGCCTCACTGTAATTGTACTACAGCAAAAATATAAATGAGTCCAGTGCTCACACCTGTCACATTTGACCCATTTTACAATCACAAGATTGACACAATCTATCAGAGCTGGTGGTTCAATTTTGTGACACACACAGCAAGTCTCATCATCAGTGTCCATCTGGTCCTCACTATCTTCTTTGTCTGTTTCTACAATATAAACTGCAGATGGCCCAGGCTGTGGTGATAACTGATATTCATGTTTACTTTTAGTAGCACTGATGATGGCTTTGGGTTTGTATGTTGTAGAAGGTTGACATTTGCTGACTGACTTACTCATAATGACCATGTTTTGTTTTTTCTGCAGCCTACCAGAAAGATAAGGAGGAACAAACTTTTTCTTTGGTTTTTTGATTACAGTTGTGATGGTTTTGTCTTTGAAACAAATTCTCTGGTGTAATAGAATGGGGGATCGGATGGGTAGGGTTGGAAATATCAGATTGATCAGTAACGGTTGGTTGTTGTGGCTTTTCAGTCTCAGTCAATGGGATCTGGTTCTCGTCAGTCTGTGTCAGTCTGTCATCTTTGTAGATGGATGAGGGGGCAACCTGAGTGTCACTTATGGTTTTGTTTGAGTATGGATATATTCCAGCTTTTTTAAATGCAGAACATAGATTTTCTGGAGCCATAGCTTTCATATAAGGTTTATTGGTGAGTTTACCAATGTCATACTTGGATACTTGCAACCCTGGGTTTTTCAGGAGGTACTGCTGGCATTCTCTGCTGTACATTGTTTTAAATGGGCCAAATACACCAATGTCTAAGGGCTGTGTTACGTGACTGGTATTGGGCGGCAAGACAAAAAGTATGACATTGTTTATCTTAGCCCAGTTGACTCTCGAGTCAGAGAAATGTGTGACTTTTGTCACTGACTGTTCCAAGGCGGTACTTCCATCTTCCTCCTATTGTATGTTTGTTTTGTCTTTGTGCGTCTCTTGTTGTTTTTTCTACTTAATATGTACATTTGCTGTTTCCTTGTGTTGCTGTTCGGGTGAGTGTTTGTTCTGTATGTGGTGTTTCCTGCATGACTCATTTTTGTACTTTTATTATCACAACAGTGTTGCTTGGGCCGTGTAGTGGCCGTAAAAAGTCTCCCCGTACACGTAATCGATGTTGTTATCATTCTCTTGCAGGATATGCAAGTAACATACACAACTCTCATTCGCCATTTACATCATCATAAGTATGTCATGCACCTCGTGGTAGGTGTTGTGTTGACCAACAATTTGATGCAGTTGGTAGCTACACTAATGTAATTGACGTGTTGATGAACACAATACAGGTGCCCCTCTATCACTTTCCAATATGAATAAAGTTAAAATACCTCTAATAGAACTGAAAGCTATAAATATGCAATCTGTGTTGTCTGTACAAGTACCCAGAAATATTTCTAATTTCTCTTCCCTTCAACCTTTTGTTCGTTTAAAACAACTTAATCTTCAGTCGGCATCATCTTTTCACATACCATCTCTTTCTATTAATAAATGTTTTTTTAATGGACCAAGAGTTGTACTTTCACCTTTAAATTCTATTATCCAAAATGTTTCTTCTATTCGTAAACGGTCCTTGTGCAGGCGACACAGAGTGTATCCAATTATCCAAAAGTGCTTTGCTAAGAGGTGCATATGTTTTAGTAACATTTCTTGTAATTCCACTATAAAATCTACAGTTAATGGTAGAACATTTAATGTCAAGATAAACTCAGACGTTGATTGTACTACTACTAACGTTATTTATGTTTTAACCTGAAACGCGCCTAGTTGCGGTATACAGTACGTAGGACAAACAGGACGTGCTTTGAAAACTCTATTTCGTGAGCATGCATATCAGTGTCGAAATCGTAAACTAAACAATTTTTTATACCAACACTTTCGGAAATCTGGCCATTCTTTTAAAGATGTTTTAGTACAAATTGTTGAGCATATAACATATGATAAGGAGGCTACAAATAGCTTTAAATCGAAAGCTAGATTTATATCTGAATTAAATTGGATAAAAAAATTGCAAGCACCTTTTCCTTTAGGACTGAATGATAATATTTACCAGACTGGAAATATTTCAAAAGAACCAGACATAGATATTTGTTCATTTTTTTCTATTAGAAAACGCAAATCTTGATCACATGGCATTCGCAAAAATGGTAATATTAAACGAAAATCTCGTTTGAAAATGACTCTTCTTGATCTACATACTTTACGCCTTACTTCGGGTAAACATGCCATGCTTTCTAGACTTTTCTCCTTATCTATATGTTCATTAAAAGAAATTGACGAGCAAGCCGATAAAATTATTTTTAGATCAGATCCTCTTATAGGAACGGCTAGTTTGATACAAAGCTTTACTCTACATGTTCTCAGACCGCACATTGACAAATTATCTGAACACCAAAGATTCTTCTTGAAAATTCCTTTTATTAATAAAGGTATTGATTTTATTGACCTCCAAAGTATTTTTAGAGACAACAATGTAATTGACACTATTCCTAAATACTTTAAAAATACAGAACCCCCTATCATCTGCTACAAATATAACAAACCCATCAGAAATACAATTTTCAACTATAATAAAATTGTGGCCGACCTTAATATTAATGATAATATTCCTGATAATTGAGATTGGGCCACCTAAAAATTTTGCTATTCTCCGGCTGGTCATGTGATAACTGGTAATTTTGAGATAATTAAAGATAAACGTCTACGCTCTCTTTTGAATAAATGTCCCAAATATAGAATACCATCCTTGATAGATTTTAACTCTTGTCGAGTTCAGATTGCGGAGGCTTTACAAAATTTTAGTATTAAATGGTGTCGAAGAGAACATGTTGAGTTGAATTGTCACTGACCGTTCCAAGGCGGTACTTCCATCTTCCTCCTATTGTATGTTTGTTTTGTCTTTGTGCGTCTCTTGTTGTTTTTTCTACTTATGTACATTTGCTGTTTCCTTGTGTTGCTGTTCGGGCGAGTGTTTGTTCTGTATGTGGTGTTTCCTGCATGACTCATTTTTGTACTTTTATGCCCGTCATATAATATAAGTGTTGGTTGCTTGTTTCCCTGAAATATACCAGCATATTTTGCAAAGTGACCTGTCAGGTAACTGTCAAAAATAGCTGAGTTGGACCATCCACTGTCTGACATATCACCATTTGATCCAGGTGGTGCACCTTCAAGAAAAGCTGGGTTCCAACGTTTCCCAGGAAACACATAGAATGGAGGAATGTGATTTCCTGTTGCATTACCGCCCCTTATAATTGTAATTGTTGATGAACGGCCTGATGGTATGGCTTGAGGTTGTGTATTGGCACTCAGACGAGTTTTGGTGGATTATGTTCAGTATTAATTCCAGTTTCATCAAAATTGAAGATTCATTCAGGTCTGTTGTGCAGATTGTTTGTTGTGAGTATGGTTGAAAGTTCTTTAAAGTATTTGTTCAGATTATCTCTGGAAGCAGATTTAGCACGTACAGTAGAGAGTTTTTGTGGTTTGGCTAATTTCAGAGTTGGCCACCTCTTCATAAAACCATAAAACCAACAGTCACTTAATTGTTTGTCACTCTCTTTTTTCTTCCCACATGTGACAGCAAAGTCAGCAGACAAAAACTGTATGTTTGCTTTTGTATACCCATAGCCTATGCTGGCCATATAGTCAATATGGTCAACCAGCTGTTTTTCTTCAGACTGGGTGAAGATTCTCTCTGGACCAGGGTTTCCATCAACAGGCACATTTCCTCTTGTTCTGTCGCTCAATGTTGACTCAGGAATTTGGAATTGCCAGGCAGCCTGGTATACTGACATTCCATTTAACGTGGCATTGTATGCAGCTGCAAGATAGGTAGGGTCATATTGCCGCCTCCTCTTCTTGACATTTAGCCTTTTCCTCATGAATATTCCAATCAAAAATATATTAATGTTATTTTTATATAGATCAAATTGTGTTTGTGTTTTTTAATTTTATTCTATTTCATGAGACAAAACACAATTTCTACTCTAAATTTATTATTTTTCTTCAAAATTTCATAAATCGAGTGCAAGTAAACAGTGAATAGAGATGTCAGTGTGTATTATGGCCCTTATTTTCTTCCGTATAAAAATTACTCTGGCACAGCCTCTTTCTGGGTATAAGGTCATAATTATTTACTGAGTGACGTCACACAATGTGCAAAATGATAATAAATGTTTAAAAGTTTAATAGTGGTTTTGGCAAACTGGCAATAATGCTCAGCAATCATTACCATGAGGTGATAAGTACGATAATGGGTTAGGAACTGATATAAAGTATGACACACCAAATATTGAATAGTCAAAATTGATCCACACCTTTTGAGGATAATATATCTATATATTTTTATTCAGTAATATTGTTTATGTATTATATACTCTAGTTTTGATAATGACCAAAGTAATACATAATTCATATTGTTTTACCGGTCATGGTAATAAACAACTATGTGACTACAGTATTGTACATGTATTTGAATCCACCAAAAGTTGAACTAAACAACATTTTGACTGAAAACAAAAAGCATAAAGTGAGTGGCAAACAGTTTGGACCAAGACAAAAATCAAAACTGAATGGGATAGTAAATCATTAGTAATGTGTTATGTGGTCTGGGGCTGTTTTAATGACTAAACAATGTGACTATAGTAATTGAAAGCACCTCTTTATCACTCATTGTACCCAAGGTTGAGTAAGTGTGAATATGTCACCTGCTTAGCTCATATCCTGATCTGTATAAACCAAAACAAATGGACCACATATCAATATTTAACATATAGATAGTTATTTAATGATTTTGATTATTCAATTTTTGCTTTTTAATACAAATTTTCAATTTTTGCCGAAACGTCCTAGGCCGAATAAATAGATGGCCAAAACGTCCTGGGTCGAAACATCCGGGGCGAAACTTCCTATGCCGAAACGTCCTACATTCAGTTTGGCCATGTGTAGAGGCATTATAAAAAAGGCTGTATGCCAGTAAAGGGTTTAACTAATGAAAATACGGTTTACTAGAAAATACAAGTAGGTCATATGCAAATTACAATGTAACATAGTTTCTGATTGGTGGAAAACTAGAACAAAAGTGAAAATAGACAGCTAACCGCTGAAAAACTAAACTAAACTATATTTACAACAAATTCCGTGTCAGACGGACGTGTTTAGAACTGTTATTTCCGAGGTATTAACACTCGTTTTTCGATACGAACAACTATTTCGTAGCTAAATACTTTAGTGTGAACTTAGTTTCAAGTCACATAGAATACGATTTTGAATGAAAAAGTAGTAAAGTCAAGCAGGCAAAGCCACATGCAAGACACAACCATCACCAAAACACCGATAGACAGCATCACACACACACACAACCACACACCCAAACGCACACACACACACACACACACACACGAAATGAACACAGAAAACACCAAAAGACACACAAGAACCAGGGACAAACGTTCCACACATGAACAAATCACAAGCACAAAGACACAAGGCAAACAAGTAATTTTGAAAGTAAAATTGAAGTAATTTTGTCCTTCAAATTGTATGAGCAGTGTACATCTTTACGAAATTAACCAAAGGAAGCTCTAGATC
Source organism: Azorinus chamasolen (assembly GCA_963576725.1). Lineage (NCBI taxonomy): Eukaryota > Metazoa > Mollusca > Bivalvia > Cardiida > Solecurtidae > Azorinus > Azorinus chamasolen. The sequence goes on from OY755248.1 coordinate 77,481,375, forward strand.
AGTGGGAGTATTTCATAAATGCAAAACACGTTTGAATTACATGTATATGATAACAAAGTGAACTTGAATCGTAAGAAAATATACAGAACAGATGTGGATAAGAAATAATGGAAACACTAGGTGTCTGATTAGTACATGCATCTACATGTAAGCAAAATGACATGCAAAAAAAGCAAACGAACGTTTGCGTTGACGAAAATTTGTATTAGTATGGGTTGACAATTAAACATGTAGTCTGACGAATTCAAATTCCAGCTGATTGCTCCAGTACTTCAGAGAACGGTTTACCACGACGAATAAGACAGAAAAAGAACTGTTCAACAGTTTTTTGTATTCTTTGTGTAAGCAATGGATACATAGGCGGCGTTCCACCATCGAACCCATAGTAAACCTGCCTAATTGGGAACTGCCACTCCGCATAGCAGTCTAGTGCAATTTATTGACCTGCATTCGATGAATACAAACGGCGTTTAATAACATGGCATCCGGTAACAACAATGGTATTCTATTCTGACATGAAAATGCTTCGTAACATTAGCTTTGGTTTAGTATGACTGCAACAAATCTATAAAACATAGCAAAATGTAAGAAGGGTGCACGAATATACAAATATCATTCACATGACGAAATCACATGACCATAATATGAATAAAATAAATTCTGAAGGGAGGTGATCCCCCGAGAGCAAAAATTGCAACACAAAAAGAGAAAATTGCAGACTCGGTTTTATTGAGTCTGTTCATGGGCAGTAATTGAAAGTGCAACACTGCTCACACCCCCTAGCACCGGCTTAAGCGGTATTCAATTTTCAAAACAAGAAGTACTGAAATTCATGATCTCGAAGTACACTGAGAATGAAGTGGACATTCTCCCAGCGGCGTTTTCTCAATAAATAAAGAAGTGTGCCGATCACGCACATAAACTGTGTCGGCTGCGAATGGTCAGTTTGATAATACGCATAGCGGGAAACGACTGAAGAGCAATCTGCAATTAAATTGTCCACTGAAAGAGTGTTCATCTTTTCCCTTATAGATACGCAATTTCATGCCAAAGCACATTTATTCGATATCAGGAATTTGATTTTCAACACATTAATCCCATGCAAATGAAACTGCAGCGTCTGCAACGCTTTGATTGTTTCTTTTTACGCTAACGGTCATACGACGTACTTTATACATGCGAATGTGAGAGATGTTTGGGTTGCAGTGTTTGTCACAACAATACTTAGTGCACTTAGTAGGAATAAATTAGACACTGCCCAGAAGGATGTTTCTATGAAAATGTACACGACTGCACATACATTCTCAACTCCATAGATATGACGTTTGCCGCAGATCAAGCGGCTCTTGTATGAACCGTCTAATCAGGGTCTGTTCTTTTTGCTTATGGTAATGAAATAAAATAGATGTTTTCCGTCATGGCCAAAAATCACCGTGTTCGCATGCTAAAATAAAGTGCATCTAATTAACATTCTAAAATGAGCATTCGTGGAGTAAAGGGTTAATATATGTGTTACATACATGGTATTTCTATCACTTTGTTTAAGCACTATATTGGAAACCTTCATAATTTGGACAAATACATCTTGATTTCTGAAGTAACTGTCAATCGCTGGTCCTTTACTATGGTGCATTATATAACTTGTTTTTATAGTGTTCTTTTATTTGCCGTTTCTGTGTCCGGGATCTATACTGGTTTCAAGTTTGTTTTTTTGTCCATATTTGCAGTATAGTTACGACAATTTCAAGTGCCTTGCAATTTCTCTGTAATAAGAACTTGTGAGTTTCTAACCCTTCCTCCGCTGTAAAAGAAAATAGTTCTCCTCAAATTTGGACCTGCACTTTTGAGAAACTATTGCCTGGGTGTCAAACAGGTTGAATAAGACGTCGATCTACATAGCGTCTCACCAACATCCAAGCTATTTGCAACTGCCAGTCAAGGGACTGTAATTATTCCAAATTTCAAAAACTACTGAATATTCATAGACATAATAAATAGTAATAATGATGTGTGGAAAGTGGAAAATAGTAGTCATTTAAAAAGATAAAGAAACAGATCTTTGAAATTCCATTAGCAAACAGAGCAGACCCTGATCATACGGCTCCAATACTGAGCCGTCTGGTCTGGGTCTACTCTGTTTGCAAATGCGTGAAAACACGTTTATATGAAGAAAAGGGTTAACGGGAGAAGACTTAGCCCTTCGGTCAATAAATACTCCTTTCTACGACTTTGCAAACAGTGTAAACCCAGATCAGACGGCTCATGTAGGATCCGCCTGATTAGCGTCTGCACTGTTTGCTTATGAAATAAAAGAATTATGATTATATCATGCCACAGTTCCTGTCATGGGCAATATTTCATGTGTTGATGTGATAATTCTAATTAATATTCACGGAGTCATTATTTCTTATATAAATATTCATAGAGTAAAGGAATGTTACCGTTACCGTTATTTATGCAAATTTAAAAAAAAACTTACTGCGAGTACTGTGAGCAAATAAATTATGTAAGTTTGTGTTATACTTTCTGTACTCTATCGGTCAATAGCTATCCATAGCTAATGTTTACTGTTATATGACATACCGACTTTAAATAAAAAAAATATATTTGTATTGTATTATCCATTTTACCCTGTACTTTCCTCTTCAAAAAAGTGTTATCTATTACAAGTTTTCCAAGTTCAATTTCCCTACTTTTTGTTTTTAAACTGAAATTGTTAAAATGCAGCATGGATCATGATTAGATAAATTCATAATGCGTTACTATGGTCGGGATCCAAATTATTTGCGTAAATGTAACGTGATGATTTGAACGAAATGTAAACTCCGAATACGATTCTTGTCTGAAATTAACGCGTACTGCTACCCACACTGTTGTTGTCTCGCGATGCGAGCGTATACACACGAGTGCAATATAGTGGTTACTGTTAAGCGCTACGAGGAAACGGATTAAGTGGATTAAAAGCAACAAAAAACACTAACTGACCTTGGAATTTTCTTGTCAGGTAGATACATTTAATACATATTTATACTGCTGCATGTCTTTATGTAAGAATTTTGTCGTTTTTTGGACGAAAATCCAGCGGAAAGATTTCTTCCGCAGGCTACTGAGAGTGTACTGAGGAACGTCCTAACCTAAATCAGTCTTAATGCCTGTGTACTCTGCCGGGATATCGTTAAAACCGAAAGTAGCTCGATATCACCATTTAGAGTACACATATGTGAACTAAAGTAGCCCGGTACTCTATATTATCGCGGTAGTTGTTGCATGTCGCTAATTTCAGAAATGAACTTGGTATCAATTATAATTTTCGTATAAATATGAAACACTTAACTAGTCCTTCATCTTTTAAGAAGCAGGTTATTTACATCTGAATATCAGTTCCGATTACCGACGCTCAAAATGGTGGTCGACCTACTTTCATATGTCAAGGGGAACAACTCTATATTATCGCGCTATATCAATACGGAAGAATAAAAGGGCCAAAACAGTAACGAAAATGTGCTTACCTTCTAGGGAAAAAAAATCCGGACATCGAAGGAATGTAATTTGAACTTGTTGTTCATTGAAAGAGTCAAATTTCTCCAAAACAGTGTAATAGATCTGTGAAACAGTTGATTTTTACCAAAAACATTGTCAGAAAATAAGGAAATGGGCTATATAATTGTTCAAACTGGTAACAATGGCATGTCAGCAAACTGTCTAACAACAATGTGGGCAAAAGAAAGAACTGTGGCGCCTCACTGTAGTTGTACTACAGCAAAAATATAAATGAGTCCAGTGCTCACACCTGTCACATTTGACCCATTTTACAATCACAAGATTGACACAATCTATCAGAGCTGGTGGTTCAATTTTGTGACACACACAGCAAGTCTCATCATCAGTGTCCATCTGGTCCTCACTATCTTCTTTGTCTGTTTCTACAATATAAACTGCAGATGGTCCAGGCTGTGGAGATAACTGATATTCATGTTTACTTTTAGTAGCACTGATGATGGCTTTGGGTTTGTATGTTGTAGAAGGTTGACATTTGCTGACTGACTTACTCATAATGACCATGTTTTGTTTTTTCTGCAGACTACCAGAAAGATAAGGAGGAACAAACTTTTTCTTTGTTTTTTTTATTACAGTTGTGGTGGATTTTTCTTTGAAAAAATTATCTGGTGTAATAGAATGGGGGATCGGATGGGTAGGGTTGGAAATATCAGATTGATCAGTAACAGTTTATTGTTGTGGCTGTTCAGTTTCTGTCAATGGGATCTGGTTCTCGTCAGTCTGTGTCAGTCTGTCATCTTTGTAGATGGATGAGGGGGCAACCTGAGTGTCACTTATGGTTTTGTTTGAGTATGGATATATTCCAGCTTTTTTAAATGCAGAACATAGATTTTCTGGAGCCATAGCTTTCATATAAGGTTTATTGGTGAGTTTACCAATGTCATACTTGGATACTTGCAACCCTGGGTTTTTCTGGAGGTACTGCTGGCATTCTCTGCTGTACATTGTTTTGGGGCCAAATACACCAATGTCTAAGGGCTGTGTTACGTGACTGGTTTGGGGCGGCAAAGCAAAAAGTATGACATTGTTTATCTTAACCCAGTTGACTAGAGTCAGAGAAATGTGTGACTTATGCTCGTCATACAATATAAGTGTTGGTTGCTTGTTTCCCTGAAACATACTAGCATATTTTGCAAATTGGCCTGTCAGGTAACTGTCAAAAATAGCTGAGTTGAACCATCCACTGTCTGACATATCACCATTTGATCCAGCTGGTGCACCTTCAAGAAAATCTGGGTTCCAACGTTTCCCAGGAAACACATAGAATGGAGGAATGTGATTTCCTGTTGCATTACCGCCCCTTATAATTGTAATTGTTGATGAACGGCCTGATGTTATGGCCTGAGGTTGTGTATTGGCACTCAGACAATTTTCGGTGGATTATGTTCAGTATTAATTCCAGTGTCATCAATATTGAAGATTCTTTCAGGTTTTTTGTGCAGATTGTTTGTTGTGAGTATGGTTGAAAGTTCTTTAAAGTATTTGTTCAGATTATCTCTGGAAGCAGATTTAGCACGAACAGTAGAGAGTTTTTGTGGTTTGGCTAATTTCAGAGTTGGCCACCTTTTCATAAAACCATAAAACCAACAGTCACTTAATTGTTTGTCACTCTCTTTTTTCTTCCCACATGTGACAGCAAAGTCAGCAGACAAAAACTGTATGTTTGCTTTTGTATACCCATAGCCTATGCTGGCCATATAGTAAATATGGTCAACTAGCTGTTTTTCTTCAGACTGGGTGAAGATTCTCTCTGGACCAGGGTTTCCATCAACAGGCACATTTCCTCTTGTTCTGTCTCTCAATGTTGACTCAGGAATTTGGAATTGCCTGACAGCCTGGTATACTGACATTCCATTTAATGTGGCATTGTATGCAGCTGATAGATGGGTAGGGTCATATTGCCGCCTCCTCTTCTTGACATTTAGCCTTTTCCTCATGAATATTCCAATAAAAAATGTATTAATGTTATTTTTATATAGATCAAATTGTGTTTGTGTCTCCTTTTGCATTTCTACTTTTGCTTTCGAAGGATCACCCATTTTCAGAATATATGTACTTCACAACAGCAGGTGTTAAGTGCTTGTGTGGCGGCCGTAAAAAGTCTCCCCGTACTTCATTCTCAGTGTTGTTATATTTTCTGGTCCTTCGGGATCATTAGTTTTGATGTTATTGGTTTTGAAAATTGAATACTGCTTAAGCCGGTGCTAGGGGGCGTGAGTGGTGTTGCACTTTTAATTACTACTCATGAAGACTCAATAAAACCGAGTCTGCAATTTTCTCCTTTTGCATTTCTACTTTTGCTTTCGAAGGATCACCCAGTTTTAGAATATTTTTAATTTTTTCTATATCATGAGACAAAACACAATTTCTACTCTAAATTTCTTATTTTTCTTCAAAATTTCATAAATCGAGTGCAAGTAAACAGTGAATAGAGATGTCAGTGTGTATTATGGCCCTTATTTTCTTCCGTATAAAAATTACTCTGGCATAGCCTCTTTCTGGGTATAAGGTCATATTTATTTACTGAGTGACGTCACACAATGTGCAGACGAATTGTACTCTCGTCTCTCTTTCTTTTATTACTGGTTTTTAAGGCATAGAAAATCAAATTGATTGTTTCTAAGTTTTCTAATTTTATTCTGAGCATTAATATAGTTTGAACACGTGAATCAGAAACAAACCAAATTATCAGCTTAACTGATATACCGTATACCGGTACTCATCGTATTATCCCTGGAATTAGACATGGCCGGAAACAACATCTCCAAAAACTCCTTGTATTTCCGTTTTAACAATAAAAACTTGGAAGACTCGAAGTCAACCAAAGGTAGAATTACCTTTTCCACGTTCGATCCATACATGTGTTTCTTTTTGGTCCCTTTAATCCCGGAATGGCGAAAATTAAACTGACCAAATTAAAACACTGGCATTTTGAGACAAAGTGGCGAAAATATCACGAAGCCAATTATTCCCAAAGAACGGTATTTATTGTATTTATTTACCTATTGACGCATAATTCAGACTAGTTGAAGATGAGTGTTTTATAAACATTTCACCTTAATGCCGCTTATGTTTTGTTTATCATATGACAAAGCATTAAATCATTTGTTTTATTCTGTAACAAACTTGTCGAATTAAATAAACATGATACTCTGCAAGTCTCGTGTCATTAATTTACTCAACGAGTTTGATAAACAGTCATGATCATTAAACTGAAAATGAAACATTGATGAAATCGAACACATATTAAAACAATATATTTATTATTTATAGTATACAAGTTATTTACAAATGCAATAAATGAAATTTCTGTCTATAAATTTAGCGAGTATTACATAAGTTCAAACACAGAACAGTTGTCATATGTACATGTATGAGTAAAGCATGAAACACCACACACAAAACACACAGTAGCCCGAACAACAGACTGACAAAAACAGGCGTCGGACGTAGTTATTACGGGGTAAAGTGTTAAACATATAAATAGACAGATAACCAATCACCCATACGGTATATCTAGCATTTCAGATATAACTGTTTTAAATGAAATCGTTAGATAAAGGATATTAATTAAACAGAACAGAGAAGAACATTAGTATCATACGGCAAAAACAAAATAACACAAAACATTCAAACAACTTTTAAATTGATTAAGACGACTTTTATACTTGACACTAATGTACGTATATATACATATTACCACACAGCGTACACATACACTGTTAACGATCTGGTAAGAAATCGTGACAATGTATTCGAAAGCACAAGCGCGATATTCCTGTTGGATGTTTATTATCCGGGTATCTATGAAGATCTGTCCTGGCCACAAATAGTTTAACTTGTATCACAATTACCGGACAATAATACAGAAACAAGATTAGCTCACTCCATATATAAATTTTAGCCAAAACAGAGAAATAGTTTAAGCCAACGCAACACGGACATTATCAAATAACTTCAATCAAATTCAGTTCCCTCGATCATAAAAAAATCCCTAGTATTAATAAATACAAGTGTAGAGGTCGCTACATTCTCATTTTGAACTAAGCTGATATTGTTTTTATCGAGGTTTGCCGTCATTAATTCTTTAAAACAAATTATAACACAATAAATATCCCAATATATTGGTTTTCACTTTGTATAATATTCGTCATAGAAAAGAGGAGGGAAACGTCACAAAATTTACTATTTAGGTACACCCAGGGTAACTATTATCAGCAACAGTTCGCCTTACAAATGAGCCCGTAAGAGTATGTTCCGTCTCTTAAAATCAAGTTATGCGTGGATAAATATTATATGGAGCAATTTCTTGATCGGACTGGCTTCTTTCTTCATTTGACAATTCATATTTGTATCGCTTACAGAATAGATCATCGCGTGCATTGCGTGGATATTACAATAAAATCACTATTATTGTGATAAAGTTTGATAGCCATGATTCTTAGAACACTATGACCAAGCATGACCGACAGACCTTTAATCAATTATCACATGCTAAAGAATAATATTGTGCAATATTAACACTGAAATAACGTAATATTTACTGAACATATATATCGCTACAAACTCCTCACATGATCTCCCTTGTCACTACGTGTGGTAATCACTGCCACCATAAAAATTATTTTTGCATAAATATATTTTTTTAATGTTGATTTCAACAGTTTTCGATTTTGTTTCATATATCAGCACCGGTAAAGCCAACAAAGTAGAAAAATAATCAGCTTTCCTAAAAAAGAATTTTGGTGATCTTTTACACAATTATTTATAATAGACCACCGGTGTTGATTTTTATCAGGCCACCGGTTGTTGGACATGTCAAACTTAATTCGGGACGCTCTACATGAATAATAGAAATAGTAAATTTACGGGTTGGCTACGGTAAGAGTTTACAACCGACATAACGTCTGCTATAGTTTGATCAGATGATGTACACCATGGTCACGTTAATATTGTGGTGGCAGGGAGCGTAGCGATTAGGGGATATAACTGCGTTGGAGAAGTAGTAAAGTCATGCAGGCAAAGTCACATACAAGACGCAACCACCACCAAAACACCGATAGACAGCATGACACACATACACATACACCCAAACGCACACTCACACACGAGATGAACACAGAAAACACCAAGACACACAAGAACTAGAGACAAACGTTCCACACATGAACAAAATCACAAGCACAAAGACGCAAGGCAAACAAAAGGAAGGGAGACAAAGAGAGTACCGCCTTGGCACGGTCAGTAGCAAAACACCACTGGAGTTTTAAATCGGTTTACGGACGTCCTAACCTCACACTTCTCTCAAAGTCACCCTAGCTTTACAAATAGTGTAAATAAAGGTATCCCCGCTGGACCTACCCACAACATAGACGACGGTGAACACAGGACAACATGTAAAACATAGCATAATAACTGTGACAATCCGTCAAATATGTACTCAATGACTTTGCTGAAGTCAGAGCACCTGCAGGTAAGCCGTTAAGGGCACGACAGGGAAAAAGTAATACATGAGTCTGGTAAGCTCATCCTGTATCCAAGTTTAAGAGTATACCATCATAGAGTACTACCCTCGGCCTGTCATCGCGCAAGCAAAGAGGGAAGCGTAGCTACCGACTGTAAAAGGGTCGATAACCAAACATGCAGTGCGTTGCAATATAATAGGATCATAACCTTTCTTTTTAAATGTTTTAATGCGTTTAATAAACAAATCATGAAAATGGATATGACCCCGAATTTTCCTAAGTTTGTAGATAACATCCCCATGAGAGTCTGGTTGAGAAATGCCTTGTTGCAGTAACGCCCGTAGATTGCAATTATATTTACTAATGAGTGGTAAATTTCGATAATAAAATTTAGAAAAAGTTTTCCGAAGTTTGTGATATCTGTAACCTTGCTTAAGAAGTTTATCAGTTATAACTAAATTACGTCTGTTAAAATCTTCAAGCAAAGAACAGGCTCGGGCAAACCTAATAAGTTGAGAAATATAAACCCCATAAGATGTAGAACGTGGCACATCTCCATCTAGAAAAGGATAATTAACAATTTTAAAATTAAAATCTCCTCTTTTATCGTATATTTTGGACGAAACTTTATCATTTGTAATTGAAAGATTCAAATCTAAAATTGAAGCTATAATGTCAGATTGATTCGCTTTGTTTAAAGACAGTTCTTTTGGTTAAATTGAAGAAATCATAGTATCAAAATAAGGATTATCTAAATTCAAAATATCGTCTAAATACCTTGAAGTTTTACTAAAAGCATTAACAATATCGGTCTGTGTATCAGGTTTTAAGCTAAGCATAAAATCCCTCTCATAGCAATACAAAAACAAATCTGCAACAAGAGGGGCACAATTTGTACCCATGGGTATACCAGCAACTTGACGATATATGGTATCCCCATAACGCACAAATATATTATCTATTTTGTTTTCTCTGGCAAAGGTTTTTTCTATTAATTTAATAAGTTTATCCTTTATAAGATGGTGAGGTAGAGTAGTATAGAGTGTAGAGAAATCATAAGAGCTCAGTAAAGAAATGTTATACTGTTCATTTTCAAGTTTTGTTAAAACATCATTTGAATTTTTTATGGACCAAAAAACATTAATACCAGAATTTTCATATATTTTATCACAGTAGCGTTTTACATGTTCTTTGATCGTAGTAAGACAGGACGTCAAAAGTATAGATAATTAAGTTGTGGTATAACAGCTAGAGTTGGCAATAAAACGCGCCTTATAAGGGTTTTTATGTAGTTTCGGAATCCAGTACAAAGTAGAAAGTTTATGTTGTTTTATGTTAGGACCAGACTTAAAATTATTGCACATTTTACATGTTCCGAGACTATATCTTTTTCAGGTGTTTGAACTGTTATATAAGTTTTTGAATCAGTTAGCTCCTTCTTTAAAACATCAACATAATACAATCTTCAAATAATGATTACATTATTTGATGCCTTGTCAGCAGGAACAAGAACATAATTTGAATGGAAATTAGAAATGTTTTTCTTCAAATAGCGAAATGTAACTCTAGGTCGAGGTCGTAAAAGATGGTAATTTGATTTGTAAAAAGTAATACGCGTATCAATAATATCGAAAATACATTTCTTCCAATCCGAAAGGGCATTAACATCAGCATGTTCTCGTCGACACCATTTGATGCAGAATTCTTGAATAGCTTCCGCAATATGAGTTCGACATGCGTCAAAATCAATAAGGGGAAGGTAATCTATATTTAGGTCCTTTAGTTAGGAGGGTCCTGAGACGTTTATCCTTAATGATATCAAAATTACCAGGAACGACATGACCAACTGGTTTATAGCAAAAGCTAGAAATGCTACAATCTCAAGAAATAGGGGTATTAACATCAATATGGGGTTGATATCGCTAGTGTTACGTAATTTAATTCACCCCGTTAAAAATTTAATATAAACAAACAAAACAAAACGTGTTGGTTGTTGGGTCATTATCCTCCCAATTTGACCTGAGACTCATGCATATTCCGTTTATCGTCGCAATTATTCGGATATATTTCCGAATGTATAAGAATGCGCTATAAGAATATAATCCTCGTGGAACATGATAATTACCGGCGTTTGGTTTGCTATTTTTTGTCACAGAGTATTATGAACAGTCCCGTTAAACATGCCGAAACTTAATCGGGTCTCAGGTCAAAGTGGGAGGATAATACCCCATAATTCATCCCGATGGTATTTGTTATCTAATACCGCTACAATATCCGAATGAATACTAACAGGCAAGCAAAGATGGTTACGAAAACAATGTCCCTACAATCATATACGGATTACACAATTAACCATATTTTGTTTTGAAAAATGTAACAATATTTGAATTGTAGAACTTAATACAAATTGAATATTACATATTTACATTTGACCTGGCATCCAACATTGTCCAATAGAGTGTGCACATTCTCGATTTAAAATGTCTCCGGCTATATGAGAAGCTTTAAATTGATGATGACATAAACTATTATAATTATACTAGTTGTTATTTGTTATTAAAACTGCGGTTTGCACTTTTGCAGGTGAAAGTTGTCGCCAACACAATGTCCATGTTTGCGTAAGATTATAAGTGAAAACATTGTTTTTACTCTTATAAAAACAATTTAGTTAATAAAAGTTTGTACATAGTCAACATATAGTGTAACATTGTGTCATAGAAGTAAACACGATGTGCTATCTCAATGGTCAGTAACCTCCGTTATATTTAAAACGAAGATGTGCGTTTTAGACCATCTCGTAGACCATCGGCTGGGCTGCTGAAATGAAAACAGAAATCATTGATCACGCACTAAATGACAACACTTTTATCCTTCTCCGTGCTTACAATAAAGAAGTTACAATGTGTGATATAATACAAGTAACATATACATCGCGTTTATTGTAATGACAATGCGAGAAAATCTATGTTTACAATGTAAACTATTTCAGAGTCCGAATTAAATTAACTGCATTATAAATTAATGAAGCACATCGGTGTCTGTCAAGGATACATTGTGACGGTTACGTAGCAAGTCAGACGAATAATCCATTTGTTTGTCGATAAACGTTACTGAAATCTAAATATATTAGTCATGCAAGAAAAAACGTTTTCAAAACACATAGTCGCAAAATCTGCATCATGAAGAAAGAGAACATTAATTTTCGTTAAATAACCAATCATTAGTTGTTACTAAAACACGATTCATAATCAATTCTAATCTGCGCATGCAAATTGCCTTACTAGATAATAGTTTTCTTCGATCACTCCTAAATCAGAATAAAGCATCATTTTCACTATAAGGAATGTTATTTTCTAGGAATAACGCCTTTTATTTGGAGACGAACCGCCGCCGCCAGCTGTCTCACACACCGGAAAGTAAATACAAGTTTTATAGCTTTAACAAATCTCAGAAATATGTGTGGTTATTGATTTGCTTTATTACTTGGCAAAGTGTTTCACTACTGAGCAGTAATTGATATCGGGGTTACTTTCGGTAGATTTATATGAATTATCATTAATGATTTCAGATTAAAACGCTGTTACACGGGGCTTTAATATGTCCGCTTTAATATCGTTTGATAAGGAATCGAACATTCTTGCTAGTTCTATCTATTTATCTATCTTCCATACCGTTTACAAATAATAAGAAGAGCAAGCAGAGGATGCATAATCTCACCATTTAGAGGGTATTTATAGTAATGCTGAAAGGAAGATATGGTATGGAAAGTGAATTGTTGTTTGGGGTGGGTTCACCTCGTTCCTACGCACGTCGCCCGATCGACTGATTTTTCTAATGAAATATTTCAGGCAATCTAATACTGTTTTTGTGTATAGAGAACTCTCAACACTAGGAACTATCATGCCGGAGTTTTATACAGGGACTGGGCAACACTATAGATGTTGACAACGATTGCATATTATCAACCACAAAGATGACACATTATAGAATAATAAATTTTGGGGCGAACAGTGGTTCGTGTGGCGGAAAATTCCGGAGAGATGTATTCATTTATATTTCTTATTGCTTAATATTATCAAACGTTATTTTTAATTTGTACGGTGTGGAAAAGGAACTGGCTACCGATCGATCCATTAGGTTAGGGATGCTACAGGGACGAGTATTTTGGCTTGCCGACTTATCCAGTGATTGATTCTAACGCTGGGTTTGTCGGTCAGTATTTTGGCTGGCCAACTGATCTAGTGATTATCCTAACGCTGGGTCCGTTGGTCAGTACCCTCCATATGAGAAAAACATCTGTGGAGGGTAGGGAAGGAAGTTTGTATAGGGGTTGGTAGGGATTAGACCCTACCGGAGGTGGCCATGGGGATTGGACCCCAAGCCGGAGGTGGCCATGGATTGCTTTCGGAGAGTATTTGGGGAGTCGCAGCTAGTTCCTTTAAGGTTTTAAGATTTACATCTCTGCGGGGTTTTCCGCAGCATTCAGAACCACAACTGCCACACTCTTCATGATAACACACTCTTCATGTTAGCGAAGGCTAATTCAGTATTTAGATTTTCATAATTTGTTATCATAATTTGTTAATAAAATGTAAAGATGTAACTGTGGTGGGTCTTCATTTTAGCCATCATGTAATAATAAAGGCTATTGCTTAAAATAGGCCGATTTATTACTGGCTAAAATGATAACGTGTTTATAGTTTACTTGTAAACCGCTTTCCGGTAGCACCGGTAGCCGGTGATTCCGTAAATTAAATTTCACAGCATTATACATCTGGTCAGACCACGTTTTTGTATTCATTCGAAAATTATTGCATAGTTTCACAAACACAAATATCCGAAATGCCGAGGACTCGCGGGCGTCGGAATGGTAGGAGAGGTCGGAAAGGAAGAGGAAGCCTTCCATACCAGGGTAGATCGAGAAACGGGCGCGATGCTGACACTCCTGAGACGCCAGAGTTTGTACCCGGACGTGGGACGGAGAGGGGTAGTCAGACCCCGATACAGGGTGGCGGAGATAGGGAACCACCGGTGATTTTGTGGCTAGCCTCAGACGAGGCTGCATCTGGTAATGTTTTTTCGGATTTATTTCCGATTGATCGCCAATCTAATGAGTTGCCTCAGCCTCTTAATGATAGATTCTGCCTCCCTGCTTCGGCCATAAAATGCGCCGACGATAGCTTGACAATGCATGTATCTGAAGAATTATGGATAAAAATATGTTCAGGATATTATATCAATTTAGCCCTTCTTCTAAAAAGGGATGTTGAGCAAGCATCTGCCTCATCGTTCCAGTTAAACGAAAAGGACCAGTTGGGGCTTAAACAGAATAAACCAAAAACGGTGAAAAATATCCGTGAGTGGACAGATGCATTTATTGTATTTACACCCATTCTTATCAAGAAAAAGCCTGAATTGGCTACTGAATAATTGCAGTACATGGCACTTATAAGGGAGGCGGAATCTAGGTCAGTTGGATTATTTGCATGGCGTGTATACGACGAAAATTTTAGAATGAGACAAGCTGTGCAACCACAGCAATGGTCAAGAATAAATTCTGATCTTTGACTGAGAACGATGACTGTGCAAGCTCATTCTCAGCAATTGTTGACTGTTCAATCACAAGCCATACATAACCAAAAATTCCCAAGCACGCTTTACCAGGCCTGTCAGACCTTGTTATGATTATAACTCAATGCTGGGTTGCAGTTTGTATCGCTGTAGGTATGACCATGTTTGCCAGGCGTGCAAGGGCCCCCACTATCAGCAAAATTGCCCAAGATCAAATTTTCTGCCTGCGCAGCAGAATGTGAATCAGAACACGTCACAGGGATTCCGCAGGCAGAACAAAAATGTTCGGAAATAGTACGTTTACATTGGCAGAGACCCCTCTCAAGCTTGATGCTATGGTACCATATTTAAACATACACCCTGATCCTGATATAGCTACAAAATTATACAAGGGCTTTAAGTTTGGTTTTCCACTACATTATGATGGTCCTCAAAATCTTATGAATGCAAAGATTTAAAGTCTGTTTCCGCAAATCCTGAAATTGTTAAAGAAAAGATAATGAAGGAAAAAGCAGCAGGTAGAGGTGTGGCAGTTATGGTTCTGAATGCTGCGGAAAACCCCACAGAGATGTAAATCTTAAAACCTTAAAGGAACTAGCTGCGACTCCTCAAATACTCTCCGGAAGGGTCCAATCCCTATCCGCCATCCGGCCTGGGGTCCAATTCCCATGGCCACCTCCGGCCTGGGGTCCAATCCCCATAGCCACCTCCGGCCTGGGTCCCGAAAATCCATGGCCACCTCCGGCTTGGGGTCCAATCCCCATGGCCACCTCTGGTATTGTCTAATCCCTACCAACCCCTATACAAACTTCCTTCCCTACCCTCCACAGATGTTTTTCTCATATGGAGGGTACTGACCAACGGACCCAGCGTTAGGATAATCACTAGATCAGTTGGCCAGCCAAAATACTGACCGACAAACCCAGCGTTAGAATCAATCACTGAATAAGTCGGCCAGCCAAAATACCCGTCCCTGTAGCATCCCTAACCCAATGGATCGATCGGTAGCCAGTTCCTTTTCCACACCGTACAAATTAAAAATAACGTTTGATAATATTAAGCAATAAGAATTATAAATCAATACATCTCTCCGGAATCCTCCGCAGCACCAGAACAATTAGATTTATATTTCAGCGGTTTACAAGTACACTATAAACACGTTATCATTTTAGCCAGTAATAAATCGGCCTATTTTAAGTAATAGCCTTTATTATAAATGTCAGGAGCTAATCTTACAATGTTAGTTGTTACAAGATACAAGAAGTTTTTTTTCAGTCGGGTTTACAACAAATAACATTCCCTGTAATAGCTATTTGCCGACTATAATAACATAACACATTGAAATTTTAAAACAAAAAAGTGAAACTTTAAAACAAATAGCCTGTACATTTAAGATTTATAAAGTTTAGCCTGTAAATACACGATGGGCCTTAAGTTAAGCATATCGGAAATTTACATATATATTATATATAGATGTGTTTAAAATCTTATGTGTTACTATCTTTTATAAAAATATATTCCTATAAATGTGAAGATCTAAGGCAATATTGTTTATAGAATCACCAGTCTATGTGGAAGTGGTTTAGATTCCAAAGGTCCGGACAGAATTGCACAGAACCAATAAAAAGTGCTGAATGTGCACATCCATAGAATGTGCTGTTTCTGATACATTTTGGTAATTATGATTAACATATATGTAGTTACACATGTACTTATACAACACGTTTGATATTTTGATTAAATATATTTACAGAAGGCGTGTAAAGTTATAATTGTTTATTGATTTAGTTTTTACACATTGATCACTTTCCCCATTGCTATTTAAATTTGTCAAGAATACAGGTAGATTTTCACAAACTGTGCGAGCCAGGCTACATTTTACCGGTCAGGAGGACCGCTGGTTAAGCAGTTTTATTCCAGACCAGACGAAATTCTACCAGATTTGTCTGAGGTCCTGTGAACTTTCGCTAAGACTGGATTATTAAAGAATGTATTAAGGCGTAACATGTTTTAGGCCAGGAGAGGCAACACCGACCTAGTTAAAATGTGTCTATCATAGATTCGCCTCCCCTAATATGTATAAAAGAATAAAAGACCTAACTAAAGTATTTAAGCACGCAATTATACAGTATAACTCCGTAATTTAATATTATTATTACTACAGTTTAAGCTGGTGCTGAATTTAAGGCAACCTTTTGCAGTCATCTTTAAGCTCATACAACACAAGCTAATATCGTTGAAAGTTTGTAGTAAACATTTTCATTAGGAATTATTGTTTCAGTATACTAATATTAGTTAGCACTACAGTAATATGGCAGATGTCAAGGCACATGCATATGAAGGTGTAGATACTGTAAATAACATCAACTGTCATTGTAACAGTTGAACGTGGTGGGAGTTTGACCATATCTATACTTTGCACGTCGTAATGAGACATGCTACTACGTGCATATATTGGAAATGTCTGTCTTAAATATTATTGGATAATGCAACGTTCGAGAACGAGATAGGCAGCAGCCAATCTGAGAGAGCATGATACGTTCAAGGAATGCACTACTGGAGATGGGGCATGGAGACCAGTATGCGGTGGACTATACAATTCGAAGATTTCAAGATTTGAGATGGGATGAAATAGCAATACATTTTTTAGCCATTTACCATTCTTCGGTTCTCAAACAGACCAGTCGGAAAAGGTGATTGCAGTTACAATGTAATCTAAATACGACCAGGTACAAGTGGGTGGGCAAATTAAGTTAGGATCTGGTCTAAAATAAAGTTTCTTTTATTTGTTCACTATATCAATTAATGTATATATATATACAGTCATGGCGAGGTATTTAAAATATAGCTTCTTGCGCATAGTTTCTTATTTTTACATGTGTCTGTCACTAGGTATATAGGGGACTGGCCCTAAACCCTTAACCCTTTAACCTTAACCTTTTCGGCGCAAAATTCTAATTGTCTTCCGCAAACCACTTTTGCTAAACCATTTTGTAAAATAAGGAAATGAGAATAATAAATGCAAATTGCAAAGGAATAAAGCACGGATAGAGAAATAGAGCTGAGACAAAAAGTGAATAGGCGGCGTCTGATGACTGCACTATTGGTCGTGGGGTATTTTTGCGACATTGGCAGTGAAAGGGTTAATGTATTACAGGGTTATATCTGAAACGTACTGACGAATGGTGTGTTGAACTGCTTTCTTTGTTCACAAACATACGTACTCGTACACATCTTTATACTTTTCAATGGATACACCAGAAATAGTTGTAGAAGAATGCCTTTTGTGAAAGATTTAAAGAACCCTCATTGTGCAAACTGCATTAGATTATTTTCTTTCTGCGTATTTATGTAAGTATTGTATTTCTTAGAAATAATTTGACAATGACCTTAAGACATGTATGGTACGATCTAGTGTAGATGAAATGAAAACATCTTAAATGTGGATCTTAAATACAGTTTAATTTTTCGTTCAACCATTTTGCACAGGGGGACGGGCGTTACACTTTCAGGACCAGACAATACAATTCTCCTTGCATAATGAACAACAAATAAACTTTGAAGATACATAATTATTTGATATGTACATGGGTATACGCTTTGTCTTTAAGGTTTCTTTAATTTTGTTCGTTTAATCAGTAAGAATTACTTTAACTATTACAGGTAAAAGTTGACCAGTTTCTATGGAATAGCCCAGAAGTGGTGCATTCCATCCTTATGATTGAACACTGATATTACAAATGAACTTGAATGACGATATGTTTGAATGCTTTGGATATAATGATTTTAACAAAATAACTTTTCATGATTTTAAGCAGTATCGATCCAGATCAGATTTTGAATAGTTTTATATCTGATTAAAATTCATGTCGTTTGTCCTACTTGTGCTTCATTGTAAAATCAATACATATTACATGTATATGTTATATCAAAACTCACTTTACATATCAAATCTGAAGAATTAAATTAACAAGAATTAACCCTTTCAATGTAGGAAACCAGTTTACAAGGCATTGTGTTGACACTTTTGAGTGATGTTTTAGAGGTATGCACTGTTTGTTCTGCAAATATCGTTGTAGTGCAAACAGAAAAGAGACAGTTTACTTTGCACAATTCAGTGACTTTGTACAGGTATTGACTCAGATCAGGGCTGGAATTCACCAACACGTACTTGTACTTGAAACCCAAGCATGTACTTCAAATCCCAAGTCTGTCTTCAAATCTAATTCTTGAAAAGGACACATTTGAAGTACATACTTGGTCTTAGGATTCAAGTACAAGTACGTGTTGGTGAATTCCAGCCCAGGTATTTAATATTAATAACAGAACGGACAATTCAAATACAATCTTTTTTACTGATGTCGATATTTATTATCTATCTCTGATCAGTATCCAAGCTGTATTACATTTATATTTATTTTTGTTGAAAATGGAAAGTTAATAATAACAATAATTGCAAAAGTAAGAGCAGGTCGCAGTAGGTAGTCAATTGTCACTGGTAACTAGTCTGGACCGTTATATAAACAAGACTGTAATAAGTAAACAACATGTACACTGTTTTACGCATACGGATATTCCAGTTTTCAGCCATTTTATGGAGGGCACTTTTCACACTGAACCATCAATCTAAGGTCTACTCTTCCCACAGCTTCAGGTTGGAGCCGGGCTCTGTCCGCAGAACAATTGCGGTGGTCGGTTGGCTAATTTCGGGGAGATGGTCATCCAATGCTTATCCAATCAATATTGTTTTCTTCCTCTTGCAGGAATTGCTCTACATTCAATGTGTTTCCTCATACCTTTACACCGTACTTTGCACTTCATGGTGGCTTCCGTACTCACCGACATATTGTGTGACTATTTTAATTTCCCTTTTAATATTTGTGCCGTTTCCGTTTTCTCTAGTGCGACTTTACCTTATTTGTGTTTCTTCTTACTTTTTACCCATTCAATGTTTCACTATTCAATGTTTCATTCATATTCTTAGTCTTCTTTATTTTTGTCATAACCTCTGGTATGTTTTCTATTATTTTACACCACTTTTCGTTACATACGTATGTCGCTTTTTACAGAAGGGTGCTACAATTACTACACAAAATATGAATAGTCTCCCTAAACTCAAAATTAATAACTTAAACTTACACTCTGTGTCTTCCGTTCAGATTCCTCATAACCTGGCTAATTTCCAATCACTACAGCCGTCAGTTTGTATTAAACCTCTAAAATTGTCTTCTGCTTCATCTTTTCATGTTCCCTCTTCGGCTATTAGTAACATTTTTCATAATGGACCTAAAATCGTTTTGTCTCCTTTAAAGCAATCTATCATTCGTTATAGTAAAGTCCATCTAAATTCACATTATTTGAACAAAAGACATAGGGTGTATCCAATAATTACTAAGTGCAATAGTAAGAGGTGTATGTGTTGCAATTTCATTTCTACTAGATCAACAATTAAATCTCTTGTTAATGGTAGAGTGTTTAGTGTGAAGATTAATTCTGATTTAGACTGAAACTCATCTAATATTATATATGTTCTTACATGAAATGCGCCACGTTGTGGCATTCAATATGTAGGTCAGACAGGACGTTCTTTAAAAACTAGGTTTCGTGAACACAGTTACCATTGCCGGATCAAAAAAGTACGCAATTTTCTTTACCAGCATTTTCGTCATACAGGACATTCTTTCAAATATGTTTCGGTTCAACCAGTAGAACAAATTTATTATGATTCTAAAACTACTGGTAGTTTAAAATCTAAAGCTCGTTTCATCACAGAGCTAGACTGGATAAAGAAATTACAAACACCTTTTCCTTTAGGCCTTAATGATAACATTTTCCAAAGCGGCAATATTTCTAAAGATCCAAGTATCGACATTTTCTCTATATTTTCTATTCGAAAACGTAAAAGTAGATCACATGGCAGACGTAGAAATGGTAATATTAAGCGTAAATTACGTCGTAATATGTCTATTCATGATTTACATACTATTCTAAAACAAACTGGTAAACATTCTATGTTATCTTGTTTATCGTCTTTACCCTTTTCCTGTCTTAAGTCAATAGACGAAGAGGCTGATAAAATCTATATGCGTACAGATCCGTTAATTAATACTGCCTCACTTATACAAAGTTACACACAGCATGTTCTTCGTCCACGTATTGATAAAGAATCTGAACATAAAAGACATTTTCTGAAACTTCAGTTCCTAAATAAAGGTATCGATTTTATTGATATTCAAAGTATATTTCGTGATAAGAATGTAATCGATGCTATTCCCAAATATTTCATCAACTCTGAATCACCTATCATCTGTTATAAATATAATAAACCTATTAGAAATGTTATTTTGAACTACAATAAAATTGTCTCTGACTTAAATATTGATGTTAATACCCCTATTTCTTGAGATTGTAGCATTTCTAGCTTTTGCTATAAACCAGTTGGTCATGTCATTACTGGTAATTTTGATATCATTAAGGATAAACGTCTCAGGACCCTCCTAACTAAAGGACCTAAATATAGATTACCTTCCCTTATTGATTTTGACGCTTGTCGAACTCATATTGCGGAAGCTATTCAAGAATTCTGCATCAAATGGTGTCGACGAGAACATGCTGATGTTAATGCCCTTTCGGATTGGAAGAAATGTATTTTCGATATTATTGATACACGAATAACTTTTTACAAATCAAATAACCATCTTTTACCACCTCGACCTAGAGTTACATTTCGCTACTTGAAGAAAAATATTTCTAATTTTCATTCAGATTATGTTCTTGTTCCTGCTGACAAGGCATCAAACAATGTAATCATTATTTGAAGATTGTATTATGTTGATGTTTTAAAGAAGGAGCTAACTGATTCAAAAACTTATATAACAGTTCAAACACCTGAAAAAGATATAGTCTCGGAACATGTAAAAATGTGCAATGATTTTAAGTCTGGTCCTAACATAAAACAACATAAACTTTCTACTTTGTACTGGATTCCGAAACTACATAAAAACCCTTATAAGTCGCGTTTTATTGCCAACTCTAGCTGTTGTACCACTACTAAATTATCTATACTTTTGACGTCCTGTCTTACTACGATCAAAGAACATGTTAAACGCTACTGTGATAAAATATATGAAAATTCTGGTATTAATGTTTTTTGGTCCATAAAAAATTCAAATGATGTTTTAACAAAACTTGAAAATGAACAGTATAACATTTCTTTACTGAGCTCTTATGATTTCTCTACACTCTATACTACTCTACCTCACCATCTTATAAAGGATAGACTTATTAAATTAATAGAAAAAACCTTTGCCAGAGAAAACAAAATGTTCATTGCTTGTAATGTTCAACGTTCATTCTTTTCGAATTCAGAAGTTGAACATTACACAATGTGGACTTGCCTTGATGTTTGTAGATCTCTTACCTTTCTTTTAGATAATATATTTGTGCGTTATGGAGATACCATATATCGTCAAGTTGTTGGTATACCCATGGGTACAAATTGTGCCCCTCTTGTTGCAGATTTGTTTTTGTATTGCTACGAGAGGGATTTTATGCTTAGCTTAAAACCTGATACACAGACCGATATTGTTA
Source organism: Azorinus chamasolen (assembly GCA_963576725.1). Classification (NCBI taxonomy): domain Eukaryota; kingdom Metazoa; phylum Mollusca; class Bivalvia; order Cardiida; family Solecurtidae; genus Azorinus; species Azorinus chamasolen. The sequence goes on from OY755248.1 coordinate 77,503,559, forward strand.
ATGCTTTTAATAAAACTTCAAGGTATTTAGACGATATTTTGAATTTAGATAATCCTTATTTTGATACTATGGTTTCTTCAATCTACCCAAAAGAACTGTCTTTAAACAAAGCTAATCAATCTGACATTAATGCTTCATTTCTAGATTTGAATCTTTCAATTACAAATGATAAAGTTTCGTCCAAAGTATACGATAAAAGAGAAGATTTTAATTTTAAAATTGTTAATTATCCTTTTCTAGATGGGGATGTGCCACGTTCTACATCTTATGGTGTTTATATGTCTCAACTTATTAGGTTTGCCCGAGCCTGTTCTTTGCTTGAAGATTTTAACAGACGTAATTTAGTTATAACTGATAAACTTCTTAAGCAAGGTTACAGATATCATAAACTTCGGAAAACCTTTTCTAAATTTTATTATCGAAATTTACCTCTCATTAGTAAATATAATTGCAATCTACGGACGTTACTGCGACAAGGCATTTCTCAACCAGAATTTTATGGGGATGTTATCTACAAACTTAGGAAAATTCGGGGTCATATCCATTTTCATGATTTGTTTATAAAACGCATTAAAAAATTTAAAAAGAAAGGTTATGATCCTATTATATTGCAACACACTGCATGTTTGGTTATCGACCCTTTTACAGTCGGTAGCTACGCTTCCCTCTTTGCTTGCGCGATGACAGGCCGAGGGTAGTACTCTATGATGGTATACTCTTAAACTTGGATACAGGAGGAGCTTACCAGACTCATGTATTATTTTTTCCCTGTCGTGCCCTTAACGGCTTACCTGCAGGTGCTCTGACTTCAGCAAAGTCATTGAGTACATATTTGACGGATTGTCACAGTTATTATGCTATGTTTTACATGTTGTCCTGTGTTCACCGTCGTCTATGTTGTGGGTAAGTCCAGCGGGGATACCTTTATTTACAATATTTGTAAAGCTAGGGTGACTTTGAGAGAAGTGTGAGGTTAGGACGTCCGTAAACCGGTTTAAACCCCCAGTTGTGTTTTTGCTGCTGACCGTGCCAAGGCGGTACTCTCTTTGTCACCCTTCCTTTTGTTTGCATTGCGTCTTTGTGCTTGTGGTTTGTTCATGTTGTGGAACGTTTGTCCCTGGTTCTTGTGTGTCTTTTGGTGTTTTCTGTGTTCATTTCGTGTGTGTGTGTGTGCGTGTGCGTTTGGGTGTGTGGTTGTGTGTGTGTGTCATGCTGTCTATCGGTGATTTGGTGGTGGTTGCGTCTTGCATGTGGCTTTGCCTGCTTGACTTTACTACTTTTCCATTTATAAGCTTTACAACACTAATTCTAGCCAAATCATAATAATCTCCTCAGTCCCCTAATTTCTGACAAGTTGATCAGTTTTATATGGAAGAAATGGTAACATTGAGGGACCAGAAAACTAATCTTCAAGACATAGCCTGTTGTCACAGTGTATGAGCAGCTTTTTAAAGAAATATGCCACACACTCGCACTGCCTTGCATTTCACAAACGGCATTTGAACTTACTGATTGTCAACGGTGTTACTTGTTTGTGATACGGTGTGCATTTATCGCCATATTATAACAAACTGTTTCCTTTGACATTAGGCACAAATCATGAAAAGCGAACAGCCATACTAAATAGTTAAGTGTGAAATCATTACTTTACCCAGTTGACCTTTCTAATGGGCGTGAACCCTGTTTACCGGTTTGGGACTTGCTGTCACTCCGTCGGACGGTGGTCGCATCGCAGACGAGCTGCTCTTGGGCGTCGCATCTGACAAGCAGTGTCCGTATGGACAATATTTGTACTTTGCTGAGGATGCCAGCGTGCTGTTTTGCGGTGCCTTTTTTGCACTATCCATTATGCCCGATTTGCAATAAGCATTATGATTGATTTGCAGAAGGTGCCAACGTGCTATTTTGAGACGCCACTTTGCTACATTATTCATTGTACTAAATTTACAGACAGTCAGTGAATTTGCTAAGAAAAGTTTGATATTGAAAATGTGTAGCAGTGAATTTGCTTATAGTTGATTTGCATTTGCTTTAGTTACTTGAGATATTTACATTTGGTGCAGAGAATTTGATAATAGTTGATTTGCATTTGCTTTAGTTATTTGAGATATTTACATTTGGTGCAGAGAATTTGCTAATAGTTGATTTGCATTTGCTTCAGTGAATTGTGCTATTTATATTTAGTGATATTTGCTAATAAATGATTTGCATTTACTTATATCGAAACATGCCCATGTGATACAAATAAACCGATTTCATCAATAACTGATAATTTTTGTTCTACAACACAATATTATCGACCTTTTCCGTAAATTTTTCCGCATTTTGCCGATGATCACCCGATCTCTCCATTGTTTACGTAATATCTTTCTCGGTAGTGGTCGGAGAATCGCGAATCGGGCAAACAGTTACGAAACTAAAACTCAACCCGGATAAAACTGAAACATCGGGGAGTAATACCGGGATCAGCGATATCAAACACATGGATGTTTTGTCATTATAAACGGTAATTGGACGGGGCTTTTTGTGATATACTACTTTTCAGCATATAAACAAATGAGTTTTGTATATTTTGAGTGTTTCTGAAACGCGTCAAATGTAGGGACATCCCCTTTAAATTGTTTGTCAAGTTTCCTTATCAGAGAAAAAAGGCCCAAGTCATTGAAAATAGTTCCATTAAATGTGTAGAACCACATGGCGTACTACCCAGGCAGCACGCTGCAATCGGGCCGACATTGGGCCGATATTGTTTCCAATATCGGTCCAACGTCGGATTTTAAGGCGGCCCGATGTCGACCCGCTTCTCTTTTGCAACGCGTTTTGCCGTCGGCCCGATGTAAGTTCTGACGTCGGCCCGACATAAAAATGATCTACAGCTGATGACAAAATGACATTCAAACGATATCGGGCCGACATCAAACCTTACATCGGGCCAACGTCAAAACGCGTTGCAAACGAGAAGCGGGTCGACATCGGACCAATGTTTGAAATCAGATATCAGATATCAGATATCTACAGCCGATCAGAAACACATGATTTTGGGCCAACGGGTTCTTTAACCTTTACTCCATAGATGCGCATTATAAGACATTTAATCTATTCCTCCACTCAAGAAAATATACAGTCATGAATATGCACAACAAGAAATATTTCCATATTCTAGCAGATGATGCAGCTTAAAGCAGGCTGAAAGTAAGGTAGAATGCTCCTAAAGGAGTAGTATGCCTTACTTACATCCTGCTTTGAGCAACCATCTGTCTTCAATACTGAAAACATGTTATGGAGTAAAGGGTTAAGAAGACACAAGACATCGGTATGACACTGGCTGGATGTCAAAATAATGTTGAAACCTCATTTTGAATTCTGGCCAAGGTTGTACATGTGCTATCTTGAAGTACAGCTCTGCAAACATGTTAAAGAGACACTCCTACAACAAAACATCAAATGTGTGTTCCATATTTTTAAAAATGAAATAAAAAAAACTAGTAAATCCAAAGCAAGTCTCATCCATTTATTAATTCATGTACCCCTGAAACTTCAAATAAATAATTCCAATTTCCATTTTTTTTACTATTTAGGGTTGTTTTATACAGTCAAACCTGTTTTAAACAACCATCAAAAAGAAACAGAAGTCATCTTGAAGTTTCTAAGACAGGTGACTTCTGAATGCAGATCGAAAATAATGCTTTCGACCTGCAATAAGCAGTCACCTGTCTTTAATGATCGCTAGGCTTCCTCGTAGCATGGTCGCTTAAGACAGGCTTGACTGTACAATATAGTTTAAATAGTTAAAACCACAAACAGTGCAGACCCTGATCAGAGGGATTCTTAAGGAGACCACTGATAAGGGTCTACACTGTTTGCATAGGACAAGTGTGACGGATGGTCAATCAGTGTGAATCACATAACCTAGGTAGGTCACATGACTCAAGGATATAGAACTTAAGGAGAGTTAAATGTACATAACTCCTCGAGTAATGTGACCGACCTACGTCATGTGATTAGCACTGACTGGTCATGTGTCACAAGGCAAGACAAGACCGTGCGATAGTCAAAATATCCCGAGTAAGTCTAAATCTGTTATACATTCAAATGCTCAAATACAGAATAAATTTATCTGAAAACAAATACCCTAATGTCCCTATATTTGCTATAAAGTGTCTATTCCAGTCCTATTATAGAATCAATTCACTGTTTTCACTCTGACAGCTTGCTGCCGTTCTCCTCTTCCTACCGCCAACTCTGTCGCTTGCAGTATGTAGCCGTTCACGTACAGTCACCTCCAATTCAACATTCCTTACCTCCCCTCTGCATCTCCTAATTGCCTCTGAAAGTAGACAAAAAATTCAAATCAGCCATCACTATGAACATTCATTGAAGGTTTTGATTACAAGTGGTAGCAAGATGGCAGTAAAACAGAAAGGTCCTATTTAAGGAGCTTTCTGCTTTACTTTTATCTTGCTCTAGCAGAAACCTACCTTAAACCAGTTGAATATTGAGGAGATTTGTACTTTTGGCTATGGAGGAAAGGGTTAAACAGTAAATATTTTACAACACCTTTTCAACAGAACATCTGTAGAATAAGGATTGAAAAGGGTATAAATTTTGTACCCAGGTAGCTCTTTGGCAATTACCTGCTGATACCTGGGCACCCCGCCTTACACCGATTATAGTATATTAAGATATGGATGTACCATAAATACAGGTTTTGTCACAAGTTGTTTTCTGAAATAAACAGTTCTTAAAATTTAGAAAAAAAATTATTTGGCGAGTTAAATAACCCTTTTTCTAAACGAATTTGAGAAATGTTGATCTCGTGACAACTAGTGTCAGATCATAATTGAATGATCTTAAACATGTGTAAGATAAAGATATCTTAAATAGTATTTCGAGCCTTAACCCTTTACTCCATAGATACTCAATTTAACACATTTAAATTATTCCCCCCAGTAAAGAAAAAATTCTGCTTTATACAGTCATGAATATGCAACATAAGAAATATTTCCTATATACTAGCAGATAGAAATTTAAAGCAGACTTAAAAGTAAAGCAGAATACTAAAGGAGCATTCTGCTTTACTTTCAGTCTGCTTCAAGCAACCATCTGTATTCAATACTGAAAATAAGCTACGGAGGAAAGGGTTAAGACAAGGTAAAGTATGAGAAAAATCTACATCTTTTCAGTTTCATTAATCCTTCAAAATCCAAAACACGAGCAAAATCAAACAACTTATATCTAGATCTTTGTCACCGTTGAATATTGCCCGTTATCTATATATATATCGACAGGTTGAAATATTCATCCCGAGATTTATCTCGGGGAAATGAATAATCATATTTAAGAGGGAACAAATCCATGTATTGCAATGATGTTTGACTTGACGAGTTTTTGTTTCACCTTTTTTACAAAAATTGACTACTTTTCAGTGCATTCTTTGCATATTGGGTAGTAATTTTGTACACAGATACTTGCTAGTTTCTACCTGACCCTTTCTGCCCTACTCAGAATACTGTATTTGCTTTGGAAATCTTACAAAGATTGTTGGGGTATTGATATAATTAATTATTCTTACCAGAGAAGAAAACATCTGCTTATCAGCTCAAAGGTTTTCTAGGGTTTTGAGATCCTCATGGCTGTTCAGTGGAAGCAAACTGGATACTTCCTCAGGCAAACTTCCCTTGGACATTTCTGGTCATACATGCAGGCTGTTTGACATTCCCTGCAACTCCTTGTAAATTGTTTCAAGCTTGTCCTGTTGTTTCACCTGTGTCCCCCTGATTTTCTCAAGACCTGTGATCAGCCTTATATGTCCCTGGCTAAAAATCGAAACAAAATACAGGTACATTATCTCAATGTACTTGAACCAATATTTTTCCATAAGTATGCAGTTATTTAACCATATACTCCATAAATATTCCCTTCTAAGCCTTTCCAAACAGAGCAGACCAAGATCAGACGGCTCCTATTGGAACCGGCCCGTCTGATCAGGCTCTACTCTGTTTGCATATGATATATTAATATAGATCTGATTCTACAGTTTGTACTTTGGTGAAAATTTCATGTGTTTGTATGCCATTTTAATAATTAGCCTAATTAATACTAATACCGTCATCATTTCTATCATGAATATTTATGGAGTGAAGGGTTAAAAATACATATAGCAGCTTCATACCGCCTTCTGTTTACCTCAAGCAAATATGTTTGTGATTCATAAATGCCCTTGGATAGCAGCACAACCACAGACAGATAGCAAAAGATGGACAGACAAACATACATTAACCCTTTCGCTGCCAAACCCTGTCGTCTGCTAACTTTGTCATCTGCTACAAAGTTTCATTCTTTTGATTTTCTTCATTTTTGTTTCAAAAACATAGTAACAGTAACAAACTGTTTGGATCCTGATGAGACGCCGAGTTACTCGGCGTCTCATCTGGATCCAAACTGTTTGCATAGGTAATCACAGATCCGGTATTGGTAGAGAAAGGGTTAAGGGCAAAACTAAGGGCAAAACCTATCTGGCCTAGAACGTCGATGCAGGGGGTATTAATAGTACATGAGTCACAAACAATGCTGGCACCCGATTGGTTGAAATTTGACGCTTATTTCTGTATGAATGTCGTTTGTTAAATCTAATCTTCTTCAAAGGACCACATTAAAATTGTTTTGTGTATATAAGTTGTTTTTATTGGAAATTAATTAAACACATAAAGATAAATAAGGCATTTAAATAAATGAATTCCTTTACTTAAATTTAGTATTCCATTCCCAGCAGGACGATGGTTGCCCTAGATCTAGAGTAGGTACAATTTTCTACTCGATGGGATTATCAAAATGTTATTCTAAACTGGATTTTGGTAAGGTTGCAATTATAAAGACGTCCTGATAATGCACAACTTTTTACCCCCCCCCCACTCCTCCCCCCCCCCACACCCTCACCGGTACCAAACTCTCTTCTAAAGTCTCTTAATTACATTACATTTGGATATGTCATATATTTACCATCCATGGATAAATTCGGTGGGTGTCGAAGGCTGAGTACTGGTATGTCTTGGTATGTCTTGGTGAAAGTGGATCTGGTGTTGGTGTGCTCACTGACGGTTGCACGGTGTTACTCACTGGTAACACTTGGGTTGAAGTAAAAACTGGTTCGGGTGGTTTAGCCGTTTAGGTAACTTAGAGAGATTGTAGTTGATGTATCTTCATCATCTGAATATGGGAAATGTATTTGCCTGAAAGAAAACAACAATATATTGAGATTAATGGAACAAGTCTACACATACTTGATTATAAAATGCAAATGCAAAGTTTGATGTCAATTGGTATAAAGAAATATAGAAGTAGATCTAGTTCGCATTACAAGATTTGTGCAACGGACAGACCCCAAATACCCAAATTACATGGGCCCGCCTAAACACTTACAGATATAATCCATTAGTGATTACTGTAAAAGAAGATAAATTTTTAATTAACATATTTTGTAACACCCTTTCCAAGTTCATCAATTATTAACGTGTTTTCACGCTTTTGCAAACAGGGTAGTCCCAGATCAGAGGGCTCCTATAGGAGCCGCTCAATCAGGGTCTGCTATGTTTGCAAATGGAATTTGCTAGATCTGTTTCTTTACTTTCTAATTAAAGGGCTACAATGTTCCACATTCCATATTTCATATAAATTTGAACTATTATGTTAATGAATATACAGTAGGTATTGGAATTTGGAATAAAGGTAGAAGAGGGAAAGGATTAATCAATGCATGACACTATTCTTATTTGTCCGAATTTAGGTAGATCTATCTATTTTTTTGTCAGTTGCCACTAGGTCATATCAATAACAAATCATATGGGACATTTTTTTCAATATATAGGGGTCTGATTTAACCCTGTCCGATTTGGTTTTGGCAAAGACCTATGATAACACACAGATAAGAAACTTGGACAAATCTCACCAAGTCTCGTGGCAAATGTACCAAATCACGCAAAGTCACGTTTGCAAATATCTCTAGTTGTAAGAAAGGCTCAGGAAATATAAGCATATCATTGTGTAGAACACAGCTACAGTATGGTACCTTAATCGTTAAAATCAGTCCACAAACAAAAAAGTTTTGTGCAAAGACCCAACCCACCTGTGTGAATTGCAACCTACTTATTTTGATGAAAGTTACCTTAGTTTGCAATTAAAAGTCAAGATTTCTAAAGATTTGCATACTTTCTTCAAATTAATATGGTATATTTTGGTTGGAAAATGATTATAAATACTATAAAAACAATTTTTATCACAGATAAAACTTTTGTTTTTCAGTAGTTTATAAAATATAAGAGTTTGCCACGTGCTGAAATAAGGTATGATTTTGGCGTGTACAAAATCAAACAAAGTCACGTTTGCAAATATCTCGGATGGTAAGAAAAACTCAGGAAATATAAGCATATCATTGTGTAGTGCAACTATAAAGCTACAATATGATACCTGGATTGTTAAAATCTGTTTACAAATAAAAAGGTTTTATGCAAAGACCCAAACCACCTATCACAATAAAGTTCTCCTAGTGTTATACAGTAGTTTCTTATCTATGTGTTATCATAGGTCTTTGGTTTTGGTCCGGGAGTATAGGCTATACGACATAGACATAGTCTGCATAGACACAGTATTTTCCAAGTCCTGAAAACCTTTTTTCTAAACTTATGAAGCAAAAATTAATAAAATATCTAGATCTAGTCATTTTTGATATTCATAATCTTGATTTTAAAAATTAATCCAGAGAAATTTCATCCATGAACACAGAAGGCAACGTCAAGTTAAATATCACTAATTCGCGAAAACCGGTTACAAAGTATATTCAAGAAAGCATATTATGGTCTTTAGCCAAGTCTTTTAAATGAGATATTTTAAAATTAGGATCTATATACATTTTCTAAAACATAATAGCATCTGATCATATCTTAAATATATCTATTATCATACAAAACAGGAAAAGTTTCTACATACCCAGTGTTTAGTTGTTCAATCCAACTTCTTTTGCAGACGAACTCCAAAAGACCGCAGCGAATATTATTTAATTTTTTGCCAAGCTTTAAAAAAATATTCTGATAATGGCTAGCAAAATAAAAAATAATTACTTATTTTTCTCATGGAAATTAATACTGTTCAGTAAATTTATAAAATTATTTTCTTTGATACGTTGAGTCCGTTCCTGATCGTCTTAACGTGACATCGGCCCAGCATCGGCCCGACCTACGTCTTCTTAAGAGAAACTAGGTCGGTACAACATCGGGCCGACGTCGTATGTTATCGGGCATATTTTTTTTAATACAAGTGTCAAACTTTTTATCGGTACTTCGTCGGTTTGATATGGGTACATGGTAATTTTAAGTTAAACATATTTTGTTCATATTATAGCGTGGGAATGATACCGGCCCGTCGTCATGCCGATGTCGAGAATTGCTGCCGTCATTACGCTTATAGGCCGACATCGGCCCGATAGAGGTGTGCTGGCTGGGTAGGAACATTTTATAATTAAAAAGGAGCTTACTCAAGCTAATCCTTTCTTAAGGAAATGATGGGAGAAGGCGGCTAGCCTGGAGCCAGTCTTCTCCCCTTTCTGTTATGCAGTTTTGCCCCCAAACAATTATAAACCATATTTATAGAATGCTTAAAATCCGTGCTTTTCAAAAGAAGTGATAGTACTGGTCCTGCTTGTTATATTTGATATGTGTTGATACCTCCTTAAATACTCTACTCACCATGCTGCTTTAACTCTTCATATGTTCGTGTGTCACTGTCCGCGTCCCTGTACAGAGACTCGTACGGCGAATGCCCGTGACTAAAATAAAACAGTATAACGCATTTGTGTGCGATTGTCGGCCCTTCATTGCTGAAATCAATTCAGCGCATGCCTTTGTATAAGGCAAATTAGTATAACACATTTATTACTCATCGTCTGCTCTCCTGTTTAGGCATTCGTACGTCAAACTAAAACGTAACGATGCAACTCATTTGGTTCCGACTTATCGTATTATATAATTAAGCTATATCTTTATATGGAAGCAGATACGTCATTTATTAATAACATCGTATAACTGTATGGATTTTTTTAGATATAAATAGATACACTTATATTTCGCCTTTCGTTTGTGTCATTCGCACTACTTATATTCATTGCTTAGTTCATTTTTGGACGAGTAACCTGGTTATGAAACATGATATGATGTATAATGAAGTAGTTTAAATACTTTTCAAAATTACTTTTCATATTCGTGTTGATGGTCACTGGTCGTATTGGATCGCAACACGTCGTACACACGCTTGTCTTTTGTAGCATTCAGGCTTTCATATTGCTGTATGGACTCGCTGGAATACATATCAGTCATGCTATAGTTAAACTGCGATATATCGAACCCGGATAACTCGAACTGCGGGATAACTCATACAAACAGGCAGGTTCTTCCATAATTTACAATATTCTTCTAAAATGTTACATATTACGCATATAAAGAAATGCACGTGCCAGTTTAATACAGGTAAAAAATAATTTAGATCAGAAATCGAATGACTCGAACCTCTGTTATCTCGACGTACTTTGTATGGTCCCTTGAAGTTCGCGATATCAATGTTCAACGTTGTAGTAAACATGCAGGATAGTGCATATAAAGCTGTTTCATATCGCAACAAAAGTCTTAGTTTGTGTCAAATATAAATACAAAAAATACTTTCCTATACGCTTTGACGTATATATCTTTATCATGCGCATAATGCAGCCAAAATATGTCATATATAACATAAATTATGGCACATTAATTAATTAAATATGCCACTGCCCCTATCAATCAATATTTTAGATATTAATATGGCTTTGTTACCTTTGTTCGTGTACGTCCGACCGAACGGATTCCGTCTGTCCTGTTTAAACATATACGTATATGATATTAGAGGAATTGCATGTGTCTAAGTATAGAATATCATTAACTCCCTGTTCACACAGCAAACACCCCTTTAAAAAGATTAATATTGCATTTATCATTTAGATTACATTCGTTACCACAACGGTATATCATAAGCTTGTAGGAAAAAAAATGTTAATCGAGGATGTCTTCTTGAACTTTCATTTTTACATAATTTATCATAGAAGTACTAAACCGTAGGTCGATCGGTCGGTCGGTTGTGTTGAACAACGTCTGTTGCATCCAACAGTGGGCTTATTCGATGGGATGCGGATACAAAGAACCCATTTTATCATATATCGACATATAATACTTAGCAATATCCCTTGTTTTGTTTTTCCATTTCTAAACATAGTTCATATATATATATATAATTCAGTCTCGAACATTACATATTCATAACGTCTGTGTTAGGATTACATTTCAATACTTGAAAATCAATGTAGTAAAATGTGTGAAGGTATATAGGCTTCAAGAAGTTTGCGTTTAATACAATTCAAATTATGTAACAGTTGTCATGTTTGAAGATTATAAATGCAAAATAAGACTTCATAATTCTTACCACTGGTATCTGTATGGGCGTGTACTGACGTTTTGTCTCTGAAAATGAAATTTTGTCACTTCAATATTTATAGTATGATATATCGACAATGCTATTTTGAATAGTTTACAAACTATTTGCAAATGACGTACACGCACTATATCCCCAACGATTTGGTAAAATACATTTTTTTGTTGTTTTTATAGTTATGCACATTTGCTGTTTCCTTGTGTTGCTGGTCGGACGACTGTTTGTTCTGTATGTGGTGTTTCCTGCATGACTCATTTTTGTACTTTTCATATTGTTTCCGGAAATACACAATGCGAGCAAAGAAATAACCCGGAAAATATAAAGACAAATCTTAGAACAAAATAGCAATTTACCTGCTCCCGGCGTTCTCTGTGTTCGTGTGTTTGTTTCCTATAATGACAGTCAAACAATGTAATAGAAAAACAGCATACTTATTTATTATTGTTGATTGATAATGCAAGACAGAAATATAAATGGAAATGATGTAACTCTCAGAGTGTAACGGAGGTATGCGACAGTATCATTCCAATGTGTAGACAATGGGCCTAATTGGTAAATAAATGACATATTGCATCCTTTGATAATTTTAATGCAAACGACATATTCTATGTTTCAAAGCAATAAAATATAATGTCAATAATTTAAATTTCGGCTAAATTTCGAAAGCTTATAGCGTATATAGAGGTTATATTGCGAGTTGTCTTTTAAGATCACATGGTTCTAAACGAGCCTTAGAAAATGTTATTCAGCGAGCCTTTGGCGAGCTTAATACATTTTAATGGTGAGTTTAGGAATATGTGATCTTAAAAGACAACGATCATCAGATTATTTTTCTCACCTAACCAAACAGTGTAGATCTAGATCTATTTTCGCCCTTTTAATGATATTTAAACACCGGTGTTCCCCCAGTTTGACGTCAAATATGACGCATGATGTCATATATATTCTAAGATGATTTTACACGTGTTACTGATAAGAAAATCTTTACCCGCTGTTTTAACCCGGAGATAAGGGAAGTTATGTGAGAAAATGAAGTTCCTTTATTTGAAGAGTAAAATGTCTCACGGCAATGTGTTGTTACCGGGTTGCCTACGAGTCTTAAGAAACAGTACTTTATCCGAATTGCAATCAATCAGACTGTCACATTTTGAGTTTTAGAAAAACCCTTGTATGAGACTAACTGAACAAGTATGTAATTATGACGGTTGCCATAGTTATCTTAGAATTTGTCATACATACCCGAGGGGGATCTTTTGATCTGGCCTTCGAGTTCTATTATGATTGACAATCTGGGATAAAAATGTAAGACTCAAATCGAGGGCCTGTGTCAGATCAGGGGCCGATGTGAAAATCAAGGGCCGATCTAAAATCTTGGGTAGTTTTCGACCAAATCTTGGGCCGATGTATAATCCACAATAAAACAACATCCCACCTGACACAATGCAAATATTACAAAAGTTGATAAAGATCTAAGTTCTAATTAAACAAACTGTGAATAGATCCAAAAATGTAAAAATAAAATAAAGATCTATATAGACTGGCGGAGTTAAAAAAATAAATTGCCCAAACACTGGTGGCACGAAATAACACGACGTCAAAACGGACGACGTTGTGCGTAAATGAAGTCAAATTTTTCAAACCGTTGAATATAATAGAATAAAACGAAACAATAGATTCGCTCCTAGATGTCGGCTCAGACACGGAGAGGGCCGATGTCAAAAGATCCAAACGCGATCTAGTTCTGGATAGAGATAGATTTTGATAACACAAGTTGCAAGATTGAAGGCCAAAACTCCTCCTTCCTATGTGGGGACCAAAGTTCCTTTTAAAGTTGAAAGTCGGGTGAACGAGAAATAGAAAGTTGCTTCTATGAAGAGGAAACGTGAAAACCTTTTATACAGAAAAGGTCGATACGTGGGAGAAAGTCATAGAAGGTGCATCGTCAAAGACGTAATGATTTCCAAGTTGCATGAAAAGCACGGAAAAGCCGGCCACATTATTCAAGACTGAGGTAAGAACTAGTTTTACCTGTCTTGAGGTATGAATTCATTATACCTAACATGTACTGTATTTCCATAAATGTTGAATTGATAATACTGAAATAAAAGACTCTATATGCATTCGTACACAAAACTTCTAATTCAATTATTATTTTTCTTATTCAACCGTCTCAATTGTTGCGTACACTTTCGGAATCCGTACCGGTAAATTGCATTCAGGAATCCGTAACGGTAAAGTACATTCTAGTCTAACATAATTCATAAACAAATGTGGTTTAGATCTCCATCGTTTGAAACCAAAAGAAACATTCATAACGTGCCAAGACTATAGTTGCCGGACATAAGCATTCAAATTACCTAGAACACATAAGTCAAACAGTGAAACAGACTAGGTTTCTATAGTTGTCCTATTCTTTGTGATATTTACGATGTATGATCATGACGTCACCGCTCATATATGGAATGTACAGTTAAATCTTTGTCAAGCGACATCTTGTCTTTAATAGAGCCACCTATGTCATTTCTTTAGAAAAACAAAAAGCAATGATAATATTAAACATGCAAAGTCTTTGTAATCCAGATGAAATATAAAATCATTGTAAACATACTGTAATTATGGACCAAATCGTTTATTATTACAGAATTGCCATGATAACGACAGCGGTAGAATCCCCGATGCCAAGTCGACCGGTGTTTGATCCCGAAGCCGAGCCTAAAGAGCACGAGTTTTCGGAACGGCATCAAATACATATTACATTTCAACTTGTTGTTTACAGCTCTTATGAATAAAATGGTGAATACTTTCAAATGGACTAGGAGTGCCCTGTGACAGTTTTTATACACCGGGCGTTTGTTTGGAAATCATTAAAAACCATCCGACACAAAATACAAAAAGACAGTCACACTCACGTGCCATTTGGTAAATGTGCTAAAATAGTAATTTTAATTGACCCTATATTACCGTAAAATCATGTTCATCTCATTCAACCCTAGCGACGACTATACTCGTCCGTTACAAATATAGAACCTGGGAATGGTTGTTTACAACAATGTCCACACATGTTTTACAAATTACACCGTATTAAAATGTATACCTCGAGTATATTGTAGTCATCCTTTATAATCAATGAATTAATATGTAATATGTGTACTCTTCGAAATCGATTTCAGACAGGCCAACGATTTTCAAATTGGCATCCTTATTTGTTATGAATGCACTTTTGGAAATAGGAGCTCACGATTTCAGACCGGCCCACAATTGTCGAATCGGCCCATGATCTGATTATAGACCATGGAACTATTTAAGGTATACGTACATTCCGAAATCCTAGCTCTTTATGGTAATAAGGTCATACTTTTGGCACACCATTATTTGTTATGAATGCTCGTTCGGATATCAGTGATCAAGATTTCAGATCGCAATGATTTGGATTGGCGCTTAAGATTTCAGAAAACGGCCACCGATCACCGATTTTGGATTGGCCGACGCTTTTGGAATCGACCCTCTATCTGGGACCGACCCACGATTTGAGTCTTACATATATATCAGGTTGATGTAACAACAAAACTCGCTTCATGACTACTGTGTTATTCCTGGCGTCCACTGCAGCGCCGAAGCCTTGCCGAAGGGTTGCAGAATAAATTTTATTCGATTCGAGAACCATTCGGGATCAGCTTTGTATTCGGGGTCATTCAGCATGCATTCCGCAAGTATTCGGGAAGTGGCTTACGAAGCGTTGCGGAACAGATGCCGAAGTGATGCAGAATCATGCCGAATCCTTGAGAATTACCCCCCGAATGCTTCCCGAATGGTTTTTGATCGTGCGGAAAGGTTGCGGAATGGTTGCGGAACCATTGCAGAACATGCCGAAGGGATGCCGAATCGTTGCAGAAATAAGGCAGAGTGGTTGCTGATTGAGAGTCTGAATCTATAACGATATCGTATTTTTGTGATTTGGAGTGAAAAAGATGCTTTCCCCCATATCTAGAATAGATTCATTCGGATGGAGCGGGGTTATCTCCGGCTCCAAACACCTAACGGTTAGTGGGTCGGAGTATGTGGCACCATTATCAGGTAATAAATACTGACAGTCCCTTTACGTCCGGATGAGCCGTCTTATGTCTGCTTTATATTAATACCCTTTTTAAACTGTATGTATTACCCTATCCTCCTCTCCGTGCATGATGTCGTAATAGTTAAATATGTGTGACTGGGGATTGCTTAAAAACCTCTCATACTTAATTGAGAAAGATTTATTTTCAATGTCAGTTCTTAATGTCTATTACTCATGTATGTCTTATTTCCATTTCATATCTTAATTTGCATCTAAAGATAGTTCTCAGGCTTCTATAGTACAAGTATAGATCCACTTACACATATCCATACTATATGCACACAACCCTATACTACAAAATAAGTGTGTACATGAGATTTAATGTAAATAAATATTGACATATATCTATTATAGCTATAGATGTGTTTCAAAATAACAAACTCTATTGATCCTGTTTGGTTGGGTCAAACACTAACCTCTTTTTCAGAATCTCCACTGTTTGCAAAAGACAAGTACATTCTTTTCAAAATATACTACATGTAAAGGATACACACACATTTATATTTTAAAATTAATACAAACTCTGTAGATCCTGATTGGGTAGTGATCAAATACACTCTAAGCAAGTACTTGGGAAGAGCACACATACACGTACGCACACACATACATCTACATATAAATGCTTCCCTCTCATGTGTTTTATTTTGTTTTCGTCAAAAAACAAATCAAAAACAATTACGAGTATTAGGGATTGATTATATACATGCCATTTTAAGATATTTATAATAGGTAGCAAATCTGAGATTTGTTATATTTTATAGCTATTCATGTTCTTTATACATGCATTTTATCCATAGGTAGTTAGTAATGGAATGTATTTCGTTAAGAAGGTATTGTTTTAGTCGGTAAATAATTTCTAGCTCATGTTAAATAAGATGTTTTGTAACATCCGAGTATAAGCAAAGTTTCTTGTATATTGTATTTTATATCTCGAAATCCTTTCGGCAATCTGACGACCGTTCTTTATCAGATATACATGTACATGTATATAAGTTTTGCTGACATCAACGTCTTCTGAGACTATTTGGGTCTCAGTTTCACGAACATTCTTAAGTAAGAACTTAGCTAAGCCTGTTACTTAAAGATTATACAAGAACATATTTTTTCATAAATTAGTGTTTATTTTGTAAAACCAAATTGTAAGACGTTTCCTTAATTGTCATTTTAAGAATAGATATTGTATTTGATAATTAATGAGAGTGATCTAAATAAAAAACAATATTTAAGAATTTATAACAGACTTAAACATTTTACCGAAGATTTTAATTTTAAATTGTTAATTATCCTTTTCTAGATGGGGATGTGCCACGTTCTACATCTTATGGTGTTTATATTTCTCAACTTATTAGGTTTGCCCGAGCCTGTTCTTTGCCTGAAGATTTTAACAGACGTAATTTAGTTATAACTGATAAACTTCTTAAGCAAGGTTACAGATATCACAAACTTCGGAAAACCTTTTCTAAATTTTATTATCGAAATTTACCTCTCATTAGTAAATATAATTGCAATCTACGGACGTTACTGCGACAAGGCATTTCTCAACCAGAATTTTATGGGGATGTTATCTACAAACTCAGGAAAATTCGGGGTCATATCCATTTTCATGATTTGTTTATAAAACGCATTAAAACATTTAAAAAGAAAGATTATGATCCTATTATATTGCAACACACTGCATGTTTGGTTATCGACCCTTTTACAGTCGCTAGCTACGCTTCCCTCTTTGCTTGCGCGATGACAGACCGAGGGTAGTACTCTATGATGGTATACTCTTAAACTTGGATACAGGAGGAGCTTACCAGACTCATGTATTATTTTTTCCCTGTCGTGCCCTTAACGGCTTACCTGCAGGTGCTCTGACTTCAGCAAAGTCATTGAGTACATATTTGACGGATTGTCACAGTTATTATGATATGTTTTACATGTTGTCCTGTGTTCACCGTCGTCTATGTTGTGGGTAAGTCCAGCGGGGATACCTTTATTTACAATATTTGTAAAGCTAGGGTGACTTTGAGAGAAGTGCGAGGTTAGGACGTCCGTAAACCGGTTTAAACCCCCAGTGGTGTTTTTGCGGCTGACCGTGCCAAGGCGGTACTCTCTTTGTCACCCTTCCTTTTGTTTGCCTTGCGTCTTTGTGCTTGTGGTTTGTTCATGTTGTGGAACGTTTGTCCCTGGTTCTTGTGTCTCTTTTGGTGTTTTCTGTGTTCATTTCGTGTGTGTGTGTGTGTGCGTTTGGGTGTGTGGTTGTGTGTGTGTGTGTCATGCTGTCTATCGGTGTTTTGGTGGTGGTTGCGTCTTGCATGTGGCTTTGCCTGCTTGACTTTACTACTTTTCCATTAATTAGTTATTTCATGCACACACTGTTATTTTCTGTTATAACAGAGTATGTCTGTAAGGATTCTGCTTAGATGAAATTATTTCACTTATCTTCTCGATATGTAAGTGTAATACCCCTAATAAGTTAAGCCTGACATTAAGTATATGAATCGTTCATAACATATTCGGCATGTCTTCCGCGTGGATTCGGGAACCCTTCCGCGTCTTCGGGAAGTCTTCGAGAAGCCTTCGGGAAGCATTCCGCATCGATTCGGCTTCATTCTGGAACCGCTTGGGGTGGCTAGGAGATCCCGAAGCCTTGCAGAATGACCCCGAATATATCCCGAAGCAACCGCGAAGGGTTCCCGAACGTCCCGAAGGATTCCAGAAGGGTTCCAGAAGGTCCCGAAGCCTTCCCAAATAAAAAAATCGGCGTCCAAATTTTACAACTTCTAAAACTTGGATGTCGAATCTTTTTCGATCCCGATCAGTCCCCGAATAACCCAGAAGGGTTCCCGAAGGGTTCAGGAATGACGCGGAAGGGTTCCCGAAACATCCCGAAGGCATGCCGAATCATCGAGAATCTGCGATATCTACATTCGGGAAACCTTCGGGAACCATTCGGCGTCCTAGTGGACGCCTGGTCTAATATACAGTTTTTACAAACACAAAGGAGTTTAAGTATAACAGTTTCCATTGCATCTTATAAATATTAATGGTGTCGGCGTCATTATTATCTCAACAGGTAAATAGTTGTAAACATATTGACAGAAATTGACCAATTCAGGTTGATTATTTTGATTGTGATTGATTGATTTAATGAATGTCAATTCCTGATAAGCGTAAGTTTCAACTATGGACAAAATGGACGTCCTAGAGAGACGGTGAGACAGGACCGACTGAATACAGAAGAACTCTTGCACGATACCCTTCCCATATTATCCATTAAAACGTCTGGATCGTTTAGATACTCAGTGTAAAACACTGACATATCGGACCTCGGTTGATAAATTATCCGGACAAAAACGTCTGGCGGGGGATTAAACCCGGGACTCTGGTACTGCAGTCGATTGCGTGTACCACTCGACCACTCGTCAGTATCCGTCTGTTTTTCGCATTGTTACTTTTGCTTTCAACGGATCTGTTACTTTCAGACTATATTTACTTCACAACAACAGGTGATAAAGTGCCTGTGTGGCGATCGTAAAACGTCGCCTCATACTTCATTATCGGTGTTGTTATATTTTCTCGTCCTTCGGGATCATTAGTTTTGATTTTGTTAGTTATCAAAATTGAATACTGCTTAATCCGATGCTAGATGTGTGAGAAGTACTGCACTATTAATAAAACCCATGAACATACTCAATTAAACCGAGTTTGACTACTCAATAAAATCAGACTCAATAAATATAGTCTGAAAGCGGGAGATACTTCGAAAGCAAAAAAAGCAATGCAAATAAAAGAAAATTGCAGACACCGTTTTGTTGAGGCTGTTGATGAGTATTAACCAAAAATTGAATACTACCAATGCCCCCTAGCACTGGCTTAAACAATATTTAATTTTCAAAACCAACAACATCAAAACTAATGATCTCGAAAGACCAAAACAAATAACAACACTAAGAATAAGGTACGATGAGACTTTATACGGTCGTCCACAAGCACTTAACACGTGCTGTTGTGAAGTAAATATAGTCTGGAAGTTGGAGATCCTTCGAAAGCAAAAGTAGCAAACCGAGTCCGCAATTTTCCTTATCGCATTGCTACTATTGTTTTCGAAGGATCTCCCACTTCTAGACTATTTGAACATACATTATACAATAGGAAAAAATGAACACAGTGTTTGCCTACCAGGGGAACTATTTCCTTTCCGTCTCCAACAAATGAAGACAACCATTGTAGTGACACATAAGGCGGCCACCAATCCACCTCCTGCTCCTCCAACAATCAAACCGATCGAAGTACCAGACTCTGGTCCAGGCGGTGCTGTAAACATTTTTTTTAACTAAATTTCATCGATATAGTACATATTCTGCTATACGCAAAATTAGAAATTACTTCAACCTCAATATTCAGTTTCTGACTGCAGCTCAATCGAAAACATAATGCGTTAGGTGACATAAACAATTAATCATATCTCCAGAGTGTATGCCTATACATCTAACAAGCGGACACAAGATCCACTATAACGGAACTCAGTGTAGATATGACAAATATTGTGAATACTGTTTAAAGTAAGACGTTTAAATGACAAAACATCGTGCACATTCAACTGTTACACATTTAACCTAGACCTGATTTTTTGTTGTGCGTGCGGTAACGCAAATTTGTAGTATGTATCTTTAAGTTTTCAAATTCTATATTTTAACTTATGCTTTTAATAAAACTTCAAGGTATTTAGACGATAGTTTGAATTTAGATAATCCTTATTTTGAAACAATGATTTCTTCAATTTACCAAAAAATAAACTGTCTTTAAACAAAGCGAAACAATCTGGCACTATGGCTTCCTTTTTAGATTTGAATCTTTCCATCACAAATGATAAAGTTTCATCCAAAAAACTATAAAAGGGAAGACTTTAATTTTACAATTATTAATCATCCTTTTCTAGATGGAAATATGCTCCGTTCTACAACTTTTGGGGTTTATATTTTCAACTTATTGGGTTTGTCCGAGCCTGGTCTTAATTTAGTTATAACTGATAAACGTCTTAAACAAGGTTACAGATATAAAGAACTTTTTATGATGATGCTAGCTACAAACCTGGATAATATCGATCGGGGTCATATCCAGTTCCATGATTTAATTATAAAACGCTTTTAAAATTTAAGAAGAAAGGGTATGTCCCATTATATTGCAATGCACTGCATGTTTGGTAATTGACCCTTTTTAAGTCTGTAGTTACGCTTCCCGCTTTGCTTGCGCGATGACAGGCCGAGGGTAGTACTCTATGATGGTATATTCCTAATCTCAGAAACGGGATGAGCTTACCAGACTCATATATTTCCCTTTTCCCTGACGTGCCCTTAATGTAGTGGATAATTCCGGCGGAAATACCTTTATTTACACTATATTTAGAGCTAGGTTGACTTTGAGATGAGTGTGAGGTTAGGACGTCCGTAAACAGGTTTAAATATTTATATTCTGAAAAATGGGTGATCCTTCAAAAGCAAAAGTAGAAATGCAAAAAGAGAAAATTGCAGACTAGGTTTGATCGAGTCTGTTCATGAGTAGTAATTAAAAGTGCAACACTACTCACGCCCCCTAGCACCGGCTTAAGCAGTATTCAATTTCAAAACTAATAACATCAAAACTAATGATCAGAAAATATAACAACACTGAGAATGAAGTACGGGGCGACTTTTTATGGCCGCCACACAAGCACTTAACACTTGCTGTTGTGAAGTACATATATTCTGAAAATGGGTGATCCTTCAAAAGCAAAAGTAGAAATGCAAAAAGAGAAAATTGCAGATTCGGTTTGATTGAGTCTGTAACCCCAGTGGTCGTTATGCTACTGATCGTGCCAAAGCGGTACTCCCTTTGTCACACTAACATTTGTTAGTCTTGTGTCTTTGTACTTGTGCTCTTGTTCATGTTTCGAATGCTTATCACTTGTACTTGTGTTTTTAAATGTTAACTGTGATCATCGCGTGTATGTGTATGTGTTTGGGGTGTATGTGTGTGTGTTTTTTTTGTGTGTGACATGCCATCTATCTTTGTTTAGGTGGTGGTTGTGGCTTTGCATGCTTGACTTTTTATATTATACAGATATGCCTTTATGGGAAATGACGTCACCATGTAGTTTGTTGGTGTGTTTGTGTTTATTAACGTCCGTTTCTGCTCACTATGGGCTAATTGGACGCCCCAGAGAGAAGGGAGAGGATACAGAGAAACCCGAGCGCGATGCCTAACTCTTATTATCGACTGAGTTTCTCTGGTTCTTTTAGATGCCCAGTGTATAGCACTGATACATTGGACCTCGGTTTATAGTCTCGTCCGAAGGACTTGGTACGACAGGGAATCGAACCCGTGACCCCTGGTATTGCAGTCGAGCGCGTTAGCCACACGACCACGTCCGCCGGTAAGTATGACAGATACAGAAAATGAACCAAATCACTTTCATTGTATACTGTACTAAAACATTGATGATTAATTATTACAAACTATTACATTTAGGCTCGTTTTGAAGTTTGCCATAGTATACCTCTTGTTTTCAAAAACTGAAGTTAATATATGTCACAGAAATGTCGTCAATCAGACAGAACATAGGAAAATGGAAACTAAAGTTTAAACATTTTAAATTACATATAATTATATAAATGGAAAAGTAGTAAAGTCAAGCAGGCAAAGCCACATGCAAGACGCAACCACCACCAAAACACCGATAGACAGCACGACACACACACACAACCACACACCCAAACGCACACACACACACACGAAATGAACACAGAAAACACCAAAAGACACACAAGAACCAGGGACAAACGCTCCACAACATAAACAAACCACAAGCACAAAGACGCAAGGCAAACAAAAGGAAGGGTGACAAAGAGAGTACCATCTTGGCACGGTCAGCAGCAAAAACACCACTGGGGGTTTAAACCGGTTTACGGACGTCCTAACCTCACACTTCTCTCAAAGTCACCCTAGCTTTACAAATATTGTAAATAAAGGTATCCCCGCTGGACTTACCCACAACATAGACGACGGTGAACACAGGACAACATGTAAAACATACCATAATAACTGTGACAATCCGTCAAATATGTACGCAATGACTTTGCTGAAGTCAGAGCACCTGCAGGTAAGCCGTTAAGGGCACGACAGGGAAAAAGTAATACATGAGTCTGGTAAGCTCCTCCTGTATCCAAGTTTAAGAGTATACCATCATAGAGTACTACCCTCGGCCTGTCATCGCGCAAGCAAAGAGGGAAGCGTAGCTACCGACTGTAAAAGGGTCGATAACCAAACATGCAGTGTGTTGCAATATAATAGGATCATAACCTTTCTTTTTAAATGTTTTAATGCGTTTAATAAACAAATCATGAAAATGGATATGACCCCGAATTTTCCTAAGTTGAGAAATGCCTTGTCGCAGTAACGTCCGTAGATTGCAATTATATTTACTAATGAGATTTAAATTTCGATAATAAAATGTAGAAAAGGTTTTCCGAAGTTTGTGATATCTGTAACCTTGCTTAAGAAGTTTATCAGTTATAACTAAATTACGTCTGTTAAAATCTTCAAGTAAAGAACAGGCTCGGGCAAACCTAATAAGTTGAGAAATATAAACCCCATAAGATGTAGAACGTGGCACATCCCCATCTAGAAAAGGATAATTAACAATTTTAAAATTAAAATCTTCTCTTTTATCGTATACTTTGGACGAAACTTTATCATTTGTAATTGAAAGATTCAAATCTAAAAATGAAGCATTAATGTCAGATTGATTCGCTTTGTTTACAGACAGTTCTTTTGGGTAGATTGAAGAAACCATACTATCAAAATAAGGATTATCTAAATTCAAAATATCGTCTAAATACCTTGAAGTTTTATTAAAAGCATTAACAATATCGGTCTGTGTATCAGGTTATAAGCTAAGCATAACATCCCTCTCGTAGCAATACAAAAACAAATCTGCAACAAGAGGGGCACAATTTGTACCCATGGGTATACCAACAACTTGACGAGATATGGTATCCCCATAACGCACACATATATTATCTAAAAGAAAGGTAAGAGATCTACAAACATCAAGGCAATTCCACATTGTGTAATGTTCAACTTCTGAATTCGAAAAGAATGAACGTTGAACATTACAAGCAATGAACATTTTGTTTTCTCTGGCAAAGGTTTTTTCTATTAATTTAATAAGTTTATCCTTTATAAGATGGTGAGGTAGAGTAGTATAGAGTGTAGAGAAATCATAAGAGCTCAGTAAAGAAATGTTATACTGTTCATTTTCAAGTTTTGTTAAAACATCATTTGAATTTTTTATGGACCAAAAAACATTAATACCAGAATTTTCATATATTTTATCACAGTAGCGTTTAACATGTTCTTTGATTGTAGTAAGACAGGACGTCAAAAGTATAGATAATTTAGTAGTGGTACAACAGCTAGAGTTGGCAATAAAACGCGACTTATAAGGGTTTTTATGTAGTTTCGGAATCCAGTACAAAGTAGAAAGTTTATGTTGTTTTATGTTAGGACCTATAACCTATTCGAAGAAAATAAAATGAACATAAAAGTACACGTGTCATCAATGCAGAAACTACGAGTATAGTTGATATATTATGAATATAGAATTAAGAATAAAACAAAAATATATCCAAGACCCTACATTTGATTTTGTGGTAATCCAAATAATGCTTAAAGAAGTTATAATATTATATGAATCACTAAAACCCAGGACAATACAAGGGTTGATGCTTTAATCATAAAACTAAAACAATGTTTTCCACTGAAAAATAAAACTACTGTAACTTACAAAACACAATTGAAGGGCTCAGTGCAAGATGGTACCCAATTCCATTTTTTGAAAAGTGGAGAAAATCGCATTTTTTTGTGAAATTTAGGTTTAGTGTGACACAATTTAAAAAATTTCACCCATCGATGATTTACCATTTATATGTGTAACTACTGAAATTGTGGGAATGATGAAGTGTTAATCAACGATTTATTGTAAAAATACTGTTTTTATTAATTATGTTTAGGCAAAACGGGACCTAAGTCCAATTATATTTAGGCAAAATTTGTATTTTCTTTTCTTTTCATACATTCGTTGTGGTTAATTCTTCAATTTTGCAACATAATATTAATTTCTGTAACGGAAATCCATCAATTAAGTAATAAATACTTATCGGAGTATTATCAAACACTCATCATTCAGGCTGTTAGTTTTAGTATAAATTCTGAAAGGAGGTGATCCCCCGAGAGCAAAAATTGCAACACAAAAAGAGAAAATTGCAGACTCGGTTTTATTGAGTCTGTTCATGAACAGTAATTGAAAGTGCAACACTGCTCACGCCCCCTAGCACCGGCTTAAGCGGTATTCAATTTTCAGAACAAGAAGTACTGAAATTCATGACCTCGAAGGATCAGAAGGTATAACAACACTGAGAATGAAGTACGGGGCGACGTTTTACGGCCGCCACACAAGCACTTAACACCTGCTGTTGTGAAGATTATAAATTCTGAAAGGAGGTGATCCCCCAAGAGCAAAAATTGCAACACAAAAAGAGAAAATTGCAGACTCGGTTTTATTGAGTATGTCCAATCTACTATGTGTTTCATGTGTTTACGCGCATATACCATTTTGGAGATAACACTTTTGTAATAGTCATGTGAACAACATTTTTCCTGCTTAAACATAAATATCACACATTTTCGAAACGTTATCATGAGGGGAAAGTTGAATCCATGCTATAGTGGCCCTAACTCCTTTTTTTTTTAAAAAATGGAGTTAGGTACCATCTTGCACTGACCCCTTCAATTGTGAAAATAATAACTATTTGTGCGGTATTTGGAATCAGTTTTTTTCAGTTTGTCTGTTGACCTAGTTTAAATGAATATACACCCTCTGTATTGACAACACTGACATGTCTGCAGACAATACAACTATATCTGGGATTCACATATCAAAACACACGCTAGAAGCCAATTTACAGACTTGTTTAAATCTATTAGAAAATTGGTGTCGTACAAACGGAATGGTCCCTTATGTTAATAAAACAAAAACATTATTAATTACAACTCCCATAAGAGAGCCAAGTTTCCTGAAACTTCATTCAAACTAACATTAAGGAAGAAAAATTGCTAGGCGTACATATAAATAAAAAAGTTGAAATGGAACGAATATGTTAATAAAATAAAAAAAATCTCAACTAATTTATGGCTGCTATCTAGAATCAAAATGTACATTCCTCTTCTTGCTAGAATATCTCTTTATAAAGCCCCCAATTAGCCACATTTAGATTTCTGTAACATTGTTTGGAACGTGACAAATACTTCTAATCTTTCTAAACTATTGATTTTACTAAATCTATTTCTATGCCTATTTCTATGCCTGAATAAATATACAAGCTACAAGCTATAAAGGCTACAAAGGGTACATGATTTGACATGTTTAATCTTCTTTTGAATCAATGAAACTTATGTTTATTTCAAAGTTAACATGTAAATAGCACAACCTTTGATTACTATTAATGATAATTACACCATCAACACAAAAGTATATTTAGGCACAGGGCACATTTGGAACGGATCCAATTACGAAACTTCCCAAAGAAGTTTCTGGTTTGGTTCACTTATATTTGTTCCTGTAGTTTGTATAATGCTACTTTCATTTTGCATTATTGGAATGGTTGAATAGCCTAATTACTGTACTGGACACCTTGTTTAATATATTCCGTGATTGATATTTTTGCACATAAATGTATGAAATGTACCGATTAAGAGGGCCTCTGGGATTGATTAGCCATTTGGCTAACCGAGCTACCATTATTAACTAAGGTATTTTATTCATTCATTCATTCAGATTAATTGAGTTACTCTGAAATTCATTCATTCATTCAATCCGTCAAAAACCTTCTACATACAGTTTCGATCCAGACGAGACGTCGAATAGTTCAACGTCTCACCAGGTTCAATTAGTTTACAGTCTAACTGCATTTTTCTAAATTTGAAGCAGAGAACAATTTAGTTAAACTAATACTGAGCAAAAATATTTTCTCGTATTTATAATAATAACAGCGTGGGTAAATGACGTCACAAATATGTGATTTTAATAGCGCGTGTATTCATCCACCTGAATCGGGGTCAGATGTCATTCTTGCATTTCATTTATCTATGTGCAACAATTTATATATTATAGCTTTATATGTACATGTTTGATGCTAGTTGCAAATCAAATCTATGATAACAGATGTGATCCAGATTAGACACCAAGTTACTCGGAGTTTTATCAGAATCCAAATGCGTGTCTTTAAAGAATGAATCTACAAATTGAAGCAGACAACATTTATTAATTATCCAGACGCAAAATTACTAAAATTCAGAACATTGATTTCTTGTGCATATAGATCTGTGTTTTACTGTTTTGTATTTTGAAATGCTTGTTTGAGGCCTCAAGGTAGATTAGTCATTATAACTAATTGAGCAACCCTCGTTAAATAAAGTCCTTCATTCATTCATTTCATTCATTCATTCATTTAATTCATTGTAGTGTCATTCTGGTAACACTAAGAAAATAGACACTGGAGTAGACGAGGACATAGATAGTTACTTTTGGCTTGCTGTCTGTCTTACCATCTTTCCGTCATTCATCATATATATATTCGCTCGGAGTACTTGCTTAGCTTGATTAAAACACTTGGCGGTAATATTCACATTACGTAATGGGAAGGTAGAGACTAAGGATGATATCGCTGTGCACGTTGGATAGCTTCCTCGCATAATTTGATTGCGCCCCTATATGAACAAATGTTACTTTATTCCGAGTGTTGTTATATTTTATGCTCCTTCGGATTCAATGCTTATGAACATAACCTATATCTGAAGCCGGTGCTGGGATTGGGGTAATACTCAGGAAGGCAATAGGGTCTACGATGAACCCCTAGACTTTTTATGGGTACCAAAATGTTCAGAAAAGTCTCCTAAATCAGAATCGCGAATGTACTCAAAGTCATGAGTCATGCTGGAAACACCATATACAGAACAAACAGCCGCCCGAACAGCAACACAACGTAACAGCACATGTACATAACTATATAACATCAAGAGACGAACAAAGACCAAACAAACATGCAATAGGGGGAAATTGAAGTACCGCCTTGGAACGGTCAGTGACAATAGTCACTGGAGGGGGGTTAAACCGGTGTTGGGGCGCCCAACTTCACACTTATTCCATGCCCATCCTAAAAGACAAAGAGTGTAAATAAACGTATCACCTCTCCGACTAATCTACAACATCCGCGACGGCAAATACAGTGACAAAGTCCATGTATGACGAAAACATTTCAGTGAACAAACTGTAGCTACCTATCGCGTGTGTACCCAATGCTTGAGCTGCAAACAGAGTAACTGTAGAAAGTAGTAAAGGGTACGACAAACACGAAATAGAACAGATATCCGACGTTCTCCTTCCGTTTCTGGATTTAAGAGGGCGCCTTCAGCGTGATTGCCAACTGTAAAAGGTTGACAACCAAACATGCAGTATGTTGTAGTATTATAGGATCATATCCCTTTTTAACGATTTTTGTAATATATTTGATGAGAAAATGTGAGAAAATGGGTATGTTCAATAATTTTACGAAGTTTGTAAATCACATCACCATAAAATTCAGGGTGCCTTGAGATTACATCGATACTTGCCAACAAGTGAGAGATTTCGATAGCAAAACCTTGTTTGTAGTTTATGGTATCTATATCCTTGCTTAAGCAGTTTTTCAGTTAAAATGAGATTTCGACTGTTAAAATCGTCAATAGATGAACAAGCTCTAGTAAAACGAATAAGTTGAGATATATAATCTCCGTAAGTTGGGGCACGGGGAACATCTCCCTCAAGATGAGGCAAATTTGCAATATTAAAATCAAAATCATCTCGTTTGTCATATATTTTAGAAGAAATCATTCCATTATCAATTTTAAGTTCAAGTTTAAATTCTTTAATCCTATGTGTATTTTAACCGCTTCCATGGCAATCCCCCAGTTTTTGTAATGATGACCTATACCTGCATATTCGCCAATATCACAACCAGTTTTTGTTGTAAACCTATAAATCTGGTCCCAAATGGGAGATAAGACAGTGCTTTTAGTTCCAACTTGTTTTTTAATTACTTTATTTGTATACTCATGAATGTTAATGAGAACATTAAAATAGTAAGGAAAGAATAGAAATAACGTAAAATTTTCATTTTTTATATCCTACAACTATCAGAAAATAACTTTAAATGCAGTTTAACATAATAACGATCCTCCAAGAAAACGAAATTTCCAATTTGAGGACCAAAGCATTAATTTTAAGTAATGTTTTAACCGTGTCCATGGCAACACCCAAGTTTTCGTAATGATGGTCCGTACCTGCAAAAGCGTCCATATCACAGCCAGGTTTTTGTCATAAACCTATAAAACTGGTACCAAATTGGAGATAAGACATAGTGCTTTTATTTCCAGCTGTTTATATATATGAAATTATTTGCATACTCATGAATATTAATGAGATCATTAAAAGTAGTAAAAACGATATAGAGATAACGTAAATAATGTAAACTATTCAGTTTTTATTCCAAAAATATCAGAAAATAACTTCAAATGCATTCAAACATGATAACAAAATCACCAGAAAGCAAAATATCAAATTTAAGGACAAAACAAATTAACTCTAAGTAACGTTTTAAATGTTTCCATAGTGACCATTCAGTTCACTTTGTTCACACATATTTTGTTAGTCGACACTTACCTACAAAAATCTTCCATATCACAGAAAGTTTCTGAGCTAACTGCATCCAACTAGTATCGATGTTTGTTCGTATCTGGTATCGAGCTAAGGCCTTGTGTTTTGTGTAAAGGCTATACTTAGGAATTAACTTATTTGTATACACTTTTTAATATTTATGAAAAAATAATATAAAAATAAATAGTAACACAATACAGAAATAACGTAAAGTTTTATCCTACCAACGTCAGAATAACAACTTCAAATGTAGTTTAAATTATTATTATTATCATTATTATTATTATTATTATTATTATTATTTTTATTATTATTATTATTATTATTATTATCATTATTATTATTATTATTATTATACCACATTTATATAGCGCTCTTTTCACATAGGATGTGTGCGTTCAAAAGCGCTTCACATGATTAAATTGCACGCATGTACAGAATTGAATATATATTATGCGTATATAACGTAAATAATGTAAACAATTTAAATGATGACATTAAATTGATGACAAAATACTCCGAAAGCAAATAATCTATATTGATAACCAAACATTGAACTGTAAGTAACATTGTAACTGCTCCCTTGATCACCGATCCTTTCACAAATTTTGGAAAATTGATATCTACCTATAATAATCCGCAAAATCTCATTTATGTTTGATGAGTCATGAAAGCAATTGTTCCAAACATAGATATGAGGCATTGCTTTAATAATAAACATTATTTATCTGATATGAACTAATTTGCTTATGTATGAATATTAATGAGAACAGTAAAAGATGTTGAAATTTTCGAAACACACAAGTCTTTCACTTTTAATGCAAACAAAACTGCAAAATGGTTAGATAAAGTTTAAAATGATCACTGAATATCACTAAGATTGTTACATAAACAAATTTGGGGTAAATTATATAGCATTGATGGTGATATATCTGTTTCCTAGGCAACCATTCTGACCGCATCGTTCATATTACAGTGTTTAAATACCTGCATCGTACAAATATATCGCGACCTACTTTGGCGAAAATTATAAATGATATAAAAACATATAGCTAATTTATAAATCTTTATTTTGGGTTTTCTTTATGCAAATTATCTCATTTGCATCCTCGTGAATATGAATTTGTGATGGGAAAACAAAGATAAACGATATTGAAAACAACATATATTAATTTTATGTCTAAAACTGTTACCAAAATGACCATGCACTACTTCCATGGTACCTATTGAAAGCCAAGTAATTATTATACCCCAAACAATAGTTACAATCTTCTGTTATTGTTTTTGAAGTGTTAGTGATTTTAAAGTCCATAAAGCCTGTGTTGAATTCAGTGGATAAATAATAGAGTAGTAAAGTCAAGCAGGAAAAGCCACACACAAAATGCCACCACCACTAAAACACCTGTAGAAAGCAATTGGTATAGCAATTTATACTCATACACACACATACAGTAGAAAGTAATATACAAGACGCAATCACCACCAAATACATCGATAGACAGCATGTCACACACACACAACCAAACACGCACAAACACACGAGAAGAACACAGAAAACACCAACAAATATACAAGCACCATAGACAAACATCAACAAAACACAAGCACAAAGACACAAGACAAACAAAGTAAGGGTGGCAAAGAGAGAACCGCCTTGGCATGGTCAGTAGCAAACTCACCACTGGGGTTAACACCGGTTTACGGACGTACTAACCTCAAACTTATCTCAAAATCACCCTAGCTAAAAAAACATGGTAAATAAAGGTATCCCCACCGGACTTCCCGACTGTTTCCCACTTTTGATATATCATCATCTGTCGAGAATTTGAAAGTCTGTGATGTGATTTATGACACTTTGATTTGCTAAGCCACCATCAGCCGTGCCAATACCGAAGGGAAATGGTGTCAGCGGATACTTCATCTGCTCACCTATATCAATCTGCACATTGGGTCCGTGTGAATACACTAAAGATTGCTACGATTCCTTGATTCCTTACGCTAAGAAGTTGCAAGGCAGAAATGCTGTTCTCATCTATGAATGTGCGGCTTACCAGTTCTCGTCAGATTATGGTATGTCAACAGCGAGAAACAGTCTTGATGCACTGAATTCAGCACAGACAGAAACTGATACAAGAATCGTGCTTTTCACCATGTATGCGGAAGAACAATGCTACACAACGGTTCATCTTCGAACTCCAGACAGAGATATAATCTTCATTCTTCTTTATTACGTTAACAGGCTTAAAGGTGTTACTGTCTTGTTTGATACTGGCTCAGGCACTCATAAAAATAATGTAACATACATGAATCAGAAGTTGCCCAAGCATACACATACGATTACCGATCAACACTTCTGGGTCTCCATGTGTATTGTGGCCGTGATTCTACAAGTGCATTCAATGACAGGGGACATGTGACACCCATTAAGATCATTGAAAAGAGACAAATGTTTATAAAACATTAGCAGGTTCGGGCAACTCTTGAAATGTGTCTGAGGATTTTGTGCAAGATTTGGATGAGTTACGTATGCAATATATGGCAACCCTAAATGTCGCACTGTAAATGAGTTGATATTGTTTAAGAAAAAAGAGAAGTGTGAATATAAGCCAACAGATGCACAACGCAATGTTGATATTGGAACATTACCCCCTTGTAGGGCCTACTTAATGCAGCTCATCCGAAGAGTAATTTACCAGTTGATACCTTGGAAGAGATCTCACTTTCCCGAACCAGACATTCCTCCTGTTTAGAAAAGCATGATTGGCAACATGTAAATGAGGTCCTGGAACTCTGACAGTCAATTGAAAGAAATAATTACATTTTAGCCTATAATATGGGTATGCTCCGACAGACAATCAACATCAATGTTACCATCTTGACCTCTTATCAGAGTAGTGCCTGAAAAGATCCAATAAAACTGTTTGGCCTCTAGTTTAGGTATGCTCTGTGAGTCACACCGTTAAATTATAATTAGCTACTAAATACCCATGATGTAATTATTTCTATAAAGGAATATTCAGCTGGTAAAGGGTTAACTGAGATATCACACAGCTGTTTTGGTTGAGTTTGCATACTCAAAGAAGCTTTCTGCAAAGGTGTTGTAAAGCAGAGAGTAAAATTAGTCCTTTACTAGATGTATACATGCCCTTTAAAAATCTTTCAGACAGTTTCAGGCATAACAATTATTTATTCACCACCAAAATGTATATTTATCATTGCAGGCTATATCTGGAGAATGATTTAAAGTTATGCTCGGCATACTGCCAAACATGTTATTTTCAATATTGTTTCACGTTGTTTTCTTATCACTGATTAATATCCATGAGGATGCAAACGAGGTAATTTGCATAAAGTAAACCAAACATGAAGATTCATAAATCAACTATATGTTTATATCATTTAATTTATAATTATCGCCAAAGTAGGCCGCGATATCTTTGTATATTGCAGGTATTTAAACACTCTCTAATATGAACAATGAAGTTAGAATGGTTGCCGAGGAAACATATATATCACCATCAATGCTATATAATTTGTCCCATATTGATTTATCTAACAATCTTGGTGATATTTAGAGGTCATTTTAAACGACTGTGTATTTCGAAAATTTCAACATCTTTTACTGTTCTCATTAATATTCATACATGAAATTAGTTCAAATCAGAAATGTAATATTTACAATTAAGGCAATGCCTCATATCTATGTTTGTAAATATAGATTTCATGATTCATCAAAAATAACTGATATCTAGCGGAGTATTACAGGTAGATTTCAATGTTCCAAAATTTGTGAAAGGATTGGTCACCATGGAAACGTTTACAATGTTACTTACAGTTCAGTTTTTGGTTATCAATTTAGATACTTTGCTTCGTGAGTATTTCGCATAAATTTAAACTAAACTTGAAGTTGTTTTCTGATATTGGTAGGATATTTATGGTTTTTTGTACTATTTTTAATTATTCTCACTAATATCCATGTGTATGCAAATAAGGTAATTTCTAAGTATAGCCTTTAAACAAAAGCAAAATGTCTAAGCTTACATTTGGTACCAGTTTTATACAGATAGCTCAAAATCTGGCTGTGATATAGAAGAGTTTGGCAGGTATGTGTCGACTAACAAAATATGTGTGAACAGATTGAAATGAATGGTTACTATGGATACATTTAAACCTTACTAAGAGTTAAATATTTTGTCCTCAAATTTGATATTTTGTCTTCTGAGGATTTTGTCATCAGGTTAAACTGTACTTGAAGTTGTTTTCAGATATGTGTACGATAAGAATGGAATAGTTTACATTATTTACGTTATTTCTATATTCGTTTTGCTATTTTTAATGTTCTCATTAATATTAATGAGTATGCAAATAATATAATTACAAATACAGCTGGAAATAAAAGCACACTGTCTTCTCTCCAATTTGGTACCAGTTTTATAGGTTATTATTATTTATTATTATTATTATTATACCACATTTATATAGCGCTCTTTTCATACAGGATATGTGCGTTCAAAAGCGCTTCACAAAGATACATTTACTGTACAATAATGCGTAAATTACAGAAAAATTTAAAATAAAATACATTTAATACTTATATATAGATAAGAATAATAATAAATTAGAATTTATTTAGGACATTGGTAAATAAGCTAATCTTTTCCGTAAGTTTATCTGTCTGTATGTTCTATTATAGTGTGTCAACGCACTCAGATTGTAAAAAAACATAACTTGAATGCAACATTCTATGCGCAGTGCCAGTACGTCCCATAATTCTGACCCAGACTCAACAGACTTGGGTACATTCGTTTAACATACAACACTGCACATAAATTATTGCCGGAAAATTGGGTAACAGAACAGATCAATTTGAAGTTCATGCATATAAACTAAGCAATACAAATACACAACTGTTATATACGCGCACTATGCAACCCCTCCAGTCGTCAAACACTATTCGACCCGCTATGGCAATGAGGGAGTACACAGCGTATCATATTTTAATAGAGTTGTAATTGGGTATATCCAAAGTTTAATTACAGAATAAAATGTCTTATCATGGGAACCCAAAAAGCCCAGCCAAAGTAGAGCTAAAGAAGGTATCACGTATACTGTTCCTGCAACATATCCCACCGGCTGCAATGGCAAAGGAATCACATCGGACAAATCGAGACTGACTGAGACACGCGATGCTGCATTAGACCGTACAGGCTTAATTTGCCCGCTGCCCATATATTACACGACCCAGTTCACTGGAAAGCAAAAATACGGAAACTGGGTCAGCTTAACAGGAATCCCTGGCACTGGTTAAGGACAGGGTAGAAAGTCATGCCAGCAAGACTCCCAATGTACCAGCGCGGAATTATACCGTAGAGGGTAGCCCTGTTCCACTACGGTGCTCCCTCCGGCATTGGAACTGGAGTTACCAGAGGTACCAAGCATATAGGGATGCCCCGTTTGAGAACAGCACTCCCTCGGCCACCGCAACAACTGGACAGCGGAATCCCGCTGACACAACACCCGCACGTTCAACAGCAAGGGGATTCCCTAGAAGTCCATAAAATATGGATGAGGTTTTTGTTATTCATTTATCTATTTTCCACATTTGTGGAGCATTATATTTGAAAAAGGGGTTTAAAAGTCCACAGTCATAAGGAAGTGGCAGGATCAACACTCTGTGGCCAATGCAGCAATTATGATAACCGACGATTAGCAGGTACGTTTTCTAAACTGCCCTAATAATGTATGTTGAAGAAATGCGTTTTCAGAGATTTTTTGAAACATGCCAGTGAGCTTGCATCTCTAATGCCTGATGGAAGAGCATTCCAGAGTTTGGGAGCTGCATGCATGAAACTTCTCTCACCGTACTTTACCTTACGACTTTTTGGTACAACCAACGACAAAGAACTACTTGCTGATCTTAATTCTCTGCGGGGCCTGTACACGTCAAGCATGTCGACAATGTACTTGGCGGATTCATTGTGCATGGCCTTATACGTAAGTGTCAGAATTTTGAATTCAATCCGATGCTGAACCGGAAGCCAGTGAAGTTCTTTCAAAACCGGCGTGATATGATTATATCGAGAAGTCCTTGTTATGATGCGGGCTGCTGTGTTTTGCACTCTTTGAAGCTTCCGCAGTGTTTTGTTTGGAATTCCATGCAGCAATGAATTGCAGTAGTCTACCTTTGATGTAACCAGAGAGTTCACCAAAGTCTTGGTAGCAGCAGGCGAGAGATACTTTCTTATATGACCTATTCGTCGGAGCTGTGCATAGCTAGACCTACACACGGAATTGATGTGTGATGTCATATCCATTTGTGAATCGAGCCATGCGCCGAGATTCTTTACACACAGAGATGGCTTGATTTTAGAGGGTCCTACTTGCACATGAATCTCTTCAGGTACTTCTGTGTTTTTAGTATGAAACAGTATGACCTCGGTTTTGTCAGTATTGAGCTTCAGCATGTTCTGGTGCATCCAACACACTAGCTCCTTGAGACAGTTCTCAACTCGTGATAAAGCTTCCTGTTGACAGGAAATGTCCTTGGGCTTAAATGATAGGTATAATTGTGAGTCATCGGCATAAAAATGGTGGTTGAGCCCATGGGTTCTGCATATTGAGCCGACAGGTTTTGTGTACATGATGTAGTGCTTCGGTCCTAGGACCGATCCCTGTGGCACACTATATCTCATGTTAACTGGAGTGGACAATTCCCCATCTATTGACACTTTTTGATAGCGGTCATTTAGATAGGAGGTCATCCACTCAAGAGGTTTCCCAATGATTCCGAAGTCTCTTTCCAGGCGTTTCAGCAACGTTTCGTGATCGATAGTATCAAATGCAGCCGATAAGTCAAGCATCACCAGAATTGTAATTTCGTTTCTATCTAGGGATTGAAGGATATCGTTTTGAACTTTCAGAAGAGCAGTCTCTGTTGAATGATGCTTTCGGTATGCTGACTGATGCTGCTCGTGTAGACTGTTTGAGGTCAGATGGGACTCAATGCGTTTGTCAACAACTTTTTCTAATACTTTGGAGACAAATGGCAGATTTGATACAGGCCTATAATTTTTAAGTTCATTTGAATCGAGATCAGGTTTCTTTAAAAGGGGTCTGACATATGACGTCTTGAAACTTTTTGGAACGCAGGCAGTGTCTAAAGAGGAGTTAATAATGTTTGTCAAAATCGGTAGGAGTTCATCAAGGCATGCCTTTAGCAGCCATGTAGGTATTGGATCCAGTTCGCAAGACTTACAGGGGGATGCCTTAATGATCTGTTCTACTTCTTCCACTGTAGCCGCATCAAACTTTTCTAAAAAGTTTGTTGAATGCTGCATCTCAGTGGTATTCGGCACACTAGATACAGTGCCTGATGAAATATCTGCCCGTATTTTGTCCACCTTTTCAACGAAAAAGTCACTGAAGTCTTGTGCAAGTTGTTTCGAGGATGAATTTGTAGGCAATGCGATATCATTAGTTGAACCTAGCAGATGCTTAGTGACTTTGAAAAGACTTTTCGAGTCTGCCTGGCATGTTTCAATTTTCTCTGAGTAGAAATCAATTCTCGACTTTATCAGCAGCTTGTTGACTTTGGCACACTGTTCTCTGTATAGCTGATGGTCTATTGTGAGCCTGGACTTTTTCCAGTTCCGTTCCAATTTGCGCTTTACATGTTTTGCATCGTGCAGTTCCTGGGTATACCAAGGACATGATGGTCTGAGTGTTATGGTTTTAGTACACAGTGGTGCATGTTTATTGACAAGTGCTGCCAGTATCTGTGTATATGATTTAACCAGCTCATCAACATCTGCCGTTTGCATACTTGTCTCGTTGGGTACTGAGTCGAGGAGGTCCCTTTTGAATGATTCGACATTAATTGCCCTAAGTCTCCGAAATGAAACAGTTTTCCTCACTGTTGGAGGTTTTGCGGCCTTTGCCTCGAAAGTTACAGAAAAATGATCTCGCGAAATTTTACCACTACCGTCGGACAGTCCAGGGTCCGTGACTTCAATGTTTGACACACAGTCATCACCATCTCGTGTAATAACAACATCAAGAGTATGTCCTCCCACATGAGTGGCTTCATTTACATGCTGTCGCAGTCCAAATGATTCGAGTGTACTAACAAAGTTAGCAGTGTTTCTGTCATTTGGAATGTCAAGGTGGATATTTAAATCCCCTACAATGACGACCGGTTTATCGGTGGTCACAAGTTTAGATAAGAAAAATGGCCACTCACTCTCGAGGAAATCTCCGGTTTTTAGACCATTACCACGAGATGGTGGTGGTCTATAAGCAACTACTAGGCGCATATTGAAATCTCGGACACTGATAATGCAGTCCATGTACTCAAAGTTTGAGAAATCATTATCTCTTGTCGATTTATGGAGGCGAAGTCCTATTGAAGCCTTATGTATGATTGCAACCCCGCCGCCACGGTTGCCATTGCAGCGAGGGACATGTTGGATTCTGTAATGAGTAGGAACCAGTTCACTTAAGCAAGAATTGTCAACAGAACTACCGAGCCAGGTTTCCGTAATGGCTACCACATCAAAGTCATTTGAAACGATATAGTCGCAAATAGAAAGAGCCTTGTTTTTGACTGATCTAGGGTTTATACTGCATACTTTTACAAAGGTCTGAATTCTCACAGGCATTTGAGTTTCGCGTTTTACATGAACAACAGTTTTCGTTTTCTCAGAAAGGGACACTGTTGAGAATTTACTCGCGTACAGGTTAGGTTTCGAAACAACGGGGATTACCTGGGGAAACTGTTTCAAATGACTGAGATTTACGCCATCAGGTGAAACCTTACATTCTGTCGGACGGTTTCCAGAAACAATTGGAATTGACTGAGGTATTTCCCTTAATCTGTTTAAATGAACACCTTTATTTTCATCCCAAATACGCTTCGGTTTTGAGTTGCCCCCTCTGGAGCCTCTGAATTTAGCTAAGCCAAACTGACCAAAGTTTAACAGCCCTAACTCTTTCAACCTGGACAATACTAGCTTGTTGGGTTTCAAAATAGGCGATAATTGCCCTATAATGGAAAGATCGCACCTGGTATACTGTAACTGTAACTGTGGCCCTGTTGTACTAATCCGCTCTTCACCTGTATATCCTAATGCCTGAGGCACACACATTTGAATTTAAAGATCCAGTAATGCACAAAAAATAAGATTTATTAATTTCACTTTTTTCCGTCAAATCACACAACAGAATCACCTAAAAAAGTACACCAATCTATTAACACTTCCTTCTTGCACAATAGTGTCACGTTTCAGAAAGTTTTTCGAAGTATTTCACTCTTTAAACTATGCAAAGCATCAGAGCGAAATGAATGCAGCCTTCACACTTTTGGCGCATAAGGGTTTATTAAGTTAAGGGTTAAGGGCAAAAACTGGCTGTCGAATGGGCGCTTTCGCGGAAATGCGTCATCATTACAAAAACTAGGATGTTACCATGGAAACGGTTAAAACAGTACTTAAAATTAAAGCCTTGGTCCTCAAATTGTATATTGTGGTTTTTTTTGTTTTTGTCGTCATGTTAAACGGCATTTGAAGTTATTTTCTGATATTTATAGGATAGAAAAATTAAAGATTTACGTTATTTTTATGTTTCACAATGTTTAATGTTCTCATTAATATTCATGAGCATGCAAATGAATGTAATTTACAAAAACAAGTTGGAAATAAAAACACAATGTCTTATCTTTCATTTGGTACCAGTTGTATAGGTTTATGACAAGAACTGGCTGTGATATGGGCGAATTTGCAGAGTAGATACTGACCAGTCAGCTCCTACAGGAGCCGTCTGATCTTGGTCTAATCTGATTGCAAAACTGTGGAAAGGCATATTCACGGAGTAAAGTGTTAAATAATTATTTATTTCAGTAGTGGTCTTCAAGAAGAAAGATGTTTGACAAAATGACCGTTAGTCTGTCTATTTGTGTTCAACATTACAGATTGGACACGCTGATATATTATGTTTATATAACCCTTTACCCATGATATTCATGTAAAAAATAAATGACATCATGAATATTAATTAGATCAATTATTAAAATAGCACACTGACACAGGAATCTTTGGCCATGGCAGAAATTATAGCATCATTTCTATATTGCCATTAAGCAAACAGAGCAGACACTGATCAGACGGCTCCTACAGGAGCTGTCTGATCAGGTCTACTCTGTTTGCAAAGGTGTAGAAAAGTATGTCTATGGAGTACAGGGATAACCGTCTACACCACAGACCTTTATCTACGCAAAGGTGTATTTATGGAGTAAATGGTTAAATGATTGAAACAATTCGTAATTGTATCCTATATGCATATGGAACGTTGTCTGTGTGTATACAGTAACGGATAGATGTTTTTAATTCTTTACTTCATACATACGTCCTTCTACGCATTGTAAACAGAGTATACCCAGATCAGACGGCTCCTGTAGGGTCTGCTCTGTTTGCTTATAACATGATATATATATGATTCTACAGTTTCTGCCATTACCAAAACGTCCTGTGTCCATGTTCATTTTATATCGATATTTTAAGATCAAAATCATAATAGAAATAACAGAGAAATATCAATGATAACATCGATATAGTATCGATAGACATATATCGATATAGGATCAATAGACGGGTATGGATGATGACTTCGATATCATTTCTAACGATACAAAACCTCTATCTGAAGCAATGGTTATTTCGATATCGTTCACTTTGTTTCAGTACAGTGCTCCCTCCCTACAACGGTCCTCTCAATAACGATTCCCTCCTTACAACAACGCATGCCACTGTTTCCGAAGCAACAAGACTCCAGAAACAACCTTTTTCCATCGTATTTTCTTTATGCCTTAATCAAACCCTATGTTGTGACCACTCTTTAGAATCGTCACTTTGTGACGATTCTAAAGAGTGGTCACAACATAGGGTTTGATTGAGGCATAACGGTTTTAGTTCTCGAAATGCACCTTATCTGGGGATCTGTAAACAAGCTAGTTATGTTTGATTTTCCCTCCCTATAACAACTCCCTCTGAACAACATACACAATCTTCGTATCCCAAAGGGTGTCGTTGTAGAGAAGGAGCACTGTAATTAGTCGTCTCATCAGGATCCAAGCTGTTTGACACTTTGTCAGTACTTCTTAAAAGTTTGATCGGATCGAAATTAGTCAAATTGCATCAGAATCAAAATTGGGTAGATATCATTTCTAACGATACAAAACCTCTATCTGAAGCAATGGTTATTTCGATATCGTTCACTTTGTTTCAGTACAGTGCTCCCTCCCTACAACGGTCCTCTCAATAACGATTCCCTCCTTACAACAACGCATGCCACTGTTTCCGAAGCAACAAGACTCCAGAAACAACCTTTTTCCATCGTATTTTCTTTATGCCTTAATCAAACCCTATGTTGTGACCACTCTTTAGAATCGTCACTTTGTGACGATTCTAAAGAGTGGTCACAACATAGGGTTTGATTGAGGCATAACGGTTTTAGTTCTCGAAATTCACCTTATCTGGGGATCTGTAAACAAGCTAGTTATGTTTGATTTTCCCTCCCTATAACAACTCCCTCTGAACAACATACACAATCTTCGTATCCCAAAGGGTGTCGTTGTAGAGAAGGAGCACTGTAATTAGTCGTCTCATCAGGATCCAAGCTGTTTGACACTTTGTCAGTACTTCTTAAAAGTTTGATCGGATCGAAATTAGTCAAATTGCATCAGAATCAAAATTGGGTAGATTGTTTTTCACAGCGAAGTAAGTGTTAAGAAGGTGACATTTAATTTAATGAATTGTTGCAGGGACACATTGACTCACCGCCGTCACCCTTTGAGTCACCCCCGTCACCCATTGATTCATCCCCGTCACCCATTGACTCATTCCCGCTTCCCACTGATTCACTCCCGTCAGTCTCTGACTCATCCCCGACTCCCCTTGACTCATTCCCGTCACCCTGTGAGTCATCCCCGCCACCCTTTGACTCACTCCCGTCAGTCATTTTCTCATCCCAACCATCGCTATGTTCACACACTAGTAAATGTCTTCGCTTCGTCTTGCAATCTTCCTCGTGCAAAGACAGGTCCCGGTTGTTGTTCACACGGACGGAGACACACCAAGGAAACTCCGAGTCATCTGTCGGTAGAGTAGACCATGTAGAAAATATACGTTATACCTGCAAAATGTCTAGAAACAAACACCTCCGTTGTAACGAGGGATCACCATAATAGCAAGTGAACACAGAAAACGTTGGCCTGGTAGAAACCCTGTAATCAGATCTACATGTATATTATTCCATCAGCAAACGAAGCAGACCTCTAAACAGGGGCCGTCTGATCTGGATCTACTCCGTTTGCTTATGCGTTATAAGGCGTATTTATGGAATAATGGGTTTTACCCCATCATGTTTACCCATAAGTAGTCGCTATACACAGGTTATACTGTACACATATGTTTTGAGAAATAACACTATAGGATACACAAACATATCTTACCAAATTACAGTAAAACTCTGATATTTTGAATACTAAAACAAGCATCATTATCGATCTTTCTGACAGGTAAACTTTCAATGCAGGGTGAACGTCTCTAGGAGCTTTCTGTTTGACTTTTACCTTGCATTGAGCAGCCAACTGCCTAGAAAGTTCTATCGAGTTACTGTTTTCTTTTCTAAATATTATGTGATGTTCTTCGACATATATGAGCTTCCCCTATTTTATGTTTGTTTTGTCTTTGTGCGTCTCTTGATGTTTTTATAGTTATGTACTTTTGCTGTTTCCTTGTGTTGCTGTTTGGACGACTGTTTGTTCTGTATGTGGTGTTTCCTGCATGACTCTTTTTTGTACTTTGATTATATCATCATCAATGAATTTGGCTTGTTTTGACATATAATAAGACATCATATTATTAAATGCATATATCAGAACGAGTCAACGAGACAATCCCCTGTAATGGATATACAGTAAAACCCCGCTAATGCGACCACCTATACTTGTTGGTGCTAGATGCAGGTGGTAGCTTAATGCAGGACAAAAGTCATACAGAAAGCTCCTCTAGGAGCTTTCTGCATTACTTTTGCCCTGCATTAAGCAACCACCTGCTTATAATGACACCCATGTTTATTCATTAAGTGGTCGCATTAGAGGGGTTCTACTGTAGTAAGCCGTATCAGCTTTCAATCTTTAGTTTGTGTATCAATGGTAAAAAATATCTCCAGTAGGTGGTTAATCCTTTACTCCATGAATAAGTCTTTCTACACCCTTGCAAACAGAGTAGACCCATATCAGACGACCCCTATAGGAACAGTCTGATCAAGGTCTGCTCTGTTTGCTTATGATATAATACAGATATGATCCTACAGTTTATGCTATAGCCAAAATTCCCCCTGTTAGTGTGCTATTATAACAATTCATATAATTAATATTCATGATATCATTATTGCTTTCATGAATTTTCATGGTGTAAAGGGTTAACCCTTCGTATGCTACATATAACGTCTGCTAAACCTCTGACTTATTACAGGTTTTAATTACGTACCGATTCGTTCAAGCTTTTTTAACCCTTTCACCGCCAATGTCGCATAAATGCACCACGAAATAGTGCAGTCCCAGATCAGACACCGCTTTCAAGGCGGTGTCTGATCAGGGACTTCACTTTTTGTCTCAATCTCTATTTCTATATAATTATGTGATTTATTCCTTTGAAATTTGCATTTATTTATCTCATTTCCTTATTGTACCGAATGATTTAACAAACAAGAGGGCCAGAATGGCCCTGAAGCGCTCACAAGACAATCAGAGGAGAAGATTTTCAAAGTTTTCACTATATGCTTTTATAGAAAACTAGCCGGCCCTGGGGCGGGCCAATTTTGACCCCCAGGGACATAATTTATATAACTTTTGTAGAGGACTTGAACATGTTGCTATGAGTCAAATATGAAAGCTGAGAACCTTTCAGTTTCAGAGAAAATTTTCAAAGTTTTCTCTATATGTTTCTACTGAAAACCACCCACCCCTGGGGCGGGGCCAATTTTGACCCCAGGGCCATAATTTATATAACTTTTGTAGAGGACCTGAACATGATGCTCTGTGCCAAATATGAAAGCTGAGCGCCTTCCAGTTTCAGAGAATAAGATTTTCAAAGATTTCACTATATGTTTCTATTGAAAACTTCCCACCCCTGGGGCGGGCCAATTTTGACCCCAGGGCCATAATGTATATAACT
Organism: Azorinus chamasolen; assembly: GCA_963576725.1. Taxonomy (NCBI): domain Eukaryota; kingdom Metazoa; phylum Mollusca; class Bivalvia; order Cardiida; family Solecurtidae; genus Azorinus; species Azorinus chamasolen. The sequence goes on from OY755248.1 coordinate 77,547,186, forward strand.
TTCGTAGAGGACCTGAAAATGATGCTCTGTGCCAAATATGAAAGATGAGAGCCTTTCAGTTTCAGAGGAGAAGATTTCAAAGATTTCAATATTTGTTTCTATTCTGAAAACTACCCACCCCTGGGGCGGGGCCAATTTTGACCCCAGGGTCAAAATTAATATAACTTTTGTAGAGACCTGAACATGATGCTCTGTGCCAAATATGAAAGCTGAGCGCCTTCTAGTTTCAGAGGAAAAGATTTTCAAAGATTTCACTATATGTTTCTATTGAAAAATGCCCACCCCTTGGGCGGGGCCAATTTTGACCCCAGGGCCATAATTTATATACATTTTGTAGAGGACCTGAACATGATGATCTGTGCCAAATATGCAAGCTGAGAGCCTTCCAGTTTCAGAGGAGAAGATTTTCAAAGATTTCACTATTTGTTTCCATTGAAAACTGGCCACCCCTGGGGCGGGGCCAATTTTGACCCAGGGCCATAAATTATATAACTTTTGTAGAGGACCTGATCATGATGCTCTGTGTCAAATATGAAAGATGAGAGCCTTTCAGTTTCAGAGGAGAAGATTTTCAAAGATTTCACTATTTGTTTCTATTGAAAACTTCCCACCCCTGGAGCGGGGCCAATTTTGACCCCAGGGCCATAATTTATATAACTTTTGTAGAGGACCTGAGCATGATACTATGTGCCAAATATGAAAGCTGAGAACCTTCTGGTTTCAGAGGAGAAGATATTCAAAGTTTTACTGTATGTTTCTATTGAAAACTTTCAACCCCTGGGGCGGGGCCAATTTTGACCCCAGGGGCATTATTTATATAACTGTTGTAGAGGACCTATAGGTGATGCTATGTACCAAAGATGAAAGCTGAGAACCCTGTTGATTCAGAGGAGAAGATTTTTAAAAGTTCAAATTGTTGACGCGGGACGACGGACGACGCACGACGACGGACGACGGACATCAGGCGATCACAAAAGCTCACTCTGAGCATTTTGTGCTCTGGTGAGCTAAAAATTGATTGCAGACGACAATAAGAAATTGGCATTCAATGTTTCAAGACATTGAATATTGAACGGAGAAAATAGGGAAAGGGTTAACCTTTTTAATACAGCAAACCGTAGCTAAAACGAAACCCAAATCATTATTATATCAGTCTTTAGCCGATTTCAGCATGAAGATTATTCAAGATTTCATAACCTTGTGAAAAATTATAATGTTGTACGCAACTTAGCTTGTGAATCTGATAAACTGTAAAATGCACCCGATCTTTAATTTTGAACAAATAAGAGGGGAACTCAAAATCTAACCAATCAGATGCTTGAGAATGGCTGAAGCAAACATGTTGTTTAAACTCAGGAGCAGGCCTTTAATTCGAATACTATGGCGTGACAAACATTGCAATATTGTATAAAATATATTTCTATTGTACAAATTTATATACGTATTGAATATTTTATGTATTATTGTGTAAAAATATATTTATTGGATAATTTTATATATTTATAGTATACTGAATAAACTGTATATTGAATAAAAATATATTTCATACAATAAATATATAAAATATACAATAAATATATGAAATATAAATAAAAATATAAATTATACAATAAATATATAAACCATAAAATAAATATACAGAATTATACAATAAAAATATATTTTATACAATATTGCAACGCCTGGCACGCCATAAATTACAGAATAAAATACATAATATACCAGATAATGTTCATGCCAGGAAAACGATAAATCCCTTACCTTCAGTATTGCTCCAGCTTATATCTGAACTGCGCATCACTCCAGTCCACAAGGATTTCCCACTTGGTATATTCTTGTAATTACTTTCTACATTGTCAATTTGTTTTCCCTTCTGTGTACGGCAAAATCGCAAAGCATCAGTCAATGAGACGCTTGTAAGGTTCATCTTAGATTGTGCTGCATTGTAAGAGAAAATTGTAACTTAAACTACATGTATGGTGACAGATTACTCTTTGCAAACAGTTTGTATCCAGACAAGGCACCCCGCATTATGTGGCGTTTCATCAGAATCCAATCTGTATAACACTTTGACCACAATTTGCAAAAACATGAGACATTTTATTTTAAAAATTCAAGCAAATGACAATTTTTGCAGCCGAAACATTACTTAGCGTGCAAAGAGATAGCACATCAACGAACTTCAAACATGCTGGAGGGATTTCGCTACCCTTTATTTTATGATCATTCTTGCAAGAAGCAATGACACCGTTAATGTTAGTTTTAGAATGGTGCCGTCTGTCGGTGAATGCATTTGTTTCTTTCCGAAATGAATTTGGTGTGTATTTTGAGTGTTGGCAAACTATACTTCAATTTTGAGCTTATAATTGGTAGTGTCTCAATCAGAGACTTTAAATTGCAGAACACATACCGTTAAAACATTCAATGAAATAAAAAAGATACAGATAATATTTACTGAGCCTAAATCTGAAAACTGTAATAGTACTCGAAATGCCAATTTATGAAACTCAATTTAGAAAAGAAATCAGAAACGTAAACTTCAATGTGTGATCCAAATTAGCGTACTGAAAAGAATGGCGAATATTCTCTAGACAATGCTGTAAAAACTGAATTCGTATACTGGCAAATTGTTTTATAATATAATTGGAAATTAATTTAAACAGCTTTAATGTTTTAGAATATGCCATGTACTATTTTGCAAATGTAACTGAAATCAAATTTCCAAAAACATCAGCATAAATCGTATTAGAAAGTTTTCATATATATTACTGTCTTACACGGGGGACCAATTCATAAGAAAAAGTAAACTGTTTTCAATTTTGAACAGTGTAGATCTGGCTCCTACTCACGACTACCCTCTCCACCAATAATACCAGCTTACAAATGATTATATGTCAACTTACCGCATTTGAAACCGTGTGAACCAGAGCATGCTTCTAGGGACACTGAATCTGGCTCTGATGTACTGCCAACAACCACGCACCTTTTATCCATAACTGCAAGTGGCTTCCATTTGCTTGCTGCAACCCAAGGATCAGAAAATCGTTATTTTCTATGATTAATGTGTCATGTCTTGATGTGCGTTCAGTCACGTTTTGTGCTGTTTCGTGTTTGATGTTTGGTGCAGTACACTTTTGTGTGTGAATCTCCCTTTTTGACTGTTTATCAGTATTGGTTGTTGCATCATTTCATATAGCACCGATCTATATCACAGGTATTCGTAGCAAAATGTGTTTAATCATTTACTCCATGGATGTTCTTTTTTAATAATGGAACATTTCAAGGGAATGTTTGCTGTAGTTTGCTAATAGTAACTGTAAAATCATACCACAAGCAAAGCAGAACAGACCCTGATCAGACGGTATCTGCAGGAGTCGTCTGATCTGGATCCACTTTGTCTACAAAGGTGTACACAAGGAGAAAATGGTTAATGTTGTACGAGAAACTGGAAAATCTCTTTAATCTTTCTGCTTGATGTTAACCCTGCATTAAGCTGCCACATGTTATAACGATAGATAAATATACGTATTTGAGTGTTCGAATAACCGAGTATTTACTGTATTTGTAATTTGTATTTGGCAGGTATGTCAAGTGTCTTCGATGGTTGAATACCACTTACGTATTCATGACTCATACATTCACTTTTACTGTGTTTGTAAATGTTGACAACGGCAATTTGAATGCAGATACCCTTTGCAAGATGTTGAAAACTTTCAGAAGTTGATATTTCATCAGTACACGCTGTTCGAATAGCAACAATTAAAACACAAAGCATTGCAGACGCTGCAGTATTCTTTGCATTGGATCAACATGTTGAAAATCAAATTTCTTATATTGACTAAGTGCACTTTGGCATGAAATTGCGTATCTATAAGGGATAAACACTCTTCACAGTGGGTAATTAAGTTGCAGCTGACATTTCAGCCGTTTCCCGCTATGCCTATTATCAAACTGACCACTCACAGTTTATGGGCGTGATTACCTAATCGCTTAAGGTCATCCGTCGCAAACTTCTTTATTCATCGAGTAACTGCCTCTGGGAGAATACTTTCATTCATAGTATGGTCATGTGATTTCGTAATATGACTGATATTTGTATATCCGTGCGCCCTTCTTACACATTGCTATATTTTGTAGATTTTGTTGCAAATACTAAATGAAGCATTTTCATGAAAGAAATTGTATATATTCTGAAAATGGGTGATCCCTCGAAATCAAAAGTAAAAATGCAAAATGAGAAAATTGCAGACTCGGTTTTATTGAGTCTGTTCATGAGTAGTAATTAAAACTGCAATACTACTCACGCCCCCTAGCAACGGACTAAGCAGTAATCAATGTTCAAAACAAATAGCACAAAAACTAATTTTCCCGAAGGATCGGAAAATATAACAACACTGAGAATGAACTACGGGGCGCTTTTTACAGCCGCCACACAATACCATGATTGTATCCAGCCATGTTATTAAACGCCTTTTGTATCCATCGAATGCACGTCAATAAATTGCACGGGGCTGATATGCGGAATGGCGAATGTGAGGTGTGCGGATTAGGCATGAGACTGATGTTGGGATACCACCTACATTGTATGTATTCATTGCTTACGGTCATGATGGCCCTGTATCACTTACCTGACACAGATTTATGTGATAAAGCTGTCACTAGTAATATTTGGTAAACCAACTGCTATAATGTTGAAGTGTTAACAATGATTTGCTGATTATATAGGTGACCTAGATACATCTGTTTTATATTTTTTTTCATAAACACGTTCATGGAGTTTGTTGATCATTGGATGCATATTTGTTTACTTAAACAATAGACATGGCTAAAATGAGCATTGGAATATAGCTTTGAAGTGGCTAAAGCGTCTAGGATTGTTAATTGAAGCTGGTTTGAGAGAGTGGAATAGTTTGACCCCATTCCACCCATGATCAATCTCCATCGAAATATTATAGCGAAAAGCATTGTGACAATTTAAGGTTTCACCTAGTGACCTACTTGTTTACCCTATCCATCCATTCGAGATATAATCAAGACAACCATTTTCAGAAACACTGGAAAAGATGTGCAGCCTCTACAGTATAATCAAACTAAGGTTTGGCGTAGTGACCTACATTTTCACCCACCCTACCCTTGATCGAAGTCGATTGAGATATTTTCAAGAAAAGAATTCTGAGCAAATTTGACAAAGACTATGACAAAATTGCAGCCTGTAGAAAATATTTGACCTAGTGACATACTCTTTGACAATATACTACACATGTTCAAACTCAGCCCAGTTGATATCAAGAAAAACATTCTGAACAATTCTGTGAAATATTGACTCAAAATTGTAGCTTGGAGAGTGTTTACAAGCCTTGATTAAATTTTGACCAAGTGACCTATTTTCTTACCTGACCCCACCAATGATTGAACTCAAGAGAAACATTCTGAGCATGTCTGACAAATACTGTGTCAAAATCGCAGCATCTAGATTGTAAGAAAGATTTTTGCTAAACTTAGACCTAGTGACCCATTTTTAACCCCTCTCCAGCATTCTGAGCAAGTTTCAGAAATATGTGGTCCAAAATGTAGCCTCTATATTGTGTAATCATGCTTTTACAAATATTTGGTTTAGTGACATACCTTTTGAACACATCTCTACCATGATCGAACTAAGTCGAGATAGTATCAAGACAAATATTCTGAGCGAGTTTGACAATGATTGGATCAACATTGTTGCCTCTTGAGTGTAATAAGGATTTTACTAAAAGTTGACCTAGTGACATACTTTTTGACCCAACCCTACACATGACCAAACTCGGATGGTTGCGCTATCAACAAGACAAACATTCTGAGCAAGTTTAAGAAAGACTGGGTCTAAAATGTAGTAGAGTGTAAACAAGAACTTTGATTTGACCTAAGGACCTACCTTTTAATTTTACCCCACCCATGATCGAACTCGTTAGAACCATTATTAAGACAAACATTCTGAGCAAGTATGAGAAAGATTGGGTCAAAATTGCGACCTCTAGTGTGTACAAGAGTACCGCATACGGTACATAATACGCCCACTTGCAAACTTTCTCCGATTCGACATGCCTTATGTTTGCAGATTTTTGTGAAGTGCAATGGCCAGACCTCTGTAAAGACAAACTGAATGAACCTCAAAATAAACTCAGCTTCAGATTCTGTTGCTTAAAACATTTGTGTTAAGTTTCATTTATATCATGTTAATAGTTTTCCCAGAAAACAACAGACAAATTAAAAGTTGACAGACAAACAAAGCAACAAACACACAGAGTTCAAGGACCATAGCTTTAGAATAAAATGACATATCATAAACCCTGCAATATATGTGAAAATTCATATTAATGTTTAACCATATAAGTGAGTGAGTGAGTTGGGTTGTTTAACCATATAAATATTTTTGAAGCAAATATCATTTCAAATGAAAAAGATATGGCCATCCTCATATTTGCATAGATTTGCATTATTTTTTAAGTGCAAGGGCTATAACTCCGAAGTGACATATCAAATGAGCCTCAGAATTGACTTAGCTTCAGGTCTTGATGCATTAAACATGTGTGTGAAGTTTCATTAATATCTGTCAAACAGTTTTCCCAGAAAACAGCGGACAAATTATATGCATATATTTGCATTATTTTTTACGTAAAAGGGCCATAACTCCGAAACGACAAATCAAATGAGCCTCAGAATTGACTCAGCTTCAGATCTTGATGCATTAAACATTTGTGTGAAGTTTCATTAATATCTCTCAAGCGGTTTTCCCAGAAAACAGCGTACAAACTATTTGCATGTATTTGCATTATCTTCTAAGGACAAGGGCCATAACTCTTAAACGAAATATCAAATGATCCTCAGAATCAACTCAGCTTCAGATCTCGATGCATTAAACATTTGCCTGAAGTTTCATTAATATCTCTCAAATAGTTTTCCCAGAAAACAGCGGACAAACTATTTGCGTGTATTTGCATTAGTTTTTAAGAACAAGGACCATAACTCTGAAACGAAAAATCAAATGAACCTCAGAATCAATCCAGTTTCAGATTTTGATGCGTTAAACATTTGTGTGAAGTTTCATTAATATCTGTCATATAGTTTTCCGAGAAAACTGCGGACAAACAAAATGTTGACGGACGAACGAACGAACGGACGGACAGACAGGGCCACGCCAATATACGACCAGCTTTATTAGGTGGGCGTATAAAAAAACATTTTACTAAAATTTGACCAAATTTCCTACTTTTTTACCCCACCCTGATCGAACTCGTTCAAATCATAATTCAGAAATAACTGAAGTTTGAGTCATCTGATTTCTAACCTCGACAATTTCCTAATAGAAAAGTAGTAGAGTCAAGCAGGCAAAGCCACATACAAGACGCAACACACATCCAAACGCACACTCACACACGAGATGAACACAGAAAATACCAACATACACACAAGAACTTGAGACAAACACTCCACACATGAACAAAATCACAAGCACAAAGACACAATGCAAACAAAAGGAAGGGTGCCAAAGAGAGTACTGCCTTGGCACGGTCAGTAGCAAAAACACCACTGGGGGTCTAAACCGATTTACGGACGTCCTAACCTCACACTTCTCTCAAAGTCACCATAGCTTTACAAAGTAAACAGCTTAATACAAAAATAATGCTCAAAGCTCCTATAGGAGTTTTCAGCATTGCTTTCGACCTGCATTAAGTTGTCTGATGTGTTTCTAGATATGGGTAGAACAATTCTGTATTGTAAATTTCTGAAGGACCGGACTTTCAAGTTCGAGTTATCCCGAAGTTCAAGTTATCCGAGTTCGAGATATCGAAGTTCCATTGTATACATAACAAAACATTAAAATACGTAGATAATATACATAAATTTTGTTGAATATACATCTTATATGGAGTTTAGGGAATAAGCAGTGTCTAGTATAAACAAAATCAGTTTGATACGGTTAACGATTTCCTTCATAAAACGGTTTTTAACACTTGCAGACAGAGCAGACCCAGACCAGACGGCTCTTGTAGGGTCCATCTGATCATGGTCTGCTTAGTTTGCTTATATAATTGATTCTACTCTCTCTGTCACAGTCAATAATTTATTTGTCCATAATGCTTTAAAATCGTTCGGCTCATTAGTATTCACGATTATATTATTTCTTTCATGAATATTAAACAAGGAAAAGATTAATTGCAATCGTAGCCTGTGTGTATGGCATGCTAGTCAGCGGTTCGATGACAGCACTTCATTGTTGCTTCATGTACAAAAGATACCCCCTCCTCCTCCTCCTCCTCCTCCTCAGTACCCTTTTTTACCAAAAGTTAAAATGTGTTTATTTGTTACTAATCTCATAATTCGTACTTTTATTTTAATAATTTACTTGACAAAGATACCTTTTGGCGCCTTTACAAAAAGCAAATGTATATAAGAAGACTCCTTTAGAAATCGCCTGCAGGGCCTGTTCTTTCTACCTATGAAATTATATAGATCGGATTCGATATTTTCTGCCGTGGCAAAATGTCATTATTAATCCTCAGTTGTGTATTAATAATGCCATGATGAGCGACTTCACTTGGGTCTATCGTTCGAATAGTTACCACTGTTTGATATGAACGGCAATAGTCGCGACTAAAGTTGCATCATATGACCTTTCACCTGAACTATAGTCGAACAACGCCACGGGGCTTGGTCGCTGTAGTTCCAAGATGGCGGCAAACGATGAATTGAAAGTTGGTATTTTAAGTTTTGGTTAGAATTAAGAGATTATCCAACATCACGCGTAATTTCAACATTATTTTAATCTCGACAAAATTTAAGATCGGGCACATGTATTACATATGTTATTTTCGTCGTTAAAATATCAAGAACAGTTTTGGTATATGTTTGTTTACATTTTTTGACAATAGTTTCGCTACACATGTTCACTTGCCACAAGCATTGCACATGTCTGAATTTTCTATTTTTAGCATTTAGCGGCAACAATGGCTGAAACTATACACTCAAGTGAAGTCGCTCGATGTTTTATATGAATATCTATCTGGTAAAAGGTAAACACATTGAAAAATGTGATGACATTTAAGACTGTGACCTTCTTGCAATTTTACTTCACGATTCCCCCTAACTACTTTCCTCGATACTAACAGGTTTCAACTATAAGCATATAGAGTGAATAAATTCTATATAGAACTTAATTACAGTAAAACTCCGCTAATGCGACCACCTTAAAGGTCTGATTCTGGGTGCTATATGCAGGTGGTAACTTAATGCAGGAAAACAGCAATGCAGAAAGCTCATAGAGGAGCTTTCTGCATTACCTTTGTCCTGCATTAAGCAACTACCTGCTTATAAAGACACCTATGTTTATTCATTAAGTGGTCGCATTAGAGGGGTTCTATTGTATTTTAAATATGTTTGTACATCTCATTTGACCATAATCAGTTCCACCAGTAGAAGTTATAGACTTGATATTTAACTCTTTCCCTTATGGAGCCGTCTGATCGGGGTCTGCTCTGTTTGCTTATGGTGTAATGTAGATTTGATTCTACAGCTTCTGCCTGAGACAAAATACCCTGTGTTCATATGCCATTGTAAACAATCTTATTAATAGTCATGACGTCATTATTTCCTACATGAATATTCACCTGGGAAAGGGTTAATAGCTCCTGTTATACATACTTTCTGATTTATCAATATATGCTGGAATTCCATGTCCGTAAAATGCATGCCACGTGTACCGGGTTTCTATTATAGGTATACACATGGACATGATTAATCTAGATTGTGTGAAATGGTACATACAAGGCACGACTTCATAACCAGCTATTGTGGTATTGTTACCACACCAGTCGTTTAAATTTCCAATACATCTGGTATAGCACGAGTATTTTATATTAGCAAGTCCAACCGAAGATGTTGTAGTTCTATTTATGCAAACGCAGCGGTCTCCCTGAAACAAAAGCGAAACATTGATTACTAAATAAAATAGTTAGTCTATCAGGTAATAGACGTTCTTGCCAACAGGTTAACTATTTTGAACGTTTAGTAATTAATTACTTAACTATTTAATGTACGACTGAACTTCGATATCTTAAACTCGGATAATTCGAACTTTGGTATAACTCAAAATGTAAGTTCGGTCCTTCTAAATTTTACAGTATAGAATTGTTCTAAAGTATATCACTACGCATCTCTAGAAACACATGTGATAGCTTAATGCATGTCGAAAGTAACAGGAGCTTTCAGCATTACTTTTGCACCTGCATTAAGCTGTGAATATGAAACATTATCCAGATTAGAATTTAGATGACTCAAATTTATACTATCGCGAAGTAATTTGTACGATCCCTTGAAATTCGAGATATCGAAGCCCAGCTGTAGTTGGTTCATTTATCAAAACATGTATTTGTGTTTATAACAACGATGTCAGGTATTCTACATTCAAAAAATAGTTTTGTTTGGTTCAAACAGGTCAGCGCTAGTCCTTGTTTCAGACGTCAAAAGACGGTGCAAGACAGCAATGGGGCTAGTGCAGAGCCTTGTGCTTGACAAATAAAAGGAATGTTTATACACATTCAAACTGCAATAAAGGCAGTCTGTATCATGTCAACAAATTGGTTTGTATTCCTAACAGTATGTCAGCAATGTTTACAATGTGCTTCAACCTGTTCCTAGTGGAGGTCCTTGATCATAACCGATACGCCGAGTATGACAGAGTATTGCTTGTCGTTTTTCAGCCTCTGTTTTATTGACAATGCTCAAAACCTGGGCTGTAAAAGTGACATATAACATGTAGCATTGTCATTTGTTAGGACAGGTGACAAGTTCCTCTGTAAAAACGACAAGGCGACATTGCCTCATTTGACACTGGTGTCCATATGAGCATCCATGATAGAGAAATATCCATGACCAATCCCGTATATTTTGCCTTAACTGTACTTTTGATGGACTGGTTATATATTGGATAGTGACTATAGTCTTTAGAAAACTACACAAGCGTGCTTAGTTTGTCTGTTTATTCCTCGCCACAAATATGTGTTATCCTCAGGTAGTAATTTAGCCCAAATTCCATGGTCTATATTACTCTGAACCATATAAATGGTCTACCACATATACAAATGAAAACTAAGATTGTGATAGCAATGTGACATATTGAGAATGAGGAGAGGGAATAAGTAAAGTGAGTAACAAGAACAAGGAGCGAGAACAAATAAAGTGAGTAATTAGAATGAGGAGAGAAATAAGTAAAGTGAGTAACAAGAATGAGTGAGAGAATAAGTAAATTGAGTAACGAGAATGAGGAGAGAGAATAAGTAAAGTGAGAAACGAGAATGAGGAGAGAGAATAAGTAAATTGAGTAACGAGAATGAGGAGAGAGAATAAGTAAATTGAGTAACGAGAATGAGGAGAGAGATTAAGTAAAGTGAGTAACAAGAATGAGGAGAGAGAATACGTAAATTGAGTAACGAGAATGAGGACAGAGAATAAGTAAATTGAGTAACGAGGACAAGGAGCGAGTATGATCAAACTTAAACGGAAACGTTAATATAAAAACTAATATGTAGTTCTAAGTACTATCGATATAAGTACCATTAGTCCAAACATGGAAGATTCGGCCTTATCGATTTTCTCACAGTGGTTTAAACACTTGGCAGCAGAATTGGCCTCGAAATGTTGATAAATCACCATAAATTCAGGACGTTTCAAACAGCCTGCAATAGAAACAGTTCAATACGGAAAATATGACACCATGACCTTATAAAAACGACAAACAGAGTAGATCCAGATCAGCTACGATGTAACATATATAACACTGATATCTGACCTTGGACTGCATTGTTTTCAATGGTGACAACAGGCGACATTGGCGCCGAAAGAGCTAAACCGGAAATTCAAGTTAGTATAACTATAAAAAATACTGGTCTTTGAGACAGGTGACAGCCTATTGCAGGGTTGTATAAAGCAGCCATCCGCCTAAAAGTATCCAAATTCTGCTGCATTAGAATAACGATTTAGAGGATTTTGCAGTTATCCTTGAATATGAATGTAACAAGATGTGTTTGTGAAACACTATGCCCCCTCGATATGATATTTGACCCTTAAGGATGACCTTGATCTTGACATGTCACCTCTCAAACTGTGCAGCTTCATGGGGTGCACATGCATACCACATATCAAGTCTGTATCTCTACTGGTTCAAAAGTTATGGCCAATGTTAAAGTTGGATGAACTTTGACCATGAAGGATGACCTTGACCTTGACCTGTTAACCCTCAAACTGTGCAACCAAATGAGAAACACATGTATACCAACTATCAAGTCTGTATCTCTAATGGTTCAAAAGTTATATCCAATGCTAAAGTCGGTGACCTTTGACCCTGAAAGATGACCTTGACCTTGAAATGTCACCCCTAAAATGTGCAGCTTCATGATATACACATGCATACCAAATGTCAAGTCTGCATCTACATGTTCAAAAGTTATGGCCAATGTTAAAGTCGGTGACCTTTGATCCTAAAAGATGACCTTTACCTTGACATGTTGCCCCTCAAAATGTGCAGCTTCATGAGATACACATGCATACCAAATATCAAGACTCTATCTCTATTGGTTCAAAAGTTATGGCCAATTTGAAGTTGGTGACCTTTGACCCTGAAGGATAACCTTGACATTTCACCCATCAAACTGTGCAGCTTCATGAGATACACAAGCATGCCACATATCAAGTCTCTATCTGTACTGGTTCAAAAGTTATGGCCAATGTTGAAGTCAGTGATTTGACCCATATGTTTGACCTCTGACCTTTAAGGATGACCTTGACCTTGACATTTCACCAGTCAAATGTGCGGCTTTGTGAGATACATATGCATGCCAAATATCAAGTCTCTATCTGTACTTGCTCAAAAATTATGACCAATGTTGAAGTCGGTGATTTGACCCATGTGTTTGACCTCTGACCTTTAAAGATGACCTTGACATGTCACCCCTCAAAATGTGCGGCTTTATAAGATACATATGCATGCCAAATATCAAGTCACTAGCTGTACTGGCTCAAAAGTTATGACCAATGTTAAAGTTACAGACAAAGAAACAGACAATTTGACCTTTGACTCTGAAGGATGACCTTGACCTTGACATTTTATCCCTCAAAATGTGCAGCTTCATGAGATACATTAGCATGCCAAATATCAAGTATCTATCTCTATTGGTCCAAAAGTTATGGCCAATGTTAAAGTCGGTGATTTGACCCATATATTTGACCTCTGACCTTGAAGGATGACCTTGACCTTGACATGTCACCCCTCAAACTGTGTGGCCTTATGAGATACATATGCATGCCAAATATCAACTCTCTATCTGTACTGGCTCAAAAGTTATGATCAATGTTAAAGTTGCGTTAAAGTTACAGACAAAAAACAGACCATTTGACCTTTGACCCTGAAGGATGACCTTGACCTTGACATGTCACCCCTCAAAATGTGTGGCTTCATGAGATACACAAGCATGCCAAATATCAAATATCTATCTCTACTGGTCCAAAAGTTATGGCCAATGTTAAAGTCGGTAATTTGACCCATATATTTGACCTCTGACCTTGAAGGATTACCTTGACCTTGACATATCACCCATCAAAATGTGCGGCTTTATGAGATACATATGCATACCAAATATCAAGTCTCTATCTGTACTGGCTTAAAAGTTATGCCCAATGTTAAAGTTGCTGACAAACAGACAAACGGACAAACAGACAAACAGACAAACAAACAGACAGGGCAAAAACAATATGCCCCCCAGATCTGATCTGGGGGGCATAAAAAGGACTTTAGTATATAAATATCACATCCTATGGAGTGAGACAGCACTATTGTCAACCCGAGGTTGGTAATGTTCACCTCGGCGTTAGCCGGGGTGTACATTACCATACCGAGGGTTGACAATACGTGATGTCGCACTCCATAGGATGTGATATTTATTTTATTATACCGAACAGCACAATCAATTTTGTCATCAAAAAGATTTATTCAATGACAACAATAAACAGTCTGAAACAACAGTTGTACTCGGTGTTTGAAAATGGCGAAACAACTTCACATTTCTACTCATTACACGTTGAGTACTGGCGGAGTCCTTATCACCGTCCAAACTTGACTGATCCTCCTTCGAAATAGTCACATAATGCGACATTTATCATATAATTTAACAAAACAATTGTCAAAATGACGCTTGTTGATCAAACTGAAAGAGTCAGGTGACATCAGTCGCACATGACGTTACGCACATGATTTAATAAGCGCTCACTTATCTAGACAGACTGTTGCCCGTACACAAATTGTTTCATGGCGTGACAAACGTTGCAATATTAATTATTCATTTGATAAAAAATCTCATTTGATGTTGCGAAAAAATTGTTCATTTGATGTTGCCAAAAACATTTTTCATTCGATGTTTGAACATTTTTCATTTGATAAAAAATGTCTCAATTGATGATGCGAAAAAATTGTTCATTTGATGTTGCGACAAAACTTTCTCATTCGATGTTTGAACATTTTTCATTCTATAAAAATATTTCTCATTTGATGATGCGAAAAAAATTTACATTCGATGTTGCGATTTTTTTTCATTCGATTAATTTGCCTCATGGGATAGGCTACTAGATAGAGTTGTAAGCTCTGATTTCATTGGAGGAACAAGTCCTACTAGCTAAAGACATGGTTATACACACGTTTAATATGATAAAACAATGCGCTTTTGCATGTCATTCTGTGGTCGAGTGGTCTAACGCGCTGTCTGTTACATAGAGCCAAATATTTACCTAGGTGCCGCGGGATCGAATCCCGACAGATGCGAAATCTTTTAGCTCCACTTTTTCAAAAAGTGGAGCTATTGTCATGACCCTCTCGTAGGCATCGGCGTCGGCCTTGGTTAACCTTTTTGTTAAGGTCCTTTTCTCAGAAACCATCAAAGGTATTGGGATCATATTTGGTATGTCTGTTTACTTTGACAAGGGGAACCCATTTCACAAGGGTAGGTAACCCTAAAATTAACTTTGCCATAGTTATGCCCCTTTTTCGACTTAGAATTTTCATTATTGGTTTAGTTTTATGTTCAGGTCTATGTCTCACTAACTGTCCAAGATATTTGGTTCAACTTTGGTATACATGTTAACTATTATAGGCGAGGGGCTATTTTACAAGGGCAGATAACCCTAAAATTAATTTTGCTATAGTTATCTCCCCTTTCTGACTTAGACTTCCACTGCACTATCCAGCACTAAAGAAAGTGGAGCCCGCTGTCTGCGGACAGCTCTTGTTTATTTTATATCAACCACTCATATAAGTATTTTATATCAACCACTCGAAGTACTAAGCTACAACAGCTAATATATCACTTTTATCCCCCCCCCCCGCTATTTCATTCCTCCCTACTAAGCCCCCCCCCCCGATCGATACTGAAAACGGTCCTACGCCTATGTAACGTGCATAGAACTGGAGAAAAGTGATTTTTTTTAAAAATTGTGTCGTTTTGAAACCATTGCTTTCAAAATGTGACTTTTACGGAGGCTCCAAAATGCGTCACTAAGAGGGAATGTGTTAACGTACATAGAAATGGCGGAGACAGTAACTGTATACAGCACATTCTATACATGCTTTTACTGGTATAGATACATGCGTCTTTGAACTTGCAAGTTTTAATTTTAGAATGAAATCATCATTTATGAACCTTTTTAATGATGGAATGCATTGGAATGCTCATCGCTGAACAGTTCAGACTTGAATCTTCACGGTCTGTCAGTTAAAGTCATATTCGATATATCCTGTCGTTTAGAGGCGTTTATATGAAAGAAACGACTATTTCACATACATATGAAAAAAACTGTTGCACGGGATTCGTGAGAGCTATTTTCAGTATTCTTAGCTGAACAAAGCATATCAAAGGCGTCAACACTGAAAAGTGCAAACCACTAGATCTGATATTCACTGAACCCTTTCCCAGCTAGTCTGATATGTTCGTCCAATGAAATCCGAGCTTATAACTCTATCTAGTAGCCTATCACATGAGGCGAATTATCGAATTTATTTTTTTTCGCAACACCAATTCATCAAATGAGAATTTCTTTATCAGCTGAAAGATGTTCAAACATCGAATGAGAAATATTTTTGGCAACATCAAATGAGAAATTGTTTTTATCAAATGAATTTTTTTCAAACATTGAATGAGAAAAAAAATATTCGATTAAAAAATAAATATCAAATGAAAAAAAAACAAATGAAGAAAAAAAATCAAATGAAAAATTAATATTGCAACGTTTGTCACGCCATAGGCAGGTATATGGAAAAGTTGTGTAGGAAAGTCACGTGAGGTATAATAACGATATTTATTGACTGATGCTTTAAAATGGCAAATGCACAAGAAACTTTTTTTGACAACGACAGGAACTTAAGAATTATATATTATTCCATAAGCAAACCATTTTTGGATAAGAATATGCGCCATAATAACCCATTCTTCTTACTAACTGATATTGCCACAGAGGTCGAGATAAGATGTGTACATTTAAACATTTTCAAAAACAGTTTCTTTACATCTCCACCAAACCCTAATACTGTCTCACAGAGACGGTTCTAAAGAGTGGTCACAGAACAGGGTTGGGTGGAGAAATGACGATTTTAGTACTCGGGTACGCACCTTCGTCTGTAGCTTTGTTGTCATTTATGACTATATACCAACTAGTTAACACAATTTAGTGGCCGTTATAGAGAGGTTTTACTGTATATCTAAAACGTGGATTTCGTTTCCATACCGATAAATATCCCTTGCCACGGTTACCGTCTCCATCTTTGTCAACCAACATCGTTTTAATTCAGGTGAGAATTGTCAGATATATCCCGTATTTCTTCGCCAAACTCTATTGTGTTGGTACTAGGGTTGGGAATTGGTGGGATTTTACCGTTGATGATCAGTTCGAGCTAAGTTACTTACTATCGATTGTATAATTGGTTCGGCAATTATATTCTGATGTATGAACTAATATTATAACTTGTACCCAATGAATTGTTGTTCTCATAAGGAGAATATTCATAGACAGGGTAGACAAAGAGTGTTAGGTGTCAAAATTATTGCAAATATACGTGTTAATTTCTTTTAACAGGGTTTCCCTCCATTTTTTACCCCCCCCCCCCAAAAAAAAAAAAGAAACTTAGAGGTAGGGGTAGTTTTGCTAGGTACGGTCGGGTTGCCTTAAACAAACAATGTTTTAGGGCCAAGATTGAGAAACTTATGTATAACTCTTTTCTGAAGGATAAGACTTAAATAAATCAGGCAAATGTATAAACGGTATGAGCAACCGTAAACAGAAATGGCTCTAGGCAGACAAAAACTTTACATTTTGCACATAACGCTGGTGAGTGATACTTGCAGACTCACATTCTTTTATGGTACTTAACAATTTTAGACAGAGTTTCAAGAAAAAATCCATGAATCCGGGACGTGAAGACGGGCGGACAACGCCAAAACTATAGTCATTTGCCTTCGACAACGGGGATAAAATATTTACATTGTTTTAAATGGTATTTACATTGTTATATACAGTGCTCCCTCTCTACAACGACACCCTTTGGGATACTAAGATTGTATGTGCTGTTCAGAGGGAGTTGTTATAGGGAGGGAAAATAGAACATAATTAGCTTGTTTGCAGATCCCCAGATAAGGTGTATTTCGAGAGCTAAAACTGTTATGCCTCAATCAAACCCTATGCTGTGACAACTTTTTAGAATCGTCACAAAGTGACGATTTTAAAGAGTGGTCACACCATAGAGTTTGATGGAGGCATAAAGAAAATACGATGGGAAAAAGTTCTTTCTGGAGCCTTGTTGTTTCGGAAACAGTGAAATGCGTTGTTGTAAGGAGGGAATCGTTATAGAGAGGGTCATTGTAGGGAAGGATCACTGTACGTACCAAGGAAGGTAAAATATGGTGTCGCTCTTGCACGAGCTCCAATCCAAAGGATTTCCGCCGGTGGTAGTTTCTCTTGTAACGATTGTATTGTTTCCCGACGGAAGTGTTTCAATCCGACCAGTTGACAATCTTGAGTTTTTTTCGCCCAAACATCTTCGGTTGCAGAGACCTGAATAACTGTATCAAAGAAGGCAAAATAAGTTTATAATAGAATTACTCATACTATTTAATGAAAAACAATAAAATGAGAACCGTAATTAATCGTCCGCCATGTTTGACCTTGTCCGTTATGTTTGACCTTGTCAGCCATGTTTGACCTTGTCCATTATGAGGCCCCTTAAGCCTGAGATCATTCTAAAGCTATTTGAGAATGATCTCAGACTCAGAAGTTTTATAAGCGTGGGCTCGGTTTGTATCCAGATGAGACGCCGAATAACTGTTTGCCACTTCTCGTTTGTCTGACGTAGAGAGACGCAGAGTAAATCGGCGTCTCATCAGGATTCAAACTGTTTGACACTCAACCATTCGTTTATTTACGGCGTCGTCATTTTCTGCAGACGAGATTTTATAAGGTTAAACTGACAGACTTAGCTTTCTACCGCTATGACCCCCCCCCCCCCCCTCCCACCCCCCGAATGTCAACGCCAATTTGAATCAGTTGAATTTCGCATCCGAGTGATAGACTCTACTTGCAATGCGTTTTAACATATTCTCTCATATTGACGACTTTTGTCCCATTCCCTCATATAGACGACTTTTGTCCCATTCCCTCATATAGACGACTTTTGTCCCATTCCCTCATATTGACGACTTTTGTCCCATTCCCTCATATTGACGACTTTTGTCCCATTCCCTCATATAGACGACTTTTGTCCCATTCCCTCATATTGACGACTTTTGGCGACTCTGTAAAAGTCACTTTGTGAAGCCATTGTGATAAATAGAGCATTTGCTGGGAAGGGTTAACCCTTTCCTCCATAAATATGCCTTTTTTCACCTCTGTAATAGTTACTTCTTAAAACCATTGTGATAGATAGAGCATTTGCTCCTTAGGAGCAAATGCTCTATTAATCACAATGGTTTCAAACTACGAAATTCTAAAAGTTTCCTTTTCTCTAATTAATGCTCCTTTTCAGTAGATTAATTCAAAGAGGTTAGCTCTAAAAATAACATATGAGGTAATGGGTTAAAACTGCCTGAATGACGTAAATCATGTGTTTATATGCTGAAAAGAAGTATATCGCAAGAATAAAAGAAGACGACACTGTGTCTATGTATATTATGATATTGAAGACCAGGTGTTATTCGTAAATGTATGTATCTCAGTGTTGTTATGTTTTCTGGTCCTTCGGGATCATTGGTTTTGATGTTTTTGATGATTTTGAAAATTGAATACTGTTGGGCCGATGCTGGGAGAGTGGGTGGTGTTGCAGTTGGGTCGGTGTTGGGGCATGAGCAGTGTTGCACTTTTAATTGCTGCTCATGAGCGGGCTCAATAAACCCGAGTCTACAATTATCTCTTTTCGGATTGCTACTTTCGCGTTTGAAGAATCTCCCACTTTCAGAATATAAGTATTTATTCGGGTTGCGTTTTATTTTTGTATTTGCTAGACATAGACCGATGATATTTTGTACAACAAAAATATTAGTTTCGACGGAAACAGTTAATTTTCTACCACAAGGGCATTTTCGATATAAATTGACAATCCTCATAATAATTATTGAACACTATAACATAAACCAGGTTTTATGTATAGGTTAGAGCTTATAAACTGCAGTCTTCGAAAATAAGACGACCGAATACGCGAGCGAAGCGAAGCGTGTTAGGCCGTCTTATTTTCGAAGACTGCAGTTTATAAGCTCTAACCGATTGAGTGATTGCCCTACTTTTCAACAGGCTGAGTTTATAAGCCCCGCCCACTGAGCAATGGCAGACCTGTATATAGTCGCGTGATTATGGTCCACCTAAAAGCCACACTCGGTTATGCAAAATACTCAGAAAACCCACCAATCAAACAAACGTGGTCTTTGTTATCCTACACAGTGTAACTGGTTTCGCGCTTTTTTCTTGTAAACTTTGCATTATTTGGCTGTGTCACGTAGTCAAATATTTCCCATCTGTGCGGAAACCATTTTTTACACAATTTTCTGTAGTCCAAATAATAATGGCCGACAGCAATCTGTACGCATCCCAAAAACTAAAATAAATTATTCTTGTGAAAGACGGCCGCAAAATCGCAATGAATATTTTAATGATAACCCTCTGCCTGATAGATCTAGTAAGTGACGCCTTGTGGTCACTTTTCAAGCCGAGAAGACCCGGATCAGCCATCTCTTATGTTGTCTGACCAGGGTATACTCGGTTTGCACAAACTTAAATCTGCAATGCTACCGAAACCCCGTATAGAAATACAGCTTATTAATATTAAACATTCATTATGGGCAGACTATTAAAATAAGAATAAACAAGTAGATCTAAGTATAGGTTAGAGCTTATAAACTGCTGTCTTCGAAATTAAGACGGCCGATAACGCGAGCGAAGCGAAGCGTTTTAGGCCGTCTTAGTTTCGAAGACTACAGTTTATAAGCTCTAACCGATTTAGTGATTGTCCTACTTTTCAACAGGCCGAGTTTATAAGCCCCGCCCATTGAGCAATGACAAACTTATATATAGTCACGTGATTATGGTCCATCTAAACCCACATCCGTTTATGCAAAATACTCAGAAAACCCACCAATCAAACAAGCGTCGTATTTTTTAATTTGCTCACGTGTTTATGTTTTGAAAATCCTACACAGTGAAACTGGTTTCGCGCCTTTTTCTTGTAAACATTGCCTTATTTGGCTTTGTCACGTAATCAAATATTCCCCATCTGTGTGTAAAATGTTTTACATATTTTTTCTGGAGTCCAAATAATAATGGCTGACAACAATGTGTCTTTTGACCTGCTGTCTGGCACGAGCTAGCAGACTGATAACCCTTTACCTTATAGTCACAGGGGTCTGGACCGCTTCATGGGGGTTTACATGTTCTATATAATAACAAGGGTTCCAACTAGCAGAACGGACATCCGTGTACCACAAGTACAAATATTAATGTAACTCTTGCAATTTCAATCATAATTTTGTAATTCTTTCGGCTATTGAAAGGCAATATATTTTACTATCAAATTAATATAATCTTCTCACGGTAACTTACGTGCAATTATCAATCCAACAACGATTTTCTCAAAATTTCACGTGTTTTCTGGGTCATTGACAAACGTTCGTTCACCCCGGTTTCACTATATCACAGCCATAACCTGACGATTTTCAGTTCAAAAGATAGTGTGGTTCAATAAAACAACCCAATTATATCACCAATCTCCATTTGTTTTGTCCTCTAAATAAGTAAGCAACTAGCAACAGCGGCCTTTCTGTCTGTCGTTACGTTTCTATTTCGGATGCTGCCATTTTGCAACAAATTTGAATGGAGCCATTTCATTGGATGAGCGAAGGAAAAGTTGGGAAATCCGTGACGTCACGTACAATGGCTCCTTCCTCGACGATTTGTAGCAAATTGACAAAACTCGCTAATTTTACATCATTCTTTTGATGCTGGGGACTAAAAATTGGAGGTGGGTGATAGAATTGATTCGTTTTATTGAACCACGCCATTTTTTAAACTGCAAATTGCCAGGTTATTGCTGTGATATAGTGAAACCAGGGTGAACGAACGTTTGTCAATGACCCAAATAACACGTGAAATTTTGAGAAAATTATTGTTGGATTGATACTTGTTCATAAGTCACGGTAATAAGATTATATTCATTTGATAGAAAAATATATTGGCTTTCAATAGCCGAAAGACTTACAAAACTATTAATTAAATTGTAAGAGTTACAGTCACATTTGTACTCGTGGTACACGGATATTCGTTCTGCTAGTTGGAACCCTTGTTATTATATAGTACATGTAGACCCCCATGAAGCGGTCCAGACCCCTGTGCTTATAGTAAGTAACGCCTGTGGACCACTTTGCAAGCCGAGAAGACCCAGATCAGAAGCTCATATGCTGTCTGATCAGGGTCTACTCGGTTTACACATTAAAATCTTCACTTCTACCGAAACCCCATATAATACAGCTTATTAATATTAAGCATTCATTATGGGCAGATTTATTATTGAAATAAGAATAAACAGGTAAAGGCTTAAAGTTAAAAGATTACATGTTTGATTGTTTATGTTTTGTTGAACGGATTACGGTTTCAAATACAGGGTTTTTGTCTTATTTCCTGATTTATTTGCTTATTTACATTAGTCCTTTTTCAACAATCCTGCTTCAATAGGTGGGATGTTTCTCGATTTATTTTGTTTTTTTAGTCCACGGTAGCCCAATTACTAGATCTATAATTATGTCTCTCAGTTGTTTTCATCTTCACGGTCTACACACGTGAACACTTGCACTTATGTGTACACTCGTTCGCGTGTCGGTAACGTCATAACATAGCAACTCGTTTTGTCTAGCAGTGGGCGGAGTTTTGTTGCACATGCGCACTGTAAGGTTTGTCTTCGAAAGTTAGAGTCGATTTTATAAAATTATGAGGATTTGATTCTGAAAAATGTCAAGAATACGGCTCGTTGATTGGCTGGAAAAGTAGGGCAATCACTAAAGGCTTTAAAAGTTTACATGTTTGGTAGTTAACGTTTTGTTGAACGGATTAAGGTTTTAAATACAGGATTGTTCTTCTTATTTCCTGATTTATTTGATTATCTATATTAGTCCTAGAGTCTGAAAAATATCAAGAATGCGGCTCGTTGATTGGATGGAAAAGTAGGACAATCACTAAGATGTTATTGAAAATATGCGTTTATCACTTTAAGCTATTGAGAAACTATTGACCAATGGTCAAACAGCTGACGAGATGCCAAGTAACTCGGCGTCTCATTTAGATCCAAACTGTTTGCATATTTAAGTTAGGTCACGGATAGCGGGATAAGGTTTAAAGTAGGGCTAACTCTTTCCTTCATATAAACATAGATAAGGTTTAAAGTAGGGCTAACTCTTTCCTTCATATAAACATAGATAAGGTTTAATGTAGGGCTAACTCTTTCCCGCATATAAACATAGATCATGTTTAAAGTAGGGCTAACTCTTCCCCTCATATAAACATAGATAAGGTTTAAAGTAGGGCTAACTCTTCCCCTCATATAAACATAGATAAAGTTTAAAGTAGGGCTAACTCTTTCCCTCATATAAATATAATTATAAAAAACCTTTTCAAGACAGTTGGAAGCAGAATAGACCCAGATCTGGCTCTGCTCTGTTTGCTTATGGGATAATGATATATCTGACTCTAAAGTTTCTACCATACGGATAAAGCACCGCGTGTGCATATGCCGTTATAAAAAAAATCAGCTAATAAATATTCATGATGTCTATTTCTTACATGAATATTCAACAGCGAAATTATCAAATCCGAAGAACGAGAGACGGGTCCTGTAAATCTATATATGAACCTGTCAAATATAATAACAAACGTAATTACATTTATATTGTTTACATAAGAGGCAGCAGCGACTGATATTTACGTCAGTTACATAAGAGACGAAAGTACATGTAAGTAGCATAAACTTCATAAACTTTTAGCCGGTCGGACAAATATTTCATCAATAAAACCTTGTTATATGCATATTGCAAAACAAACTATCTTCAATTCAAAGCCACCAATAGAGCGTCAAATAGTTTGGATCCTGATGAGATACCGAGTTTCATATGGATCCAAACTGTTTATATAAGGTGATCACAGTTTGTATGTAACAGACTAAAGTTTAAGATGTAACAAAAGTACAGAGAACCTTCCAAAGCGACCAGTTAACCCTTTCCCCTATTCTATATTTAGACCAAAAAAAGTTCAATACCTACTGAATTTTCAAGGGAAAAAAATAGTTATAATGAAATATGGAATGTGGAACATTGTAGCCGTTTTGGAAACTTAAGAAATACATCTATCAAATTGAATTAGCAAACAGAGCAGACCTTGATCAGATGACTCCTATAGGAGCTGTCTGATATGGGTCTACTATGTTTGCAGATGCGTGAAAAGACGTTTATATGAAGGAAAGGGTTAATACATGGACATACGAATACACATTCATGTCTATTGGTCTATTGTGTCTACTGGTGACGGTTTCATGTCTATTGGTCTATTGTGTCTACTGGTGACGGTTTCTTAATGCAGGGTGAAGGTTATTCAGAACACTCCTATTAGGAGTTTTCTGCATAACTTTTCATCCTGCATTAATTTACAGCCTGGCTTCAAGATCCAGGATTTACATCTCTTTCAGGTGGTTGCTATAGAGATATTTTACTGCATCTGAAGTGTTTCAGGAAATGAGTTATTAGTAGGCTATATATAGTTTATATTCCTGGTATCATTAAGTTAACCCTTTCCTCCATAAATACCCCTTTATACGCATTTGCAAACAGAGCAGACCCTTATCAGACGGCTCCAGTAGGAGCCGTCTGATCTGGGTCTGATCTGTTTGCTTATGATATGATATAGATATGATTCTACAATTTCTACCATGGTCAAAAATTCCGTGTACTGTTATGACAATTAATGTAGTTAATATTCGTGAAATCAGTATT
The DNA here is from genome assembly GCA_963576725.1 of Azorinus chamasolen. Lineage (NCBI taxonomy): Eukaryota > Metazoa > Mollusca > Bivalvia > Cardiida > Solecurtidae > Azorinus > Azorinus chamasolen. Next base: position 77,571,770 of record OY755248.1, read on the forward strand.
TCTTACATGAATGTTTGTTTATGAAATAATATAGATCTAATACTACAGTTTCTGCCATGGTCCAAAACTACATGTTTTCATGTTCTATTATAAAAAAAAATTAATGATATCTTACATGTATATAAATATTCATGCAGTATGAAAAGGGCTAAACCACAAGTTTCAAGTAATAATAGTAAGAAGACAGTAGTAATTGTTAAAATGGACAATGGAGGGTAAGGTTTAACCATATACAATGAGCAATTCTCGTCCACAACTTTTATCGTGTACTTCAATTCTAACAAGTACAGATTTCCTCCATTTCTTGGAGAGAAAAGTTACTCGCTGTCTCATCATGATCCAAACTGTTTTTCAGATGTAATCATGAATTAGCCAGTAGAGTGCTTAACCCTCTCCTCCATAATTATGCCTTTCTACGCCTTTGCAAACAGAGTAGACCCATATCAGACGGCTCCTATAGGAGCCGTCTGATCAGGGTTTGCTCTGTTTGCTTATGGTATAATATAGATACGAATCTACATAGTCTGCTGTTATAACAATAGATGTAATTATAATTGATGATGTTATTATTTCTTACATGAATAAAGTAAAGGGATTTAGGTTACAATTCATACAGTTCAAGAACATTCTAGCAATAGGTTTGAGTGTATCATCTCCATTTAACCTTTCACTGTATATCGCCTTTCTTTGCACACAGGGTAGACCCAGATCAGATTCTGTAGGAGCTGTCTAATAAGGGTCTGTCTGTCTATGGAATTATAGAAATCTGAGTCATCAATTTCTGCCAATGCAAGATAATCATGTGTACATATGCTATATTTAGAATTCAGCTGATAATTAATATTCATGATGTTATTCTTTCTTAAATGAATATTCAACAGGGAAAACATCAATAATGTCCATATCTCAGGGGTTTAGAAGAATTGTCTCCTTTAACCCTTCGCTTGCTAATCACGTCAATATACCTACCTGTAAATAGTGAAGACCCAGATGAGACAGCTCCTGTAGGAGCTGTCTCATCAGGGTCTGCACTATTGACAAGTTGATTGCACAACCAGTGCACTCCACAGCAGTGATTGCACAGCGATATACTTGTACACAGTGGAGATATATGAAATTATACAACAGGGCATGGGTAACGAAGGAGAAATGTATTTTAAAATTCAGCAAGCGAAGGGTTAAGTATCATCTTGAGAGCAATATCTCTCTTTAATAATCGTCCCTGGTTCAGTTTCTGAAACCTCAGATCGAACAGTTTTCCAATCACTAAAATTATGATTTTCAAATGTTGAATGTTGAGTTTCGTTTAGAATATATGAATCAAACCAGTTGAATACTGTATGACTGTAAATATACTGTAAATACTGTACTGAAATATGTATGCAAATGAAATAGTATGGTTGTAGTAACTAATACAATGCTGTGTTCTGATTTTATAAAGTATAGGTCTCTAGATTAGAATTTAAAGAATTTGGGAAAATATCTCCCAATTTGATTGTGTGTTGATAAAAATTTATTGTAACTATTTAGCCCTATCTTCATAGATGTAAAGGTAAAGGTAAATGTGATGTTTATAGTCTGGAACTACATACAGTGTACATATTCTCCCGACTTCACAATTTATCCCCTGATCACTGGGATGAAAGTCGGCCATTAACACTCGGCGCCCAAGGCAGCCATGGCACATTGGCTTATTTCCCTCACAGGTACCCATTTATACACCTGGGTGGAGAGGAGCAAACGTGGGATGCATTTTTTGCTCAGAAAAATTCTGATAGTCCGATGGCAGGATTCGAACCGGGGACCTTTCGATCCCAAGTCCAACGTCCTACCACTGGACCACCACTCCCACTAGATGTACATTGTAACGCCTTTGAAAACAGAGTAGACCTAAATCAGCATATGTCCTATTTACAGCTCCTGTGAGTGCCAAGCTTCCCTGTGTATAGCTGCCCAGAATCAACATTATAAAACAGAATCAAATCGATGCACATAATGGTTATTTTATTTTAACATGACTAGTTTTCAAACCATTACGACAAATAGAGTATATTTACAAATACTTTATCTAAAACAATGACTTCAAACTACACAATTCTGATTTTTCATTATTCTATTAAGTGCCCTTTTTCAGTAGAATTAATCAACGAGATAGGGTCTAAAAAAAAGCCTGTAAAGGAATAGGTTCAGCGTATTGAGGGAAATCTTACATGTATACAAAAATAAGGTGGACCAGTAAACAAATTCTTACCATCTGAACCATTCTTGGAACTGGGGTCAGCCAAAATCACTCTCAGTAAAATGTAAATGACGATTTCTGCACTCGCTTTCCACATCTTCGAATCAACAGGAAACTTTCACATTCTGAATGCGGAAAACCATAATATACTTCATATTTCCTCCTTAAACGGTTTCATTCCTTTATGCATAATGTATTTATCGCCAGAACGTAAATTTAAATGTCCTACATTTCTACCCATTCCCGTTAACCCTTTCCGCGCCAAATTTCTAATTGTCTTCTGCAATCCAATTTTGTCAAATCATTCGGTAAAATAAGGAAATAAGATAAAAAAAACCTGCAACTTTCAAAGGAATAAAGCACAAATATAGCAACAGAGTTTGAGACAAAAAGTTAAGTCCCTGATCAGACGCCACCTTGAAAAGGCGGCGTCTGATCTGGGACTGCATAATTTGTCGTGGTGCTTTTTTCGATATTGGCGGTGAAAGGGTTAAATACTTTCTCCAAACAAATTAACCATTTGCTCCGGTACCATAACCGGTCTTTAGATGTTAGCTTAATGCAGGGTGAAGCTTATGCTTAAAGCTCCATTATTTTCATTCTTCATTAAGCCTTTACTCCCTAAATACGCCTTTGCAAACAGAGTAAACCCAGATCAGACGGCTCCTGTAGGATCCGTCTGATCAGGGTCTGCTCTCTTTGCTTATGATATTTTATATATCCAACAGTTTCTGCCATGACTCAAAATTCAAGTGTCCATGTGCTATTATAACACTTAATCTAATTAATATTCATGTGATTATTTCTTACGTGAATATTCATGTAGTTAAGGGATAATTCAACTGACCCTTATTCGCGACCCTACTCAATTTTTCCAACAGTATGAATCCAAATCAGACGCCAAAGAACTCAACAGGATCCAAACTGTTTCACATTCCCATGATTTTAACAAATAAATTGAAGACAGCTCCTATCTGATATCAGATCCCGAGGTTTTAAAACGTTTTGCCTGAGTCTGAGATCATTCTCAAGGATCTGATTGGTCATCTGGGTCTTCGCTATTTACAGGTAGGTATATTGACGCGAATAGCAAGCGAAGGGTTAAGTGGTCATTCATTTATTGAATAAAATAGTCTTAAAAAGCAGGTGATTGCTTAATGCATGGCAAAAGTAATACAGAAAGCTTTCTGCATTACTTTTAACCTGCATTAAGCTACCACCTCAATTTTTCCAACAGTATGAATCCAAATCAGACGCCAAAGAACTCAACAGGACCCAAACTGTTTCACACTCCCATGATTTTAACAAATAAATTGCAGACAGTTCCATTCTGAAATCAGGTCCCGAGGTTTTAAAAGTTTTGCTTGAGTCTGAGATCATTCTCAAGGATCTGATTGGTCAGATTATGAGCTTGCTCAGAATCTGACCAATCAGATACTTGAGAATGATCTCAGACTCACACTCAGGGGTTTTATAACCTTAGACCCAGAAGCAAAACGATAATCTCAGCATATACAATTTATTTGGCGGCCAAAGACTGACCATTTTCCCTCTTATAAACACATTTCCATGACTTAACAAAAAGGGCAGACCTAGATCAGGCTGCTCTTGTAGGACCGTCTGATCAAGATCTTCTCTGTTTTCTTATGAAATTATAACATCTACGACTACGTTTTCTACAAATACTCAATCATCTTTATAAAAAAAGGGTTTATTGCGTTTCAATTCCTTTCTTATTGAAACAAGGCAATTATTAACCTTTAAGCTACTGAATAATTAAAACCGACTCCTCCCTTTCTGAATATTAATTAGACCATTGTATCAACATTGATCATCGAAGATTCAAGTACATTTTATGTCAAAATGAGCAAACTCTGATCAAAGTGCGCACTAGGGAGCCCTTTCATCTGGGTATACACTGTTTTCAAACATATCATCGCTAAACCTCTTACTGTTTCACTGCGAAATAATCCATTGTTTGTATTCCTTTTCCTTGTCACTCACGTGCAAGTATCCAGCATTACAGTGTCTGGTAAGATCTGCCTATTGCCAGTTATAATAAGGATAACTAAATCTACATACAGTAAAACCTGTCTTAAGTGGTCATTCATTTATTGAATAAAACAGTCTTAAACAGCAGGTGCTTGCTTAATGCAGGGCAAAAGTAATGCAGAAAGCTCCTATATGAGCTTTCTGCATTACTTTTAACCTGCATTAAGCTACCACCTGCCTTAAAGACCCATAATTAGAGCTCTTTTTGATGGTCGCTTAAGACAGGTTGTATTGCACCTTTGTGTTCATGTATCTATGTTCAGTGAAACTCCTCTAAACCGGGGTAGAGAATAATTTAGATACTTTTAGACGACAGGAGGTAGCTTAATGCAGGTAAAAGTAATACAGAAAGCTCCTAGAGGAGCTTTATGCATGACCATCACCCTGCATTTAGTTGCCACCTGTCTCCAAGACCGATATTTATACTAAATTGAACGTCCATTTTAGAGGAGGTTTACTGTTTAACATACATGTCCTGTTTGACTAAAAAAATTACTATTGTCATCATTTGCAGAGAGTTGTTAATCTTCAGCATGGTGTTGGCGAATATGTGTAAACCTTTGAAATCAGAATTCAAATGAGATGCAAAATTCCTCCACGTTTTATCAGGATCAAAACTGCTTGCCGCTCTGGCTGTGTTATTTGAAACAACAAAACCGGAAAATAAAATCTGAAATCTTAAGAATACGACATTTTGTACTGACCAAATAGTTCCTTTACACAGCGAGCAAACGGCGAATACAGTCAACCCCCTCTAAACATTAAATTTAGTATAAATACATGTATCGGTCTTGGAGACATGTGACAGCTTAATGCAGAGTGAAAGTCATGCAGCACTTTCTGCACGATTTACACCCTGCATTAAGCAGCCACCTGCCTTAAAATATCTAAAATCTTCTCAACTAGAATTCCGGTTTAGAGGAGGTTTACTGTAGATCTCCACATGTTTCCTCGAAATGGTGCGCCATCTACTTCAGGCTCTTGGAAGAGACAAGTTTCTCTACGGACATAGTCCCTATACTGGCGCCGAAAGTATCGAGAAGACGAGAAAGTCCAAACACACACATATATATATATATATCTCCAAAGCAAAGTAGAGCCAGCCATAAACACTTAACCCATTCTCTCATAAAAAAGCGTGTTTTCACGCATTTGCAAACAGAGTAGACCCAGATCAGACGGCTCCTACAGGAGCCGTCTGATCAGGGTCTGCTCTGTTTGCTTATGGAATTTGATAGACCAGTTCCTTTAGTTTCTAAAATGGCTACAATATTCCACCTTGCATATTTCATTTTCATATGTACATGTATCTATTTTGTCCATAAATATTCAATAAGTATTGAAATTTGGACTACATGTAGAACAGGGAAAGGGTTAAATCTTTACTTCAAGAATATACATGAGAAACATATTAATTTCATGAATATTAATTAGCTGATTTTTTTTAAAAATGGTAAATGTTTATTATGAACATTGGAGGTTTTTAGTTTTTTTGGCAATGACAAAACCTGTAGAATCTGGGCCCATGCTTAAAAAACCTTTTAGTTGAGTCTGAGTTCGTTCTCAAGCTTTTGATTGGTCAGATTTGAGTTCTCAAGCTTTTGATTGGTCGGATTTGAGCCAAAGGCTCAAATCTGACCAATCAAAAACTTGAGAACTTACCCATACTCAACTAAACGTTTTATAAGAATGGATACAGATCCATATAAGTCCATAAGCAAGCAGAACATACCCTGATCAGACAGCTCCTACATGAGCTATCTTATCTTGATCTACTCTGTTTGCAAATGAGTGAAGGGTTAAAGTGTTGGGACCGAACATTTGCAAACAGTGTTGATCCAGATCAATTGGTTCCGATCTTGACCAGAAGTAAGTTATGCTGGCTACTTATTGACCCGCCCTCGAGTCATGATGTCATTATTTCTTACAGGGATAGTCATAAAGTTTTGGTGTACACTAGCCCTTTACCGCCTTAACACTTCTAGCCCAGAGCATCTGACTACAGATCTCTACCTTTTTCTCCATGAATATTCATGAAAGAAATGATTACATAATGAATATTAATTAGATTAATTTTTACAATGGCAAATTAACACCTGAAAAATTTGCCAAAGCAGAAACTGTAGAATCATATCTATATTATTACAAAGGCAAATAAAGCAGACCCTTATCAGATGGCTTCTATAGGAGCCATCTGATCTGGGTATACTCTGTTTGCAAAGGCGTAGAAAGGCGTCTTGATGGAGTAGACGGTTAATGAAAATGAAGGAGCATTTTAACTTCCGTAATTTGCAGTCGATGACAGTGGTTTGTATATTGTTACTCGTTAAGGGTGCTTGAAGTGTCAGTTCATCTTAACCCTTTCCCTTATGTAAGCGCATTTTGACGCATCTGCAAACAGAGTAGACCCAGATAAGACGGCTCCTATAGGAGCCGTCTGATCAGGGTCTACTCTATTTGCTTATGTTGTAACATAGATCTGATTCAGCAGATTCTGCCTCATCCGAATGTCCTGTGTTCATATGCCATTATAAAAAAAAATCTTGTTAATATTCATGACATCATTATTTCCTACATGAATATTCATCAGGGAAAGGATTAAAGCATTGTTGTCTCTTTTCTGAGAGAAAGTTCATTAGTATTCTAAAGTGCCCCTATGTATTAAACCATACAGTGCGGGTCACGAGTCGCTAATTTCCTTTTGCAAACAGTGTAGACCAAGATGAGAGAGCTCCTAAGGGTCTGTACTGTTGGTCATGATACCCATTTCTTTAGAAAAATCCCTAACTATTCACCGGTTTGAAATTTGGAACAGTCCATTTGAAAATTCAGCGATGTAAGTGTTAACCGAACTGGTGGACAGCGTCCTTAACCTGTAGCCTACCATGAGCTGATGAGTAAATATCCTTGCAAACAGTTTGGATCCAGATGAGACGCCGAGTAACTCGGCGTCTCATCAGGATCCAAACTGTTTGACATTGCATTTGGTACACTAATTAATCATAGCTTGACTTTTGAAAATGTAGTAGGTGCAAATAATTCTACAAAATAAATTTGCTCAGCAGGCTAAAGGTTAAAAGGTGGCACTAGGCGAACCGTGTAAACCTCAAGGAACCCTCTGATCTGGGTATGTACTGTTTGCTGAGTCCATTGATATCAAAGGCCATTTTGTTTGTTGTGACCCCTTCAAATATGAATGGTTTTAAAAAATAAGATCTGGGAATTAAATGATGAGCACCATTATAAGAGGTTGAGCGCACGTCTATTACAAGAGTTTAGGCACACGTCTATTATAAGAGTTTGGACATACGTGCATTATTAGAACTTGGGCGCACATCCATTATTAGAGTTTGGGCACAAGTGCATTATTAGAGTTTGGGCGCAAGTCCATTATAAGATGTTGGGCACACATCCATTATTAGAGTTTCGGCACACGTCCATTATTAGAGTTTGGGTGCATAACCATTGTAAGAGTTTGGGCACACGTCCATTATTAGAGTTTGGGCACACGTCCATTATTAGAGTGTGGACACGTGTGCATTATTAGAGTTTGGGCACACGTCCATTATTAGAGCATGGGCACATGTGCATTATTAGAGTTTGGACACATGTCCATTATCAGAGGTTGGGCACATGTGCATAATTAGAGTTTGGGCATACGTGCATTATTATAGTTTGGGCACACATCCATTATTAGAGTTTGGCCGCATGTCCATTATTAGATGTTGGGCACATGACCATTATTAGAGTTTTGGCACACGTCCATTATTAGAGTTTGGACACACGTCCATTATTAGAGTTTGGGCACACGTGCATTATTAGTGTTTGGGGACACGTGCATTATTAGAGTTTGGGCACACGTGCATTATTAGAGTTTGGGCACATGTGCATTACTAGAGTTTGGGCAAACGTGCATTATTAGAGTTTGGACACACGTACATTATTAGAGTTTGGGCACACGTCCATTATTAGAGTTTGGACACACGTCCATAATTGGAGTTTGTGCACAGGTGCATTACTATAGTTTGGGCACACGTGCATTATTAGAGTTTGGGCACACGTCCATTATTAGAGTTTGGGCACACGTGCATTATTAGTGTTTAGGCACAGATCCATTATTGTGCATATGTCCATTATTAGAGTTAGTGCATACATTCATTATTAGAGGTTGGGCACATGTGCATTATTAGAGTTTGGGCACACGTGCATTATTAGAGTTTGGGCACACATCCATTATTAGAGTTGGGGCACACATCCATTATTAGAGGTTGGACACATGTCCATTTTTAAAACGAACTAAGGGGTGACGCTTGTCCCGCTGTGGAAAATGTCCGATCATCTTGAATCTGGTTCAATATTTACTGCTTTCGACTGTATCAAGTGTTTCAGAAACTATTTACCGAGTGTCAAACAGCATGACATTTTATGACACGTCATTTACTCGGTATTTCGTCTGTATAAAACCTGCTCCCAAACGCGAGCCAGGTCGTGGATAGTAGAATAAGAATCGAAGTCATAAAGGCAGGAAATACAGTACTTTACTACATTGTCCTCGTAAATAAAAGATGCAAGGACATAATTGTGTTCTTGAGTGGTTCATATATCTCCATATAACTTCATTTCTTTCCTGTTCGTTAGACAAAAACTTTCCCCAACTTACATGTACAGTTTCAGCAAAGGAAAGTCTTCATTGGAAATATAAAATCTCTCTTTTGCGACCGCTTAACCCTTCGCTTGCTGTTCACGTCAATATACCTACCTGTAAATAGTGAAGACCCAGATGAGATAGCTCCTGCAGGAGCTGTCTCATCAGAGTCTGCACTATTTACAAGTTGATTGTGCAACCAGTGCACTCCACAGCAGTGATTGCACAGCGAAATACGTGTACACAGTGAAGATATATGTAATTATACAACAGAGCATGGATAAAGAATGAGAAATGTGTTTTAAAATTCAGCAAGCGAAGGGTTAATGCATAAACGTAAACTATTAGAGCAGGTGGTTGCTAAATGCAGAACGAAGGTAATGCAGAAATCTGCTCTAGGAGCTTTCTGCATCACTTTCGTCCTGCATTAAGCTTCCGCCTATATTATGTTTTGTAAATACAAAGAATAAGACTCTTGGTGGTCGTTTAAAACATTAAACTGTACCTAGATATCTTAAAACGAATCTGTGATTTATTTGACAAATAGTTTGGATCTAAACTGTCTGACATTCAACTCAGGACATTTTCAGTTTGAAATAAGCAGCCAGTTGTCTTAACGACCTATAATAAGATGTATTGACTTTTAATCCTTTACTCTCTACGCCTTTGCGAACAGGACAGACCTAGATCAGGAGGCTCTTTTTTGAGCCGTATGACCAGGATCTGTTCTGTATGCTTATGTCATACATGCATGATACATTTGACTTTACTGTTTCTACGATGACCAAAATTTCGTGTGTCAATATGTCAAGTATAAAAAATCAGCTAATCAGTATTATTGATGTCATTTATTCAACAAGGAAATGCTAAAGGCAGATAAACACTGCAGTAAACTATCTCTGTACTAAACACTTTAACCCTTTCCTTCGTATAAACGCATTTTCATGTATTTGCAAACAGAGTAGACCCAGATCAGACGGCTCCTAAAGGAGCGTCCGATCTGGGTCTACTCTGTTTGCGTTTTGCGTGAAAACACATTTATATGAAAGAAATGGTTAATCTATTACGCCATAGAGACGCCTATTGATGCATTTGAAAACATGGTAGAATCAGATCAGTCAGCTCATGTAGGGGATGTCTGAATAGGATATGCTCAATTTGCTTATGAAATAATCTGTATCTGATTCTGGTACATGTTATCTGCCATGGCCAAAATATCACGTGTTCATAAGTTTAGACACTTATAACAGTAAGTATCCTTGATGGCATCAGGGTCCATGCTTATAAAGCTTTTAGTTGAGTCTGAGATCGTTCTCAAGCTTTTTATTGGTCAGATTTGAGCCTTTGGCTCAAATCTGATCAATCAAAAGCTTGAGAACTCAAATCTGACCAATCAAAAGCCTGAGAACGAAACTCAGACTCAACTAAAAGCTTTATAAGCATGGACCCAGTTCTTAAATGAATATCCATGAGGTAAATGGATAATATTGTATGAGTGTAGATAGATGGACAGATAGATATATTTATTTCGGTAGAAAGTGTACATCACAGGGCAATAACAACCAGGAGCAAAACACAAACAGCCATGAAATGTGCACAAATACGAACAAGGAAACATACATTTTCCTTATTTCCATCGTGGTGGCATGACATAGACAATCACGAAATGTTATCATAAAATGCTTATCACAGACATTTCTACTGAATTCACATAAATTATGATATAGTAATTACATTATACACCAAACATTTTTGTTAACATGCCAAATGCATTTTGTTCTATGGAAAGCCAACTTGGATACGTTGCATACATAAAACACATCTAGATGATATATCAAGTAAAGATATGATATACATTTACATTAGACTTATCACAGACATTATAACGTTGGCAGTTACTAGATGAAAATATAGAGGAGGTATATTCAGAAGCTTACATTGAGGGCTTGGTGCAAAACTATTCTAACTCCTTCACTTTGTGAAGGAGTTAGAATAGTTTTGCACCAAGCCCTCGACATGTGCATACAAGTTTCATATGCATTTACATCCCTTCTAAACCACCTCGTTGGCAATATCAATTTATAGATAAACTGACAGAAAGTATAGAATTCAGATAATAAACCTATCTACCTTTAAAAGTATTGAGCCACAAAGGTCTAACATTGACTGATAAGTCCTACCTTTAAAAGTCTTGAGTCACAAAAGCTCTAACAATGACTGATAACATTTTAAAGTTGATAAGTTGTTCTTCTTCTTCGTGATCGAAAGACGAACATACAATTACGACAGAACCTGTCTTAATCCTTTCCTTGTTCTATGTTATTTCCAAATTTCAATACCTACTGAATATTCATTGACAAAAACGTTATACATTATGTAATGAATTATGGAAGGTAGAACATTGTAGCCATTTTAGAAAATAAAGAAACAGAACTATCAAAATTACATTGGCTTACAGAACAGATCATGACCAGACTGCTCCTATAGGAGTCATCTGATCTGGATCTACCATACCCTGCAAATGCGTAAAAAGATATTTATATTTATGTGAGGGAAAGGGTTAAGCGGTCATTCATTTATCAAACATACCAGTCTTAAAAAGCAGGTGGTTGCTTAATGAAGAGCAAACGTAATGTAGAAAGCTCCTATAACTGTATTACTTTTGACCTGCATTAAGCTACCATCAGCCTTACAGACCAATTTTTAGACATCTTGTTGGCGAGGTTCTACTATAATTATAATAGATATCACTGTTTGGTTACCTCTTCTTTTATATAAACACTTTTCGCCGCCTCTGCAAACTGAGTAGACCCAGATAAGTAGGTTCCAATAAGAGCCGTTTGATCATGATCTACTGTGTTCACTTATGAAAGTGTAATAGATCAGACTACAGTTTCTACCAGTACCAACTTTCAATGTATACGTATGACATTATAAAACTTCAGTTAATAAATATTCATGATGTCATTGTTTATTACATTCAATAGGCTATTTGGCTAATACCATTTATTTTTTTTAAACCAACGTTTTAATAGTCTAGCCCCCGATTCCCTAACACACAAACTTGTATATATTATCAGGATGCTAGGTGATGCCCCAATGACAAGACCCAGCTTCAGACCTTTTTAAATATTTCGGGCGTTCCGTGAGGTGACAATGTCTTGAGCCAAACACAGCACAGGGCTTGAAACTATAAAATTGATGTGGCTGGGCTATGCTAGCCGATGATGATAGTATGGTGTTCTGAGGCTACTTTGCCTGAGACGAACACTATGAAAACATGAAATTATATACAAAAACCTATGTTATGGTGATCAACAATACCTCAGCTTTGGGGCCAAGAATTAAACAATAAACTATAACTGTGAACAACTACTACAGCCCCAAGCCAGCGAGACGGCTGGTCGATGCCTCAACTTCAAAATGGTGCTTGGAACAAAATCCTCAAGCTATGTCATGAAACTGTATAAATGTGAGCTATATAACCCTAGACTATGCGAGTTGAGACCCTAAGCATCAAACCCTGTTGAAACCTGTGGTTTGAAGCTATCTCAACACTATTGTGACTTCGAACCTACGTATCAGAGCATGTCTCAAAGCATGTATGTAACTCTACGCTCTGAAACCTATCTTGAGCAGTGCATGAAACCTGCTTCAAGAAGCTTATAAAACTAACGCTTTGAAGCCCTTCTGCAGTATGTTCCGAGCCCGGCTCGAAAACACTGCCTCAAAAAGACGGCTTCAAAAAGACAGCCTCAAAAAGTATAACCTCAAAAAGACGACCTCAGGCAGACGGTTCAGCAACGCTCCGAACCCTGAGCACGGTCTTCTCAGCAAACCTGCTTCAAACCGAATATAACCCCAGGCTATATCAGTCTGAGCAACACTATCTCAATGCCTCAGCTACTCTGAGACCGCTATGAAATAGCAGTATAATATTATTAAAGGCTGGTTGGACAGTCTTAAACGTGCAATTTTCATGCCCAAAGAGAGAACTCAGAGGACAGTTACTTAGCCCATTCAAAGAACAGGTAACTGCACAATTACGTTGCCCAAGCAGACAATATATTCGCCAGTCTTTAACCTAAATGAGTGCAATACTCTATCAGTCAAAAACCAATGATATAGCTTCTATACATAAGTATATAAAGCCGTCACTGAAAGTTCTATGAATATTCAGTGCCCTGATCACAAAAAAACCAGCAGTGATCGTTGAATAAGCTTGCGCCAGTCTCAGCATTTGTATACAGCTTCCATTAGTTTGAGGTACTTCAGAAAACTAGCATATAAACATTTTATTCATATTAATTATTTCGATTGACCAACCGCCTCACTCATTTGAATATATACACAGTACTAATTTTTATAAGGTATAAAACAAACAAAATGAAGTTTAAAAGTGAACTTACTTTTATAAACAACAAATCAATGAAATCTAACTAACAATTAAAAAAGGGAGATAATCCTGTATATACAAAACTACAGTTAACTCAAATCGCTTACCTAGCGATATACTACAGGTTTTCTTGACATATATGAACACGTTTTTACAATGAAAAAGTTACTGGTAAGTCTTAAAATACGGGAAAACTCGCAGAAAGTGGCAGCAAAGGAATGATAACCTAATATAATATTTAGAATTGATCAGTGTTGATGTCCCTTAGCTAGTGACACTTAATTTCTTTCAGACTACATTTTTAATATTTTAACTCTTGATTTCCTAACAAACAAAATTATATGAAACCCTAATATATAATTGGGTTATTGCAAAGAGTTATGTGATAGAAAACGTAATAAATTATCAAAGGAACCATGAACAGACGGTTTTTGACTTATTGACTTTATAACAAGGATACAGTGGACGAAACTTCTTGTTTAACCCTTTCGGCGCCAAATGTCTAATTATCGTCTGCCATCCAATTTGTTAACCCATTCGGTACAATAAGGAAATGAGATAAAATCTAAATAAATACAAATTGCAAAGGAATAAAGCACAGCTATAGAGATTGAGACAAAAAGTGAAGTCTCTGATCAGACGCCGCCTTGAAAAGTCGGCGTCTGATCTGGGACTGCACTACTTGTCGTGGTGCATTTTTGCAACATTGGCGGTGAAAGGGTTAAGCGAGCAACTTTTAATCAGACATGTGTTAGACAATACAAGGGAGGTTACTTTAGCATTTTAGAAAATTACTAAATAACTTGAGCAGAAGTAATCTTCCTTAACCTATTGACATCCCATTTCTATAAAAACTCTTAAATCACATGAGTAACAACTAGCTTTACATTTCATTAAATGAGAGATACCGGTAATATAACGTCAACGTCTTTGATCACTGTAATCAATAGCGATGCTATGACGACTAGAATCATATTGTGACTAGAATTAATATCATGACTATCTCCCTTGACTGTGATATCTAGAATTAAAATGTAACTCACTACATTAGTTTTTATCAACTTATAATGCCCTTGAATCTATAGTCTGTCACTTATTCAGTATGAACTCTCTCTCAGTCCACAAGAAACATATACTCATTAACTATTCTAGAATTGTTTTAGGCATATGGTTGTATGCCTATTTGAAATATCTGCATATTCTGTGTGAGGTTATTAAATAGACAGTTAGCTAATTCTTAATATCTGTTAGACATACTTGTGAAGTTGTAACTGATTCTATCACTGACATTTATAAATGTTGTTCTAATTTACTTTGTTCACTCAGATTGTGACATAATCTTAAAAGTAAGCCGGTGGCCTAGTGTTTCTCTTTGATCTAGACATGTCAATCTGAGCGTGTGGCCTAGTGTTTCTCTTTGATCTAGACATGTCAATCTGAGCGTGTGGCCTAGTGTTTCTCTTTGATCTAGACATGTCAATCTGAGCGTGTGGCCTAGTGTTTCTCTTTGATCTAGACATGTCAATCTGAGCGTGTGGCCTAGTGTTTCTCTTTGATCTAGACATGTCAATCTGAGCACTCTGATCTTTCCCGTGATTTCGATTTGATTATCAAGAATGATTATTTATTCATTTTCGTCAATGCACATGTCTACAAATCCTTTTACTCTTTACTTCATATAAGCGCACACATTTGTAAATGGAGTAGACCATAATTTCCAAGTTTATTTGTATAAATGCAAACGGAGTAGACCCAGATCAGCGAAATTGGCAGCAACAGTAGTTTATCAACTCTGTCTATATTCGATCGAGGAAACACCGGTCTTAACCCTTTCCCTCATATCAACGCTTTATCGCAAACAAAGTAGACAAAGACCAGACGTCTAATCAAGTTTCGCTCTATTTCCGTATAAAATCATATAAATCTGGTCCTACAATTTTTGTTTGAACCAGAAGTTCCCTTGAAAAGTTTACATTATTAAACAAAGGGGTTATTAATATTCCTGAATTGATCAATTCGTGTAGATCTATAAATGTTTTTAGAGAAAGAGTTAAACACTGCTTCAAACCGGCCTGGCTCCAAATTATACATAGCTAAAAACTCACAAACCCCCTTTAACAACCCACTCACACATTGTTTAGTAATTAAAATCCCTGTGAGTGTGAAAAAAAACATTGTTTTCGTTAAGAGACAGCAAAAATGAATACTGATTTTTATTTTAGTTTATTTTCCATTTATGTTCAATGCTAACGTCCAGCATGATGACTTCAAGAGATATAAGAATCAGTTTACTATTTATTGAGGTAAGTGTGTCATTTGTATCCCACTTTTTTAAAATCATTTCAAAAGCTTGAATCCACATTAGTTGCTAAAAAAACTGTCCGGAATATAGAGGTGTCATGTTAATTTCATTTGCACCAACAGGCTTCAGACGCTAGCCGCTATTGTATCCTGTCCTTGAACTGATTCTGAATGCAGGTGCAATATAAAATAGACCGACTTACTGGGTAAATTGTCACTTACTTCGGTAAATCGGCACTTACTAAATAAATGGCCAGTAACGGCTGATTTACTAAAATAAATTGCCCAGGGAATTTAAAAAATACTGCAACGCCATTGGACAAAAAATAATTTCAATCACTAATAATCTGAAAATGGGTGATCCTTCGAAAGCAAAAGTAGAAATGCAAAAAGAGAAAATTGCAGACTCGGTTTTATTGAGTCTGTTCATGAGTAATAATTAAAAGTGCAACACTACTCACGCCCCCTAGCACCGGCTTAAGCAGTATTCAACTTTCAAAACTAATAACATCAAAACTTATGATCCCGAAGGACCAGAAAATATAACAACACTGAGAATGAAGTACGGGGCGACTTTTTACGGCCGCCACACAAGCACTTAACACCTGCTGTTGTGAAGTACATATAAGTATAGGTTAGTGTTTGTTTGTCGGCATTTACAAAAATAAATCGGTCTAGCGCCCAGTACTTTTTGTATTTTGAACGGGGCATACTTCGTGCATTTGAATATTTAGGTAATGTATTTTCAACTTCATTATAAAGTAAATTCGTGAACATACTATAAACTTCGTTTACATCATTTTGCTCCCGCAGCAAATCCTCTATCTGAGAAATAGTTTCCTGGATAGCCGTATGTGCCTCGGGGTTATTCATGAAATGTTCAGGAATTTTGTGAAATGTATACCGTTTGTTTCCATAAGTCTGCATATTTGTCTCATCCGAGTTAGTAACATATGTGCAAGTTTCCCAAACAAGTACCGAGTGATCTGAGATTTTATATCAACCATTTAAAGCAAAGGTGTTGATGGTTTCTGTCATGCGGTAAATATGAAAACTTGAAACATTTACGACTTGCTCATGGGGAACCAGCACATAGTCAACTACTGACCTACCCCTGTTTGAGATACATGCAAAGTCATTTTTACCATTTACTCTCCGGTTCAGCATACAAAAGTTACAATCTGCCAAGAACTGTATTAATAGATCGCCATAGTGATTCGACGAATTGTCAATTATGTCTCTGCTATTGACACAGTCAACACCCTCCACATAGTCTGAGGCATCGCCACATCTCCCATTAAATTCACCACATATGTAAATATCACCAACATTTTGGTAAGTATATACTTGCTCTGTCAATTTTGTAAAAAAAAGTATTCAGCGTCGTTAAGCCTGGATGAGCCTGTTGGAGGCAGGTAACAGACACAAACACAGAAACATGTTTCATCATCGTACAACTTAACCCATAGAATATCTTCACAAGACGCATCGAGTATTTCATAGTCAAACTGGTTCAACAGGGTTTGCTTTACAAATAACCCTACACCTCCAGAACAACGCTTTGCACTTGCATGAAAATTGGTTCTGTTTCTACCAATAAACTTGTAACCATCAATAGTTATCTGATCGTCGTCCTTTAAAAAAGTTTCACAATCTCCGAAAATATCACAGTCATAAGATTTAACAACATTTTCCCTAAAGGTAAAGTTCTCGCTATTAAGTTTCGACCATCCGCCAACATTCCAGAAAGCTAACCGAGTGACCTACCTACGGCCGCCGCGTTGACCGTTAACCCGTCTAGACCTATTGTTATATCCATGCAGTATTGTGTTTATTTAATACATGAATATAATTATTTTTTTATAAACAGCTTTCTTAATCTTAATCATATGCACTTTTTATACAAATAGCTTAATATGTTACAAATACATATAAATACGTAAAAAGATTTGGCAAATAGATTAATAAAATTCTATTAAATTTAATAAATGGATATAAATTTTCAAATTAAACAGATTTCTTATTTTTAACTACGTGTATATACGTTTTTATCCAAACAGTTTATAATAAAACTTGACAAATAAAATATACTTACAATACTGAATCTATGCAAAGTCTCACATCTCTCGAACTAAACTAATCACCTCCCTTTGCGCACACAAAAGTTCATTATAACCGTTAAAAAGTGATATTTACTAAAGATATTACGCATTTTAATGTATAATTTGTTGCCTGAAAAATATGATTTGTCTTAAGTTTGTTTGGCCCAAGTTCAATGAAAAATCTCACTAACAAAATCTAGCTATAAGATTTTGATCAAACTTCACGGAATAAATGTTGTGTGTGTGATTAATCAGAAAATTGTAAAAACGGCATATGACATCATGTTTCTTTTGAAAATATAGCCCCTTTATGTATATATTTCTAGACTAAATGAGCTAAATAATCTACAACCTATGACTATAGCTATGTCTATATACATATAGTTATCAATACTGCTCAACAAATACCTTTCTCTACACATCCTTTGCATAGGCCACGCGAAGGTAAGTTTCTTAATACTAAATGTTTGCTTTTATTTACAAACAGTGACTCTAGAACAATTTAACCATCATTTTGCTTTGCGATGACATAAAAGATGCAGTTCCTTTTGAAATTTCAGATTATTTTCAACATCTAAAAATATTCTTTATAGAACACAAACTACATTAATGTTCAATTAAATTGGGCGTGTATACTTTTAAATGACGGACATCATAATCTAAATAACGGGAAAAGTACACGAAGTAATTTTAGACCATTTAAAAAACAGAAGAAAATATAAATAAATACAAGTGGATACAAAATTTGTAACTGTTTTATTGGAAAACATAAATATGACATCGACATCATTGACTCGGTGATCATTCAGAGCAATTGTGGAGAATTCATTTGGGGTCCGACAGAACTGGCAAAATACAAATATCCAGTTTCCTCCCTCTGTAAAAGGGTTTAAGAGGATACCTTCATAGAGTACTAAGAATTCCCTGTCGTCGCACAAGAAAAGAGGAAAACATAATGTTCAACAATAAAGGGATTGACCACCAAGCACGTAGTGCGCTGCAGTATAGAGGGGTTTTAAGTTATAACCCTATTTAATAAACTGTTTGATACGTTTGACAAAGTATCAAAATATGTGTGTCCAACAATTTTTCGAACGACATCAAGGTAAAACTCCGAATGTGAAATACCTTACTTTAAAATAGTACGTAAATTACATTTGCATTTGCTGATGAGCAGAACATTACGAGAACTGTACACTCCATAACATGTTACACAGGGTACATACCCATCCAAACGGGGATAGCTAATTATGTTAAAATCAAAGTCATCCTTTTTGTCATAAATTCCAGAAGAAATCGTTCAGTTGTTTATAGATAAATTTAAATTTAACAAGATGTGTTTGTGAAACACTATGCCCCTCGATATGATATTTGACCCTGAATGATGACCTTGATTTTGATATGTCACCCCTCAAACTGTGCAGCTTCATGGGTTACACATGCATACCAAATATCAAGTCTGTATCTCTACTGGTTCAAAAGTTATGGCCAATGTTAAAGTTGGTAATCTTTGACCATGAAGGATGACCTTGACATGTCACCCCTCAAACTGTGCGGTTTCATGAGATACACGTGCATACCAGTATCAAGGCTGTATATCTACTGGTTCAAACGGTATGGCCAATGTTAATGTTGGTGACATTTGATCTTCAAAGATGACCTTGACATTGACATGTCACCCCTCCAACTGTGCAGCCAAATGAGAAACACATGTATACCAACTATCAAGTCTGTATCTCTACTGGTTCAAAAGTTATGGTCAATGTTAAAGGCGGTGACCTTTGACCCTGAAAGATGACCTTGACATGTCACCCCAAACTGTGCAGCTTCATGAGATACACATGTATACCAAATGTCAAGTCTGTATCTCTACTGGTTCAAAAGTTATAGCCAATGTTAAAGTCGGTGACCTTTGACCCTGAAAGATGACCTTTACCAAACTGTGCAGCTTAATGAGATACACATGCATACCAAATGTCAAGTCTGTATCTACAGGTTCAAAAGTTATGGCCAATGTTAAATTCGGTGAGCTTTGACCCTAAAAGATGAACTTTACATTGACATGTTGCCCCTCAAAATGTGCAGTTTCATGAGATACACATGCATACCAAATATCATGACTTTATCTCTATTGGTTCAAAAGTTTTGGCCAATTTGAAGTTGGTGACTTTTTACCCTGAAGGATGACATTGACATGTCACCCCTCAAACTGTGCAGCTTCATGAGATACACAAGCATGCCATATCAAGTCTATATCTGTACTGGTTCAAAAGTTATGGCCAATGTTAAAGTCGGTGATTTGACCCATATGTTTGACCTCTGACGTTTAAGGATGACCTTGACCTTGACATGTCACCCCTCAAATTGTGTGACTTTATGAGATACATATGCATGCATAATATCAAGTCTCTATCTGTACTGGCTCAAAAGTTATTACCAATGTTAAAGTTACAGACGAACAGACAATTTGACATTTGACCCTGAAGGATGACATTGACCTTGACATGTCACCCCTCATGTGCAGCTTCATGAGATACACAAGCATGCCAAATATCAAGTCTCTATCTCTACTAGTCCAAAAGTAATGGCCAATGTTAAAGTCAGTGATTTGACCCATATATTTTACATCTGACCTTGACATGTCACCCCTCAAAATATGCGGCTTAATGAGATACATATGCATGCCAAATACCAAGTCACTAGCTGTACTGGCTAAAAAGTTATAACCATTGTTAAAGTTACAGACAAAGAAACCGACAATTTGACCTTTGACCCTGACGGATGACTTTGACCTTGACATGTCACCGGCGTCTGACTTTATCAAGATCGCAAATGATAAAGTATATGCAGTTTTAACCTATATGCTGCTAATGACAGCATGGACGCGAAACATGGATGAAGATAAATCGTATAACTTGATGTCTGATTAGTATATGCATCTACATGTAAGCAAAATGACATACAAAGTGTAGTATGGGTTGACCATTAAACATTTAGTCTGACGAATTCAAATTCCAGATGATTGCTCCAGTACTTCAAAGAATGGTTTACCACGACGAATAAGACAGAAAAAGAACTGTTCAACAGTTTTTTGTATTCTTTGCGTAAGCAATGGATACATAGGCGGCGTTCCACCATCGAACCCATAGTAAACCTGCCTAATTGCGAACTGCCATTCCGCATAGCAGTCTAGTGCAATTTATTGACCTACATTCGATGAATACAAACGGCGTTTAATAACATGGCATCCGGTCACAATCATGGTATTCTATTTCTGACATGAAAATGCTTCGTAACATTAGCTTTGGTTTAGTATGACTGCAACAAAATCCATAAAACATAGCAAAATGTAAGAAGGGTGCACGAATATACAAACATCATTCACATGACGAAATCACATTACCATAATATGAATAAAATAAATTCTGAAGGGAGGTGATCCCCCGAGAGCAAAAATTGCAATACTTAAAGAGAAAATTGCAGACTCGGTTTTATTGAGTCTGTTCATGAGCAGTAATTGAAAGTGCAACACTGCTCACGCCCCCTAGCACCGGCTTGAGTGGTATTCAATTTTCAAAACACGAAGTACTGAAATTCATGATCTCGAAGGATCAGAAGGTATAACAACACTGAGAATGAAGTACGGGGCATTCTCCCAGCGGCGTTTTCTCAATGAATAAAGAAGTGTGCCGATCACGCACATAAACTGCGTCGGCTGCGAATGGTCAGTTTGATAATACGCATAGCGGGAAACGACTGAAGAGCAATCTGCAATTAAATTGTCCACTGAAAGAGTGTTAATCTTTTCTCTTATAGATACGTAATTTCATGCCAAAGCACATTTATTCGATATCAGGAATTTGATTTTCAACACATTAATCCCATGCAAATAAAACTGCAGCGTCTGCAACGCTTTGATTGTTTCTTGTTACGCTAACGGTCATACGACGTACTTTATACATGCGAATGTGAGAGATGTTTGTGTTGCAGTGTTTGTCACAACAATACTTAGTGCACTTAGTAGGAATAAATTAGACACTGCCCAGAAGGATGTTTCTATGAAAATGTACACGACTACACATACATTCTTAACTCCATATATATGACGTTTGCCGCAGATTAAGCAGCTCTTGTATGAACCGTATAATCAGGGTCTGTTCTATTTGCTTATGGTAATGAAATAAAATAGATGTTTTCCGTCATGGCCAAAAATCACCGTGTTCGCATGCTAAAATAAAGTGCATACAAGTAACATTCTTAAATGAGCATTCGTGGAGTAAAGGGTTAATATATGTGTTACATACATGGTATTTCTATCACTTTGTTTAAGCACTATATTGGAAACCTTCATATTTTGGACACATACATCTTGATTTCTGAAGTAACTGTCAATCGCTGGTCCTGTACTTTGGTGCATTATATAACTTGTTTTTATGGCGTTCGCAACGCCATGTACTAGTCGGTCTCTTTACGGCAAAGAGTTCACTTGTCTAGTGAACATGCGCAAGACAAAATAGTTTTCTTCAAGTCTGCACTAGATCTAGTTTGGTTGTAAAATGTTCATGTATTTGTTTACTCTTCATGTATTTAATAATAATTCGCTGTGTGAGATAATTACTACTAATCTACACAAAGATAAACTTTTTAAAAGTCTTGAATTTTAATAAACTCCAATTTTAAGTACGTCGATGCTCCAGAGTGGGCCCTGCACTTTAATCGGAAGAAGAAGAAGAAGAAGCGAACGAATATTTTGCCGTTTTTTCGCAACACCTTGGCATTCTAAAGCAGAAGGAATATAGCCGAGGTTTCCGATTGCATTTACACATTCGTAACTGATTAGCATATAGACCTACATCTTCAGCCAATCAAACTGCCTTTTGCATCGCATTCGGTCATATCCGTGTGACCCGTACTCAAAATTAGAAATAGGAAGTTTCATAAAGGACAAGGTCAAAGAAATCCATATACACATTTATCACGCATCGAACAGCGTGTTTTGACTATGGCACCCAACCTCAACACAAGTCTAAGTCTTACAAGAAGTAAAACCGAAAAACACGGGGTTCCATCGGCTTATCAAAGTAAGTATTATCCATAGAAGGTTTTCAACACATATTCGATCAAATTATATTCCAGTGTCAATAACAACTGTCTCTTCTATGTATCGTGTAACCGCCGAGTCTGCTCAAGACGTTTGTGTCGTGTAAAAGCGAAAGTGGGTAGCAATTTGTTGAAATGTCTTTCCCAGCTTACAACTCTACTTCTGACTGTAGTTCTGAATTTGAGTTTCATCAGGTTCCAAACAACTACCGTAATTGTATGTACATGTATGGATCTACTTAGTAATTAAAAATAAAAACAGTCTACCTTCAACTTTGTAAGCAAACTACATTTATTCAAAATAAACGAGTGCTGAACATGGAAAAATAAATGTTATGTGTAAGAATAAATTGAACAAAAAATGTAGGATTATAGGTAGTCTTTGTATCATTTTGATGTTGTGCTTCAGTTTTTGCATCAGCTTAGGACATGAAAGCATTAATTGACCCTTTACTTCATGAATATTCATATAAGAAATAATGACATCATGAATATAATTAAGATATTCTTTTGCCATAGTAGAAACTAGAAGCATGTCAATATATAAACAGCAGATCATGAGATGGCTCCTTTTGTTTCAGTCTGTCATATTTTTATGCCCCCAATCAAGAATCAAGGGGGTGGGGCTGACTTTCTTGGTTTGTTGGCTTGGCTCAAACTTTAATGTTGGCAATAACGTTGTAGCCATTGCACATACATACTTCAAACCTGGCATGTCTATTCAACTTACAGAGGCGAACATTTTGTTTATTTTTTTTTTTTGGGGGGGGGGGGGGGGGGCTTATTAAATTCAAGGTTATATTACAGTTACGGGTCAAATTTATATTTGTCACAATCAGGGGCATAGTGTTTCACAAAAATGTGTTGTTATTAATACTGTTATCAATTCCAAGACGTTATTGTTATTAACGTGTACATCAATCCACCCCCCCCCCACACACACACGTAACATCCATATCAAACCTGAACGCCATTATGGCCATTCAGGCCTTTGATTATATTATTCTTTTATTTGCCGTTTCTGTGTCCGGGATCTGTACTGATTTCAAGTTTGTTTTTTGTCCATATTTGCAGTATAGTTACGACAATTTCAAGTGCCTTGCAATTTCTCTGTAATAAGAACTTGTGAGTTTCTAACCCTTCCTCGGCTGTAAAAGAAAATAGTTCTCCTCAAATTTGGACCTGCACTTTTGAGAAACTATTGACTGGGTGTCAAACAGGTTGGATAAGACGTCGATCTACATAGCGTCTCACCAACATCCAAGCTATTTGCAACTGCCAGTCAAGTGACTGTAATTATTTCAAATTTCAATAACTACTGAATATTCATAGACATAATAAATAGTAATAATGATGTGTGGAAAGTGGAAAATAGTAGTCATTTAAAAAGGTAAAGAAACAGATCTTTGAAATTCCATTAGCGGACAGAGCAGACCCTGATCATACGGCTCCAATACTGAGCCGTCTGGTCTGGGTCTACTCTGTTTGCAAATGCGTGAAAACACGTTTGTATGAAGAAAAGGGTTAACAGGAGAAGACATAGCCCTTCAGTCCATAAATACTCCTTTCTACGACTTTGCAAACAGTGTAGCCCAGATCAGACGGTTCGTGTAGGATCCGCCTGATTAGCGTCTGCTCTGTTTGCTTATGAAATAAATGAATTATGATTATATCATGCCACAGTTCCTGTCATGGGCTATATTTCATGTGTTGATGTGATAATTCTAATTAATATTCACGGAGTCATTGTTTCTTATATAAATATTCATAGAGTAAAGGAATGTTACCGTTACCGTTATTTATGCAAATTTTAAAAAAAACCTTACTGCGAGTACTGTGAGCAAATAAATTATGTAAGTTTGTGTTATACTTTCTGTACTCATTCGGTCAATAGCTATCCATAGCTAATGTTTACTGTTATATGACATACCGACTTTAAATAAAAAAAATGTATTTGTATTGTATTGTCCATTTTACCCTGTACTTTCCTGTTCAAAAAAGTGTTTTTATTACAAGTTTTCCAAGTTCAATGTCCCTACTTTTTCTTTTTAAACTGAAATTATTAAAATGCAGCATGGATCATGATTAGACAAATTCATAATGCGTTACTATGGTCGGGATCCAAATTATTTGCGTAAATGTAACGTGATGATTTGAACGAAATGTAAACTCCGAATACGATTCTTGTCTGAAATTAACGCGTACTGCTACCCACACTGTTGTTGTCTCGCGATGCGAGTTTATACACACGAGTGCAATATAGTGGTTACTGTTAAGCGCTACGAGGAAACGGATTAAGTGGATTAAAAGCAACAAAAAAACTAACTGACCTTGGAATTTTCTTGTCCGGTAGATACATTTAATACATATTTATACTGCTGCATGTCTTTATGTAAGAATTTTGTCGTTTGTTGGACGAAAATCCAGCGGAAAGATTTCTTCCGCAGGCTACTGAGAGTGTACCGAGGAAAGTTCTAACCTAAATCAGTCTTAATGCCTGTGTACTCTGCCGGGATATCGTTAAAACCGAAGTAGCTCGATATCACCATTTAGAGTACACATATGTGAACTAAAGTAGTCCGGTACTCTATATCATCGCGGTAGTTGTTGCATGTCGCTAATTTCAGAAATGAACTTGGTATCAATGATCATTTTCAGTATAAATATGAAACACTTAACTAGTCCTTCATCTTTTAAGAAGCAGGTTATTTACATCTGAATATCAGTTCCGATTACCGACGCTCAAAATGATGGTCGACCTACTTTCATATGTCAAGGGGGGCAACTCTATATTATCGCGCTATATCAATACGGAAGTATAAAAGGGCCAAAACAGTAACGAAAATGTGCTTACCTTCTAGGGAAAAAATCCAGACATCCAAGGAATGTAATTTGAACTTGTTCATTGAAAGGGTCAAATTTCTCCAAAACATTGTAATAGATCTGTGAAACAGTTGATTTTTACCAAAAACATTGTCAGAAAATATGGAAATGGGCTATATAATTGTTCAAACTGGTAAGAATGGCATGTCAGCAAAGTGTCTAACAACAATGAGGGCAAAAGAAAGAACTGTGGCGCCTCACTGTAGTTGTACTACAGCAAAAATATAAATGAGTCCAGCGCTCACACCTGTCTCATTTGACCCATTTTACAATCATAAGATTGACACAATCTATCAGAGCTGGTGGTTCAATTTTGTGACAGACACAGCAAGTCTCATCATCGGTGTCCATCTGGTTCTCACTATCTTCTTTGTCTGTTTCTACAATATAAACTGCAGATGGTCCAGGCTGTGGTGATAACTGATATTCATGTTTACTTTTAGTAGCACTGATGATGGCTTCGGGTTTGTATGTTGTAGAAGGTTGACATTTGCTGACTGACTTACTCATAATGGCCATGTTTTGTTTTTTCTGCAGACTACCAGAAAGATAGGGAGGAACAAACTTTTTATTTGTTTTTTTTATTACAGTTGTGGTTGTTTTTTCTTTTGAAAAAATTATCTGGTGTAATAGAATGGGGAATCGAATTGGTAGGGTTGGAAAAATCAGATTGATCAGTAACAGTTGGTTGTTGTGGTTTTTCAGTCTCAGTCAATGGGATCTGGTTCTCGTCAGTCTGTGTCAGTCTGTCATCTTTGTAGATGGATGAGGGGGCAACCTGAGTGTCACTTATGGTTTTGTTTGAGTATGGATATCTTCCAGCTTTTTTAAATGCAGAACATAGATTTTCTGGAGCCATAGCTTTCATATAAGGTTTATTGGTGAGTTTACCAATGTCATACTTGGATAGTTGCAACCCTGGGTTTTTCTGGAGGTACTGCAGGCATTCTCTGCTGTACATTGTTTTAAATGGGTCAAATACACCAATGTCTAAGGGCTGTGTTACATGACTGGTATGTGGCGGCAAAACAAAAAGAATGACATTGTTTGTCTTAGCCCAGTTGACTAGAGTCAGAGAAATGTGTGACTTATGCCCGTCATACAATATAAGTGTTGGTTGCTTGTTTCCCTGAAATATACCAGCATATTTTGCAAAGTGACCTGTCAGGTAACTGTCAAAAATAGCTGAGTTGGACCATCCGCTGTCTGACATATCACCATTTGATCCAGGTGGTGCACCTTCAAGAAAAGCTGGGTTCCAACGTTTCCCAGGAAACACATAGAATGGAGGAATGTGATTTCCTGTTGCATTACCGCCCCCTATAATTGTAATTGTTGATGAACGGCCTGATGTTATGGCCTGAGGTTGTGTATTGGCACTCAGACAATTTTGGGTGGATTATGTTCAGTATTAATTCCAGTTTCATCAATATTGAAGATTCTTTCAGGTTTGTTGTGCAGATTGTTTGTTGTGAGTATGGTTGAAAGTTCGTTTAAGTATTTTTTCAGATTGTCTCTGGAAGCAGATTTAGCACGTACAGTAGAGAGTTGTTGTAGTTTGGCTAATTTCCGAGTTGGCCACCTTTTCATAAAACCATAAAACCAACAGTCACTTAATTGTTTGTCACTCTCTTTTTTCTTCCCACATGTGACAGCAAAGTCAGCAGACAACAACTGTATGTTTGCTTTTGTATACCCATAGCCTATGCTGGTCATATAGTCAATATGGTCAACCAGCTGTTTTCTTCAGACTGGGTGAAGATTCTCTCTGGACTAGGGTTTCCATCAACAGGCACATTTCCTCTTGTTTTGTCCCTCAATGTTGACTCAGGAATTTGGAATTGCCTGGCAGCCTGGTATACTGACATTCCATTTAACGTGGCATTGTATGCAGCTGCAAGATGGGTAGGGTCATATTGCCGCCTCCTCTTCTTGACATTTAGCCTTTTCCTCATGAATATTCCAATCAAAAATGTATTAATGTTATTTTTATATAGATCAAATTGTGTTTGTGTTTTTTTTAATTTTGTTCTATATCATGAGACAAAACACAATTTCTACTCTATATTTATTATTTTTCTTCAAAATTTCATAAATCGAGTGCAAGTAAACAGTGAATAGAGATGTCAGTGTGTATTATGGCCCTTATTTTCTTCCGTATAAAAATTACTCTGGCACAGCCTCTTTCTGGGTATAAGGTCATATTTATTTACTGAGTGACGTCACACAATGTGCAGACGAATTGCCGGTGAACTGTCAAAAGAAAATTCGCTTTGGCAAATAAATTGTAGATATTAGATTGAGGTAAGGGTTGGCCAAATATGAGAATATCTCAATGTATCCTCTCTTTGTCTCAGTGTAAGTCAGTCTGTCAATCTATCCGTCTGTTTGTCTGCTTGTCTGTCTATTTATCTGTATGTCTATGTATTCTTCTATATTTATCTTTCTCTATTTATGTATGGTATTGTCTCCTTGAGTGGCTTTCACGCTGGATTTAGCTGAAATTTGTCTTCAACACCGATAATGGTACGGATTACCGATATTTATTGTATTTATTTACCTATGGACGCATAATTCAGACTAGTTGAAGATGAGTGTTTTATAAACATTTCACCTTAATGCCGCTTAAGTTTTGTTTATCATATGACAAAGCACTAAATCATTTGTTTTATTCTGTAACAAACTTGTCGAATTAAATAAACATGATACTCTGCAAGTCTCGTGTCATTAATTTACTCAACGAGTTTGATAAACAGTCATGATCATTAAACTGAAAATGAAACATTGATGAAATCGAACACATATTAAAACAATATATTTATTATTTATAGTATACAAGTTATTTACAAATGCAATAAATGAAATTTCTGTCTATAAATTTAGCGAGTTTTACATCAGTTCAAACACAGAACAGTTGTCATATGTACATGTATGAGTAAAGCATGAAACACCACACACAAACACACAGTAGCCCGAACAACATACTGACAAAAAACAGGCGTCGGACGTAGTTATTACGGGGTAAAGTGTTAAACATATAAATAGACAGATAACCAATCACCCATACGGTATATCTAGCATTTCAGATATAACTGTTTTAATGAAATCGTTATATAAAGGATATTAATTAAACAGAACAGAGAAGAACATTAGTATCATACGGCAAAAACAAAATAACACAAAACAATCAAACTACTTTTGAATTGATTAAGACGACTTTTATACTTGACACTAATGTACATATATATACATATTACCACACATCGTACACATACACTGTTAACGATCTGGTAAGAAATCGTGGCAATGTATTCGAAAGCACAAGAGCGACATTCCTGTTTGATGTTTATTATCGGGGTATCTATGAAGATCTTTCCTGGCCACACATAGTTTAACTTGTATCACAATTACCGGACAATAATACAGAAACAAGATTAGCTCACTCCATATATAAATTTTAGCCAAAACAGAGAAATAGTTTAAGCCAACGCAACACGGACATTATCAAATAAGTTCAATCAAATTCAGTTCCGTCAATCATAAAAAAATCCCTAGTATTAATAAATACAAGTGTAGAGGTCGCTACATTCTCATTTTGAACTAAGCTGATATTGTTTTTATCGAGGTTTGCCGTCATTAATTCTTTAAAACAAATGATAACACAATAAATATCCCAATGTATTGGTTTTCATTTTGTATAATATTCGTCATAGAAAAGAGGAGGGAAACGTCACAAAATTTAATGTTTAGGTACACCCAGGGTAACTATTATCAGCAACAGGTCGCCTTACAAATGAGCCCGTAAGAGTATGTTCCGTCTCTTAAACTCAAGTTATGCGTGGATAAATATTATATGGAGCAATTTCTTGATCGGACTGGCTTCTTTCTTCATTTGACAATTCATATTTGTATCGATTACAGAATAGATCATCGCGTGCATTGCGTGGATATTACAATAAAATCACTATTATTGTGATAAATTTGATAGCCATGATTCTTAAAACACTATGATCAAGCATGACCGACAGGCCTTTAATCAATTACCACATGCTAAAGAATAATATTGTGCAATATTAACACTGAAATAACGTAATATTTACTGAACATATATATCGCTACAAACTCCTCACATGATCTCCCTTGTCACTACGTGTGGTAATCACTGCCACCATAAAAATATTTTGCATAAATACATTTTTTAATGTTGGTTTCAACAGTTTTCGATTTTGTTTCATATATCAGCAACGGGAAAGCCAACAAAGTAGAACAATAATCAGCTTTCCTAAACAAAGAATGTTGGTAATCTTTTACACAATTATTTATAATAGACCACCGGTGTTGAGTTTTATCAGGCCACCGGTTGTTGGACTTGTCAAACTTAATTCGGGACGCTGTACATGAATAATAGTAATAGTAAATTTACGGGTTGGCTACGGTAAGAGTTTGCAACCGACATAGCGTCTGCCATAGTACACCATGGTCACGTTAATATTGTGGTGGCAGGGAGCGTAGGGATTAGGGGATATAACTGCGTTGGAGAAGTAGTAAAGTCATGCAGGCAAAGCTACATACAAGACGCAACCACCACCAAAACACCGATAGACAGCATGACACACATACACACACACCCAAACGCACACTCACACACGAGATGAACACAGAAAACACCAAGACACACAAGAACCAGAGACAAACGTTCCACACATGAACAAAATCACAAGCACAAAGACGCAAGGCAAACAAAAGGAAGGGTGACAAAGAGAGTACCGCATTGGCACGGTCAGTAGCAAAAACACCACTGGGGGTTTAAACCGGTTTACGGACGTCCTAACCTCACACTTCTCTCAAAGTCACCCTAGCTTTACAAATATTGCAAATAAAGGTATCCCCGCTGGACTTACCCACACCATAGACGACGGTGAACACAGGACAACATGTAAAACATAGCATAATGACTGTGACAATCCGTCAAATATGTACTCAATGACTTTGCTGAAGTCAGAGCACCTGCAGGTAAGCCGTTAAGGGCACGACAGGGAAAAAGTAATACATGAGTCTAGTAAGCTCATCATGTATCCAAGTTTAAGAGTATACCATCATAGAGTACTACCCTCGGCCTGTCATCGCGCAAGCAAAGAGGGAAGCGTAGCTACCGACTGTAAAAGGGTCGATAACCAAACATGCAGTGCGTTGCAATATAATAGGATCATAACCTTTCTTTTTAAATGTTTTAATGCGTTAATAAACAAATCATGAAAATGGATATGACCCCGAATTTTCCTAAATTTGTAGATAACATCCCCATAAAAGTCTGGTTGAGAAATGCCTTGTTGCAGTAACGTCCGTAGATTGCAATTATATTTACTAATGAGTGGTAAAGTTCGATAATAAAATTCAGAAAAAGTTTTCCGAAGTTTGTGATATCTGTAAACTTGCTTAACAGGCTCGAGCAAACCTAATAAG
Organism: Azorinus chamasolen; assembly: GCA_963576725.1. Classification (NCBI taxonomy): domain Eukaryota; kingdom Metazoa; phylum Mollusca; class Bivalvia; order Cardiida; family Solecurtidae; genus Azorinus; species Azorinus chamasolen. Next base: position 77,602,951 of record OY755248.1, read on the forward strand.
TTGAAAAATATAAACCCCATAAGATGTAGAACGTGGCACATTTCCATCTAGAAAAGGATAATTAACAATCTTAAAATTAAAATCTTCTCTTTTATCGTGTATTTTGGACGAAACTTTATCATTTGTAATTTAAAGATTCAACTCTAAAAATTTAAGCTATAATGTCAGATTGATTCGCTTTGTTTAAAGACAGTTCTTTTGGGTAAATTGAAGAAATGATAGTATCAAAATAAGGATTATCTAAATTCAAAATATCGTCTAAATACCTTGAAGTTTTATTAAAAGCATTAACAATATTGGTCTTTGTATCAGGTTTTAAGCTAAGCATAAAATCCTTCTCATAGCAATACAAAAACAAATCTGCAACAAGAGATGTTTGTAAAACATGTATACCCCCAGACCCCCTGACCTTTGATCTAGTGACCTCAACTATAGAGGTCATCTAGTGGTCATGACTAATCAACACGGCAACCTTGAAGATCCTAAGCCAAACCACTGATCATTTATTGATCTAAAAACATTTCACAAGTTAAAGTCATGGATTGGTGACCTTGACCTCTGACCTAAACAACTAAAGGGGTCATCTAGTGGTCACGACCAACCACCCCCAGCAAGTTTGAAGAATCCGAACCAAACCATTGAGTAGTTATTAATCTGAAACCATTTCATCAGTTAAGGCCATTGTGACCTTGACCTTTGACCTAGTGACCTCAAAAACAATAGGGACCATCTAGTGGTCATTACCAACAACCACAGCAAGTTTGAAGATCCAAAGCCAAACTCTTTAGCAGTTATTGAATGAAACCATTTCACCAATAAAGGTGATGGTGACCTTGACCTTTGACCTAGTGACCTAAAAAACAATAGGGGTCATCTAGCGGTCATGACCAACCTCCACAGCAAGTTTGAAGATCCTAAGCGAAACCCTTGCGCAGTAATTGATCAGAAACCATTTCACCAGTTAAGGTCATGATGACCTTGACCTTTTACCTAGTGACCTAAAAAACAATAGGGATCATCTAGTGGTCATGACCAACCTCCAGAGCAAGTTTGAAGATCCTAAGCCAAACCCTTGAGCAGTTATTGATTGGAAACAATTTAACCAATTAAGGTCATGGTGACCTTGACCTTTGACCTAGTGACCTAAAAACAATAGGGGTCATTTAGTGGTCATGACCAATCTCCACAGCAAGTTTGAAGATCCTAAAACAAACCCTTGCGCAGTAATTGATCGGAAACCATTCCACCAGTTAAGGTCATGGTGACCTTGACCTAGTGACGTCAAAAACATTAGGGGCCATCTAATGGTCATGATCAACCACCTAAGCGAGTTTCAAGATCCTAAGCCAAACCCTTGAGCAGTTATTGATCAAAAACTATTTTTCCAGTTAAGGTCATGGTGACCTTGACCTTTGACCTCAAAAACAATAGGGGTCATCTAGTTGTCATGACAAACCACCACAACAAGTTTGAAGATCCCAAGCCAAACCCTTCAGCAGCTATTGATCGGAAACTATTTCACAAGTTAAGGTCATTGTGACCTTGACCTTTTACCTAGTGACCTCAAAAACAATAGGGGTCATCTAGTTGTCATGACCAACCACAACAGCAAGTTTGAAGATCCTATGCCAAGTTGTTTATTAGTTATCATTCGGAAACCATCGATCTACCGACCGACCGACCTACTGACCGACTGACCGACCGACATGTGCAAAGCAATATACCCCCATTTTTTCAAAAGGGGGGGGGGTATAACAAGAGGGGCACAATTTGTACCCATGGGTATACCAACAACTTGACGATATATGGTATCCCCATAACGCACAAATATATTATCTAAAAGAAAGATAAAAGATCTACAAACATCAAGGCAAGTCCACATTGTGTAATGTTCAACTTCTGAATTCGAAAAGAATGAACGTTGAACATTACAAGCAATGAACATTTTGTTTTCTCTGGCAAAGTTTTTTTCTATTAATTTAATAAGTTTATCCTTTATAAGATGGTGAGGTAGAGTAGTATAGAGTGTAGAGAAATCATAAGAGCTCAGTAAAGAAATGGTATACTGTTCATTTTCAAGTTTTGTTAAAACATCATTTGAATTTTTTATGGACCAAAAAACATTAATACCAGAATTTTCATATATTTTATCACAGTATCGTTTTACATGTTCTTTGATCGTAGTAAGACAGGACGTCAAACGTATAGATAAGTTAGTAGTGGTACAACAGCTAGAGTTGGCAATAAAACGCGCCTTATGAGGGTTTTTATGTAGTTTCGGAATCCAGTACAAAGTAGAAAGTTTATGTTGTTTTATGTTAGGACCAGACTTAAAATTATTGCACATTTTTACATGTTCCGAGACTATATCTTTTTCAGGTGTTTGAACTGTTATATAAGTTTTTGAATCAATTAGCTCCTTCTTTAAAACATCAACATAATACAATCTTCAAATAATGATTACATTATTTGATGCCTTGTCAGCAGGAACAAGAACATAATTAGAATGGAAATTAGAAATGTTTTTCTTCAAATAGCGAAATGTAACTCTAGGTCGAGGTGGTAAAAGATGGTAATTTGATTTGTAAAAAGTAATACGCGTATCAATAATATCGAAAATACATTTCTTCCAATCCGAAAGGGCATTAACATCAGCATGTTCTCGTCGACACCATTTGATGCAGAATTCTTGAATAGCTTCCGCAATATGAGTTCGACAAGCGTCAAAGTCAATAAGGGAAGGTAATCTATATTTAGGTCCTTTAGTTAGGAGGGTCCTGAGACGTTTATCCTTAATGATATCAAAATTACCAGTAACGACATGACCAACTGGTTTATAGCAAAAGCTAGAAATGCTACAATCTCAAGAAATAGGGGTATTAACATCAATATGGGGTTGATATCGCTAGTGTTACGTAATTTAATTCATCCAGTTAAAAACTTAATATAAACAAACAAAACAAAACGTGTTGGTTGTTGGGTCATTATCCTCCCAATTTGACCTCAGACTCATGCATATTCCGTTTATTATTGTCGCTATATTTCGGATATATTTCCGAAGGTATAAGAATGCGCTATAAGAATATAATCCTCGTGGAACATGATAATTACCGGCGTTTGGTTTACTATTTTTTGTCACAGAGTATTATGAACAGTCCCGTTAAACACGCCGAAACTTAATCGGGTCTCAGGTCAAAGTAGAACGATAATACCCCATAATTCATCCCGATGTTATTTGTTATCTAATACCGCTACAATGAATACTAACAGGCAAGCAAAGATGGTTACGAAAACAATGTCCCTACAATCATATACGGATTTCACAATTAACCATATTTGGAAACCGTTTTGAAAATTGTAACAATATTTGAATTGTAGAACTTAATACAAATTGAATATTACATATTTACATTTGACCTTGCATCCAACATTGTCCAATAGATTGTGCACATTCTCGATTTAAAATGTCTCCGGCTTTATGAGAAGCTTTAAATTGATGATGACATAAACTATTATAATTATACTAGTTGTTATTTGTTATTAAAACTGCGGTTTGCACTTTTCCAGATGTAAGTTATCGCCAACACAAAGTCCATGTTTGCGTAAGCTTTTACGTAAAACATTGTTTTTACTCTTATAAAAACAATTTAGTTAATAAAAGTTTGTACATAGTCAACATATAGTGTAATTTTGTGTCATAGAAGTAAACACGATGTGCTGTCTCAAAGGTCAGTAGCCCCTGTTATATTTAAAACGAAGATGTGCGTTTTAGATTCTGGTAGACCATCGGCTGGGCTGCTGAAATAAAAACAGAAATCATTGATCACGCACTAAATAACAACACTTTTATCCTTCCCCGTGCTTACAATAAACAAGTTACAATATGTGATATAATGCAAGTAACATATACATCACGTTTATTGTAATGACAATGCGAGAAAATTTATGTTTACAATGTAAACTATTTCATCAGAGTCCGAATTAAATTAACATACGACAGCATTATAAATTAATGAAGCACATTGGTGTCTGTCAAGGATACATTGTGCCGGTTACGTAGCAAGTCAGACGAATAATCCATTTGTTTGTCGATAAACGTTACTGAAATCTAAATATATTAGTTATGCAAGAAAAACCGTTTTCAAAACACAAAGTTGCAAAATCTGCATCATGAAGAAAGAGAACATTAATTTTCGTTAAATAACCAATCATTAGTTGTTACTAAAACACGATTCATAATCAATTCTAATCTGCGCATGCAAATTGCTTTACTAGATAATAGTTTTCTTCGATCACTCCTAAATCAGAATAAAGCACCATTTTCACTATAAGGAACGTTATTTTCTAGGAATAACGCCTTTTATTTGGAGACGAACCGCCGCCGCCAGCTGTCTCACACACCGGAAAGTAAAGACAAGTTTTATAGCTTTTACAAATCTCAGAAATATGTGTGGTTATTGGTTTGTGTTATTACTTGGCAAAATGTTTCACTACTGGTCAGTAATTGATATCGTGGTTACTTTCGGTAGATTTATATGAATTATCATTAATGATTTCAGATTAAAACGCTGTTACACGGGGCTTTAATATGTCCGCTTTAATATCGTTTGATAAGGAATCGAACATTCTTGCTAGTTCTATCTATTTATCTATCTTCCATACCGTTTACAAATAATAAGAAGAGCAAGCAGAGGATGCATAATCTCACCATTTAGAGGGTATTTATAGTAATGCTGAAAGGAAGATATGGTATGGAAATTGAATTGTTGTTTGGGGTGGGTTCGCCTCGTTCCGACGCACGTCGCCCGATCGACTGATTTTTCTAATGAAATATTTCAGGCAATCTAATACTGTTTTTGTGTATACAGAACTCTCAACACTAGGAACTATCATGCCGGAGTTTTATACAGGGACTGAGCAACACTATAGATGTTGACAACGATTGCATTTTACCAACCACAAAGAGAATAATAAAGTTTGGGGCGAACAGTGGTTCGTGTGGCGGAAAATTCCGGAGAGATGTATTGATTTATAATTCTTATTGCTTAATATTATCGAACGTTATTGTTAATTTGTACTGCGTGGAAAAGGAACTGGCTGCCGATCGATCCATTGGGTTAGGGATGCTACAAGGACGGGTATTTTGGCTGGCCGACTTATCCAGTGATTGATTCTAATGCTTGGTTTGTCGGTCAGTATTTTGGCTTGCCAACTGATCCAGTGATTATCCTAACGCTGGGTCCGTTGGTCAGTACCTTCCATATGAGAAAAACATCTGTGGAGGTAGGGAAGGAAGTTTGTATAGGGGTTGGTAGGGATTAGACCCTACCGGAGGTGGCCATGGGGATTGGACCCCAGGCCGGATGGCGGATAGGGATTGGACCCTTCCGAAAACTATTTGGGGAGTCGCAGCTAGTTACTTTAAGGTTTTAAGATTTACATCTCTGCGGGGTTTTCCGCAGCATTCAGAACCACAACTGCCACACTCTTCATGTTAACACACTCTTCATGTTAGCGAAGTATTTAGATTTTCATAATTTGTTATCATAATTTGTTAATAAAATGTAAAGATGTAACTGTGGTGGGTCTTCATTTTAGCCATTATGTAATAATAAAGGCTATTGCGTAAAATGGGCCGATTTATTACTGGCTTAAATGATAACGTGTTTATAGTTTGCTTGTAAACCGCTTTCCGGTGGCGCCGGTAGCACCGGTAGCCGGTGTTTCCGTAAATTAAATTTCACAGCATTATACATCTGGTCAGACCACGTTTTTGTATTCATTCGAAAATTATTGCGTAGTTTCACAAACACAAAAATCCGAAATGCCGAGGACTCGCGGGCGTGGGAATGGTAGGAGAGGTCGGAAAGGAAGAGGAAGCCTTCCATACCTGGGTAGATCGAGAACGGGCGCAATGCTGACACTCCTAAGACGCCAGAATTTGTACCCGGACGTGGGACGGAGAGGGGTAGTCAGACCCCGATACAGGGTGGCGGAGATAGGGAACCACCGGTGATTTTGTGGCTAGCCTCAGACGAGGCTGCATCTGGTAATGTTTTTTCAGATTTATTTCCGATTGATCGCCCATCTAATGAGTTGCCTCAGCCTCTTAATGATAGATTCTGCCTCCCTGCTTCGGCCATAAAATGCGACGACGATAGCTTGACAATGCATGTATCTGAAGAATTATGGATGAAAATATGGTCAGGAGATTAAATCAATTTAGCCCTTCTTCTAAAAAGGGATGTTGAGCAAGCATCTGCCTCATCGTTCCAGTTAAACGACAGGACCAGTTGGGGCTTAAACAGAATAAACCAAAAACGGTGAAAAATATCCGTGAGTAGACAAATGCATTTGTTGTATTTACATCCATTCTTATCAAGAAAAGCCTGAATTGGCTATTGAATTATTGCAGTACATGGCACTTATAAGGGAGGCGGAATCTAGGTCAGTTGGATCATTTGCATGGCGTGTATACGACGAAAATTGTAGAATGAGACAAGCTGTGCAACCACAGCAATGGTCAATAATACATTCTGATCTTTGGCTGAGAACGATGACTGTGCAAGCTCATTCTCAGCCATTGTTGACTGTTCAATCACAAGCCATACATAACCAAAATTCCAAGCACGCTTTACCAGGCCTGTCAGACCTTGTTATGATTATAACTCAATGCGGTGTTGCAGTTTTTATCGCTGTAGGTATGACCATGTTTGCCAGGCCTGCAAGGGCCCCCACAATCAGCAAAATTGCCCAAGATTAAATTTTCTGCCTGCGCAGCAGAATGTGAATCAGAACACGTCATAGGGATTTCGCAGGCAGAACAAATTTTTTCGGAAATAGTACGTTTACATTGGCAGAGACCCCTCTCAAGCTTGATGCTATGGTACCATATTTAAACATACACCCTGATCCTGATATAGCTACAAAATTATACAAGGGCTTTAAGTTTGGTTTTCCACTACATTATGATGGTCCTAAAAATCTTATGAATGCAAAAATTTAAAGTCTGTTTCCGCAAATCCTGAAATTGTTAAAGAAAAGATCATGAAGGAAAAAGCAGCAGGTAGAGGTGTGGCAGTTGTGATTCTGAATGCTGCGGAAAACCCCGCAGAGATGTAAATCTTAAAACCTTAAAGGAACTAGCTGCGACTCCCCAAATACTCTCCGGAAGGGTCCAATCCCTATCCGCCATCCGGCCTGGGGTCCAGTTCACATGGCCACCTCCCGCCTGGGGTCCAATCCCCATAGCCATCTCCGGCCTGGGGTCCAATCCCCATGGCCACCTCTGGTATTGTCTAATCCCTACCAACCCCTATACACACTTCCTTTCCTACCCTCCACAGATATTTTTCTCATATGGAGGGTACTGACCAACGGACCCAGCGTTAGGATAATCACTGGATCAGTTGGCCAGTCAATTTACTGACCGACAAACCCAGCGTTAGAATCAATCACTGGATAAGTCGGCCAGCCAAAATACCCGTCCCTGTAGTATCCCTAACCCAACGGATCGATCGGCAGCCAGTTCCTTTTCCATATATGGGCCTTAAGTTAAGCATATCGGAAATTTACATATATATATTATATAGATGTGTTTAAAATCTTATGTGTTACTATCTTTTATTAAAAAAATATTCCTATAAATGTGAAGATCTAAGGCAATATTGTCTATAGAATCACCAGTCTATGTGGAAGTGGTTTAGATTCCAAAGGTCCGGACAAAAATGCACAGAACCAATAAAAAGTGCTGAATGTGCACATCCATAGAATGTGCTGTTTCTGATACATTTTGGTAATTATGATTAACATATATATAGTTACACATGTAAGATAAAACATGTTTGATATTTTGATTAAAGATATTTACAGAAGGCGTGTAAAGTTATAATTGTTTATTGATTTAGTTTTTACACAGTGATCACTTTCCCCATTGCGATTTAAATTTTCCAAGAATACAGGTAGATTTTCACAAACTGTGCGAGCCAGGCTACATTTTACCGGTCAGGAGGACCGCTGGGTAAGCAGTTTTATTCCAGACCAGACGAAATTCTACCAGATTTGTCTGAGGTCCTGTGAACTTTCGCTAAGACTGGATTATTAAAGAATGTATGAAGGCGTAACATGTTTTAGGCCAGGGGAGGCAACACCGACCTAGTTAAAATGTGTTTATCATAGATTCGCCTCCCCTAATATGTATAAAAGAATAAAAGACCTAACTAAAGTATTTAAGCACGCAATTATACAGTATAACTCCGTAATTTAATATTATTATTACTACAGTTTAAGCTGGTGCTGAATTTAAGGCAACCTTTTGCAGTCATCTTTAAGCTCATACAACATAAGCTAATATCGTTGAAAGTTTGTAGTATACATTTTCATTAGGAATTATTTTTATGCCCCCCAGATCAGATCTGGGGGGCATATTGTTTTTGCCCTGTCTGTTTGTTTGTCTGTTTGTCCGTTTGTCTGTTTGTCTGTTTGTCTGTTTGTTTGTCAGCAACTTTAACATTGGGCATAACTTTTGAGCCAGTACAGATAGAGACTTGATATTTGGTATGCATATGTATCTCATAAAGCCGCACATTTTGACGGGTGACATGTCAAGGTCAAGGTCATCCTTCAAGGTCAGAGGTCAAATATATGGGTCAAATTACCGACTTTAACATTGGACATAACTTTTGGACCAGAAGAGATAGAGATATGATATTTGGCATGCTGATGTATCTCATGAAGCCACACATTTTGTCAAGGTCAAGGTCATCATTCAGGGTCAAAGGTCAAATGGTCTGTTTTTTGTCTGTAACTTTAACGCAACTTTAACATTGATCATAACTTTTGAGCCAGTACAGATAGAGAGTTGATATTTGGCATGCATATGTATCTCATAAGGCCACACAGTTTGAGGGGTGAAATGTCAAGGTCAAGGTCATCCTTCAAGGTCAGAGGTCAAATATATGGGTCAAATCACCGACTTTAACATTGGCCATAATTTTTGGACCAATAGAGATAGATACTTGATATTTGGCATGCTTATGTATCTCATGAAGCTGCACATTTTGAGGGATAAAATGTCAAGGTCAATGGCATCCTTCAGAGTCAAAGGTTAAATTGTCTGTTTCTTTGTCTGTAACTTTAACATTGATCATAACTTTTTAGCCAGTACAGCCAGCGACTTGATATTTGGCATGCATATGTATCTCATAAAGCCGCATATTTTGAGGGGTGACATGTCAAGGTCAAGGTCATCTTCAAAGGTCAGAGGTCAAACACATGGGTCAAATCACCGACTTTAACATTGGTCATAACTTTTGAGCAAGTACAGGTAGAGACTTGATATGTGGCATGCATATGTATCTCATAAAGCCGCACATTTGAGGGGTGATATGTCAAGGTCAAGGTCATCCTTAAAGGTCAGAGGTCAAACATGTGGGTCAAATCACTGACTTCAACATTGGCCATAACTTTTGAACCAGTGCAGATAGAGACTTGATATGTGGCATGCTTGTGTATCTCATGAAGCTGCACAGTTTGATGGGTGAAATATCAAGGTTATCCTTCAGGGTCAAAGGTCACCAACTTCAAATTGGCCATAACTTTTGAACCAATAGAGATAGAGTCTTGATATTTGGTATGCATGTGTATCTCATGAAACTGCACATTTTCAGGGGCAATATGTCAAGGTTAAGGTCATCTTTTAGGGTCAAAGGTCACCGACCTTAACATTGACCATAACTTTTGAATATGTAGATGCAGACTTGACATTTGGTATGCATGTGTATATCATGAAGCTGCACATTTTAGGGGTGACATTTCAAGGTCAAGGTCATCTTTCAGGGTCAAAGGTCACCGACTTTAACATGGCTTAAAATGGCTATAACTTTTGAACCAGTAGATATACAGACTTGATAGTTGGTATACATGTGTTTCTCATTTGGCTGCACAGTTTTAGGGGTAACATGTCAAGGTCAAGGTCATCCTTCATGGTCAAAGGTCACCAACTTTAACATTGGTCATAACTTTTGAACCAGTAGAGATACAGACTTGATATGTAGTATGCATGTGCACCCCATGAAGCTGCACAGTTTGAGGGGTGACATGTCAAGATCAAGGTCATCCTTAAGGGTCAAATATCATATCGAGGGGGCATAGTGTTTCACAAACACATCTTGTTTCAGTATACTAATATTAGTTAGCACTACAGTAATATGGCAGATGTCAAGGCACATACATATGAAGGTGTAGATACTGTAAATAACATCAACTGTCAATGTAACAGTTGAACGTGGTTAGAGTTTAACCATATCTATACTTTGCACGTCGTAATGAGACATGCTACTACGTGCATATATTGGAAATGTCTGTCTTAAATATTATTGGATAATGCAACGTTCGAGAACGAAATAGGCAGCAGCCAATCTGAGAGAGCATGATACGTTCAAGGAATGCACTACTGGAGATTGGGCATGGAGACCAGTATGCGGTGGACTATACAATTTGAAGATTTCAAGATTTGAGATGGGATGAAAATAGCAATACATTTTTTAGCCATTTACCATTCTTCGGTTCTCAAACAGACCAGTCGGAAAAGGTGGTTGCAGTTACAATGTAATCTAAATACGACCAGGTACAAGTGGGTGGGCAAATTAAGTTAGGATCTGGTCTAAAATAAAGTTTCTTTTATTTGTTCACTATATCAATTAATGTATATATATACAGTCATGCCGAGGTATTTAAAGATAGCTTCTTGGGCATAGTTTCTTATTTTTACATGTGTCTGTCACTAGGTATATAGGGGACTGGCCCTAAACCCTTAACCCTTTAACCTTAACCTTTTCGGCGCAAAATTCTAATTGTCTTCCGCAAACCACTTTTGCTAAACCATTTTGTAAAATAAGGAAATGAGATTAATAAATGCAAATTACAAAGGAATAAAGCACGGATAGAGAACTAGAGCTGAGACAAAAAGTGAATAGGTGGCGTCTGATGACTGCACTATTGGTCGTGGGGTATTTTTGCGACATTGGTGGTGAAAGGGTTAATGCATTATAGGGTTATATCTGAAACGTACTGACTAACTGGTGTGTTGAACTGCTTTCTTTGTTCACAAACATACGTACTCGTACACATCTTTATACTTTTCAATGGATACACCAGAAATAGTTTTTTGTGAAAGATTTAAAGAACCCTCATTGTGCAAACTGCATTAGATTATTTTCTTTCTGCGTATTTATGTAAGTATTGTATTTCTTAAGACATGTATGGTACGATCTAGTGTAGATGAACTGAAAACATCTTAAATGTGGATCTTAAATACAGTTTAATTTTTCGTTCAACCATTTTGCACAGGGGGACAGGCGTTACACTTTCAGGACCAGACAATACAATTCTCCTGGCATAATGAACAACAAATAAACTTTGAAGATACATAATTATTTGATACGAGGGGTGTTCCAAAAATAATGTCATCTGTGCTTTATTTCGTGGAAATCGTGCAATTCATGCACAAAACCACCTCGTGTCGATTGAGTGATCGCTGGCTCGTGACACAGGTAAATATCTCGTCCACACGTTCACTTGCCTCGGTACAGTGTACATCGTTTCATAGCTTATTCGTTAGACTATACTCAAAATGACAGGAAAACGAGCTGAAAATGTTCTTGAAATTAGGGTCTATATAAAAGGTAGGTCATTACTCGGCATAAAGGCTGTAGATATTCACCGCGAGGTGTGTGACATTTATGGGGAGGGCCAAATGTCCCAGGACTGTTTGTAGGTGGGTAGCTAAATTTAGTGCTGGGCAGCAGCAACTGAAAGATGCTGCTCGCCCAGGTCGTCCTGCAACAACTACGACCAAAGGTAACATAGAAAAAATCCGAAATATCCTCAAAACTGATGCTCGATTCACCGTAAGACAATTGGCTCGAATGACAAACTTGTCGTTAGCAAGAGTTCATGCAATTTTGAAGAAACACCTAAAAGTTAGAAAGATAAATGCAAGATGGATACCCCATTTGTTAACGGATGAGCAAAAGAAGACGCGTGTAACAATGGCAAAAAAACTTCTCAAAATGTACCCAAAATATAGTAAAAAGGCTTTTGATAATATAGTCACGGATGATGAGACCTGGGTGTATTTTTTTGAACCAAAGCGGAAGGTTTCCAACCGAATATGGGCCACTAAAAATGCCAGACGCCCAAGTATTGCCAAACGAATACGAACGGTAAATAAGGTTTTGTATGCTATTTTTTTCACTAATAAGGGTCCAGCTATTCAAATCCCGGTGCCAAAAGGCAGGACGGTCACAGGCAAGTTCTATAAAAACGTTGTTCTGAGAAATTGAAGAACTACTACACAAGTAGCCGCCCCAAAACAGGACTTAAGTATGTCCGACTTTTGCATGATAATGTACCCGCTCACAAGGCACGTATTGTGACTGACTTTTTGGAGTCAGAGAAGGTTACCGTCCTTCCGCACCCTCCGTATTCGCCAGACTTGGCCCCCTGCGACTATTTTCTCTTTCCAAAACTTAAATATCATTTATCTGGAAGGAGATACAATTCGAGAAATGCCCTTGGATCTGCTGTTTATCAGTGTCTAATGGGTGTCCCCATTTAAGAGTATGAAAAATGCTTCCAAAAATGGATTGACCGGCTAAAAAGGTGTATTCTGGCTGGCGGAGAGTATTTTGAAGGGCAGAGCAAATTAAAATGAACAAAACACTTCCGCTATATGAGCACCGATGCAAGTGACATTATTTTTGGAACACACTCGTATGCACATGGGTATACGCTTTGTCTTTAAGGTTTCTTTAATTTTGTTCGTTTAATCAGTAAGAATTACTTTAATTGTTACAGGTAAAAGTTTCTATGGAATAGCCCAGAAGTGGTACATTCCATCCTTATGATTTAACACTGATATTATAAATGAACTTGAATGACGATATGTTTGAATGCTTTGGATATAATGATTTTAACAAAATAACTTTTCATGATTTTAAGCAGTATCGATCCAGATCAGTCGTTTGTCCTAATTGTGCTTCATTGTAAAATCAATATATATTACATGTATATGTTATATCAAAACTTACTTTAGATATCAAATCTGAAGAATTAAATTAAAAAGATTTAACCCTTTCAATGTAGGAAACCAGTTTACAAGGCATTGTGTTGACACTTTTGAGTGATGTTTTAGAGGTATGCACTGTTTGTTCTGCAAATATCGTTGTAGTGCAAACAGAAAAGAGACAGTTTACTTTGCACAATTCAGTGACTTTGTACAGGTATTGACTCAGATCAGGGCTGGAATTCACCAACACGTACTTGTACTTGAAACCCAAGCATGTACTTCAAATCCCAAGTCTGTCTTCAAATCTAATTCTTGAAAAGGACACATTTGAAGTACATACTTGGTCTTAGGATTCAAGTACAAGTACGTGTTGGTGAATTCCAGCCCAGGTATTTAATATTAATAACAGAACGGACAATTCAAATACAATCTTTTTTACTGATGTCGATATTTATTACCTATCTCTGATCAGTATCCAAGCTGTATTACATTTATATTTATTTTTGTTGAAAATGGAAAGTTAATAATAACATTAATTGCAAAAGTAAGAGCAGGTCGCAGTAGGTAGTCAAATTGTCACTGGTAACTAGTCTGGACCGTTATATAAACAAGACTGTAATAAGTAAACAACATGTACACTGTTTTACGCAAACGGATATTCAAGTTTTCAGCCATTTTATGGAGGGCACTTTTCACACTGAACCATCAATCTAAGGTCTACTCTTCCCACAGCTTCAGGTTGGAGCCGGGCTCTGTCCGCAGAACAATTGCGGTGGTCGGTTGGCTAATTTCGGGGAGATGGTCATCCAATGCTTATAAGCTTTACAACACTAATTCTAGCCAAATCATAATAATCTCCTCAGTCCCCAGATTATTGACAAGTTGATCAGTTTTATATGGAAGAAATGGTAACATTGAGGGACCAGAAAACTAATCTTCAAGACATAGCCTGTTGTCACAGTGTATGAGCAGCTTTTTAAAGAAATATGCCACACACTCGCACTGCCTTGCATTTCACAAACGGCATTTGAACTTACTGATTGTCAACGATTTTACTTGTTTGTGATACGGTGTGCATTTATCGCCTTATTATAACAAACTGTTTCCTGTGACATTAGGCACAAATCATGAAAAGCGAACAGCCATACTAAATATTTAAGTGTGAAACCATTACTTTACCCAGTTATCCTTTCTAATGGGCGTGAACCCTGTTTACCGGTTTGGGACTTGCTGTCACTCCGTCGGACGGTGGTCGCATCGCAGATGAGCTGCTCTCGGGCGTCGCATCTGACAAGCAGTGTCCGTATGGACAATATTTGTACTTTGCTGAGGATGCCAGCGTGCTGTTTTGCGGTGCCTTTTTTGCACTATCCATTATGCCCGATTTGCAATAAGCATTATGATTGATTTGCAGAAGGTGCCAACGTGCTATTTTGAGACGTCACTTTGCTACATTATTCATTGTACTAAATTTACAGACAGTCAGTGAATTTGCTAAGAAAAGTTTAATATTGAAAATGTGTAGCAGTGAATTTGCTTATAGTTGATTTGCATTTGCTTTAGTTACTTGAGATATTTACATTTGGTGCAGAGACTTTGATAATAGTTGATTTGCATTTGCTTTAGTTACTTAAGGTATTTACATTTGGTGCAGAGAATTTGCTAATAGTTGATTTGCATTTGCTTCAGTGAATTGTGATATTTATATTTAGTGATATTTGCTAATAAATGATTTGCATTTACTTCAGTGAATTGGCTTAAAATTAATTTTTGGTACATATTGTTCACGTCAAAACAACGATCAGAAATAAGTTCAATCTGTTTAAAGAGGAGGTCCCTACAATGATCGCATATTTTCAATAATATCATAAAACTTGTTTTTTGTTATGCTCTATCATTATTATGAAGGTTCCCAAATTGAACTTATATCGAAAAATGCCCATGTGATACAAATAAACCGATTTCATCAATAACTGATAATTTTTGTTCTACAACACAATATTATCGACCTTTTCCGTAAAATTTTCCGCGTTTTGCCGATGATCACCCGATCTCTCCATTGTTTACGTAATAGCTTTCTCGGTAGTGGTCGGAGAATCGCGAATAGGGCGAACAGTTACGAAACTAAAACTCAACCCGAATAAAACT
This sequence comes from Azorinus chamasolen, assembly GCA_963576725.1. Lineage (NCBI taxonomy): Eukaryota > Metazoa > Mollusca > Bivalvia > Cardiida > Solecurtidae > Azorinus > Azorinus chamasolen. The sequence goes on from OY755248.1 coordinate 77,618,168, forward strand.
GAAACATCGGGGAGTAAAACCGGGATCAGCGATATCAAACACATGGATGTTTTGTCATTATAAACGGTAATTGGACGGGACTTTTTGTGATATACTACTTTTCAGCATATAATCAAATGAGTTTTGTATATTTTAAGTGTTTCTGAAACGCGTCAAATGTAGGGACATCCCCTTTAAATTGTTTGTCAAGTTTCCTTGTCAGAGAAAAAAGGCCCAAGTCATTGAAAATAGTTCCATTGAATGTGTAGAACCACATGGCGTACTAGGAACCTTTGATAATTAAAAAGGAGCTTACTCAAGCTAATCCTTTCTTAAGGAAATGATGGGAGAAGGCGGCTAGCCTGGAGCCAGTCTTCTCCCCTTTCTGTTATGCAGTTTTGCCCCCAAACAATTATAAATGGAAAAGTAGTAAAGTCAAGCAGGCAAAGCCACATGCAAGACGCAACCACCACCAAAACATCGATAGACAGCATGACACACACACACACACAACCACACACCCAAACGCACACTCACACACACACACACGAAAGAACACAGAAAACACCAAAAGAGACACAAGAACCAGGGACAAACGTTCCAAAACATGAACAAACCACAAGCACAAAGGCAAACAAAAGGAAGGGTGACAAAGAGTGTACCGCCTTGGCACGGTCAGCAGCAAAAACACCACTGGGGGTTTAAACCGGTTTACGGACGTCCTAACCTCGCACTTCTCTCAAAGTCACCCTAGCTTTATAAATATTGTAAATAAAGGTATCCCCGCTGGACCTACCCACAACATAGACGACGGTGAACACAGGACAATATGTAAAACATAGCATAATAACTGTGACAATCCGTCAAATATGTACTCAATGACTTTGCTGAAGTCAGAGCACCTGCAGGTAAGCCGTTAAGGGCACGACAGGGAAAAAATAATACATGAGTCTGGTAAGCTCCTCCTGTATCCAAGTTTAAGAGTATACCATCATAGAGTACTATCCTCGGCCTGTCATCGCGAAAGCAAAGAGGGAAGCGTAGCTACCGACTGTAAAAGGGTCGATAACCAAACATGCAGTGTGTTGCAATATAATAGGATCATAACCTTTCTTTTTAAATGTTTTAATGCGTTTTATAAACAAATCATGAAAATGGATATGACCCCGAATTTTCCTAAGTTTGTAGATAACATCCCCATAAAATTCTGGTTGAGAAATGCCTTGTCGCAGTAACGGCCGTAGATTGCAATTATATTTACTAATGAGAGGTAAATTTCGATAATAAAATTTAGAAAAGGTTTTCCGAAGTTTGTGATATCTGTAACCTTGCTTAAGAAGTTTATCAGTTATAACTAAATTACCATATTTATAGAATGCTTAAAATCCGTGCTTTTCAAAAGAAGTGATAGTACTGGTCCTGCTTGTTATATTTGATATGTGTTGATACCTCCTTAAATACTCTACTCACCATGCTGCTTTAACTCTTCATATGTTCGTGTGTCACTGTCCGCGTCCCTGTGCAGGGACTCGTACGGCGAATGCCCATGACTAAAATAAAACAGTATAACGCATTTGTGTGCGGTAGTCGGCCCTTCATTGCTGAAATCAATTCAGCGCATGCCTTTGTATAAGGCAAATTAGTATAACACATTTATTACTCATCGTCTGCTCTCCTGTTTAGGCATTCGTACGTCAAACTAAAACGTAACGATTCAACTCATTTGGTTCCGACTTATCGAATTATATTATTAAGCTATATATATATGTGGAAGCAGATACGTCATTTATTAATAACATCGTATAACTGTATGGATTTCTTTAGATATAAATAGATACACTTATATTTCGCCTTTCGTTTGTGTCATTCGCACTACTTATATTAATTGCTTAGTTCATTTTTGGACGAGTGACCTGGTTATGAAACATGATATGATATATAATGAAATACTTTTCAAAATTACTTTTCATATTCGTGTTGATGGTCACTTGTCGTATTGGATCGCAACTCGTCGTACACACGCTTGTCTTTTGTAGCATTCAGGCTTTCATATTGCTGAATGGACTCGCTGGAATACATATCAGTCATGCTACAGTTAAACTGCGATAAATCGAACCCGGATAACTCGAACTGCGGGATAACTCATGCTAACAGGCAGGTTCTTCCATAATTTACAATATGCTTCTAAAATGTTACATATTACGCATATCAAGAAATGCACGTGCCAGTTTAATACAGGTAAAAATAATTTAGATCAGAAATCGAATGACTCGAACCTCAGTTATCTCGACGTACCTTGTATGGTCCCTTGAAGTTCGCGATATCAATGTTCAACGTTGTAGTAAACATGCAGGATAGTGCATATAATGGGCCCGTCACACCATGACGTTCTGGTCAGCGTTCTCTGGCGTTTGAGGAAACGTTGGTAGTCGCCCATGGTCGCTGGAATAGCGCCAGAAGAGCGTTGTGTGAACGCTTGTGAACGCTAGTGAACGTCGTTGATCGCCGGGAATCGGCGGAGAACGCTGGTCCGGAATTTATTTTTTAACATGCACATAAGTTCTCACTGAGACCAGCGTTCTTCAACGTTTAATTTTAAACGCTGAAGAACGTTTAAGAACGTTAATGGAACGTTTTACTAACGTTCGATGAGCGTTGTACGTGTTCGGATATCGTTAGTCAGTCGTTACTCTAGCGTTACTTGGTTGTTACTAATCGTTTGCTTTGCAGTGAACGACTCAATGGCGACCTGTCAACGACCGCTGAACGGTCCCCTAGCGCACGCAGCGTGTGACTAAAGTCAAACGAACGTCAAAACGCTATTCTGTCGTTATTCACACGTTAGTCACACGCTCAACACGCTCGTCTAACGTCCACAAATCGTTCGTTGTGTGCCAGTGGCACGTCAGCACACGCTAATGGTTTTCAGGGCTATCTTACTTGGTTGCTGTTACAGGCTTCTCGCGCGTAAGACACACGCTAGTCATGCCTTAGGTACACGTTTATCACACGCCAGATGTGTCATCCTCTTTCTAGAACGCTCAAAAATTGAACGATTGAATCGTTCAGAGAACGTTGACCAGAACGTCATGGTGTGACGGCCCCTTATAGCTGTTTCATATCGCAACAAAAGTCTTAGTTTGTGTCAAATATAAATACAAAAAAATACTCTTCCTATACGCTTTGACGTATATATCTTTATTATGCGCATAATGCAGCCAAAATATGTCATATATAACATAAATGATCGCACATTAATTAATTAAATATGCCACTGCCCCTATCAATCAATATTTTAGATATTAATATGGCTTTGTTACCTTTGTTCGTGTACGTCCGACCGAACGGATTCCGTCTGTCCTGTTTAAACATATATGTATATGATATTAGAGGAATTGCATGTGTCTAAGTATAGAATATCATTAACTCCCTGTTCACACAGCAAACACCCCTTTAGAAAGATTAATATTGCATTTATCATTTAGATTACATTCGTTACCACAACGGTATATCATAAGCTTGTAGGAAAAATGAATGTTAATCGAGAATGTCTTCTTAAACTTTCATTTTTACATAATTTATCATACAAGTACTAAACCGTAGGTCGATCGGTCGGTCGGTTGTGTTGAACAACGTCCGTTGCATCCAACAGTGGGATGATTCGATGGGATGCGGATACAAAGAACCCATTTTATCATATATCGACATATAATAAAAAAATTAGCAATATCCCTTGTTTTGTGTTTCCATTTCTAAACATAGTTCATATATATATAATTCAGTGTCGAACATTACATATTCATAACGTCTGTGTTAGGATTACATTTCAATACTTGAAAATCAATGTAGTAAAATGTGTGAAGGTATATAGGCTTCAAGAAGTTTGCGTTTAATACAATTCAAATTATGTAACAGTTGTCATGTTGAAGATTATAAATGCAAAATAGGACTTCATAATTCTTACCACTGATATCTGTATGGGGGTGTACTGACGTTTTGTCGCTGAAAATATAATTTTGTCACTTCAATGTTTATAGTATGATATATCGACAATGCTATTTTGAACAGTTTACGAACTATTTGCAAATGACGTACACGCACTATATTCCCAACGATTTGGTAAAATACAATTTTTTTTTGTTTTTATAGTTATGCACATTTGCTGTTTCCTTGTGTTGCTGGTCGGGCGACTGTTTGTTCTGTATGTGGTGTTTCCTGCATGACTCATTTTTGTACTTTTCATATTGTTTCCGGAAATACACAATGCGAGCAAAGAAATAACCCGGAAATATAAAGACAAATCTTATAACAAAATAGAAATTTACCTGCTCCCGGCGTTCTCTGTGTTCGTGTGTTTGTTTCCTATAATGACAGTCAAACAATGTAATAGAAAAACAGCATACTTACTTATTATTGTTGATTGATAATACAAGACAGAAATATAAATGGAAATGATGTAACTCTCAGAGTGTAACGGAGGTATGCGACAGTATCATTCCAATGTGTAGACAATGGGCCTAATTGGTAAATAAATGACATATTGCATCCTTTGATAATTTAAATGCAAACGACATATTCTATGTTTCAAAGCAATAAAATATAATGGCAATAAAAGCTTATAGAGTATATAGAGGTTATGTTGCGAGTTGTCTTTTAAGATCACATGATTCTAAACGAGCCATAGAAAATGTTATTCAGCGAGCCTTTGGCGAGCTTAATACATTTTCATGGCGAGTTTAGGAATATGTGATCTTAAAAGACAACGATCATCAGATTTTTTTTCTCACCTAACCAAACAGTGTAGATCTAGATCTATTTTCGCCCTTTTAATGATATATAAACATCGGTGTTCCCCAAGTTTGACGTCATATATGACGCATGACGTCATATATATTCTAAGGTGAATTTACACGTGTTACTGATAAGAAAATCTTAACCCGCTGTTCTAACCCGGAGATAAGGGAAGTTGTGTGAGAAAATGAAGTTCCTTTATTTGAAGAGTAAAATGTCTCACGGCAATGTGTTGTTACCGGGTTGCCTACGAGTCTTAAGAAATAGTACTTTATCCGAATTGCAATCAATCAGACTGTCACATTTCGAGTTTTGAGAAAACCCTTGTATGAGACTAACTGAACAAGTATTTAATTATGACGGTTGCCATAGTTATCTAAGAATTTGTCATACATACCCGAGTGGGATCTTTTGATCTGGCTTTCGAGTTCTATTATGATTGACAATCTAGGATAAAAATGTAAGACTCAAATCGAGGGCCTGTGCCAGATCGAGGGCCGATGTGAAAATCAAGGGCCGATCTAAAATCGTGGGTAGTTTTCTCCCTAATCTTGGGCCGATGTATAATCCACAATAAAACAACATCCCACCTGACACAATGCAAATATTACAAAAGTTGATAAAGATCTAAGTTCTAATTAAACAAACTGTGAATAGATCCAAAAATGTAAACTAAATTAAACAGACTATCTTACATGAGTGTTCTTGATTATTGGATTTATTAAATGTCTTTTTAAAACGATAAAAAACGAGCTTTAGCGAGTTTTTTTATCGTTTTAAAAAGACGAATTTAATAAATCCAATAATCATGAACACGAATGCAAGATCCTATTTATAACATAACACATACAAATGTTATTTGCAGCCAATATTTCAGCAGTAACGTGGATTGTTATAAATTCTCCTTACATATAGAAATGATGAATGAAAGGTGTTATTAGGTTCGCTAGGTAACTGGGACAAAGTAGGTCCATATTTTCCAACTTTTTTTTACTTACTGTCATATCAACCAGGATCTAATTCAGACCTGTCTGGTATTCAACATACAGAAACACGTCAAAATAAATTTTGGGTTACAGTTTTGACATACATAGTTACAAACACGTCACATTATGACGTCATTATACACAACATGTGTCTATGTAAAGCGCGCCATTTACATGAAGACCCACATACAGTCGCCAACACGTCCGACACTAACTGTCAATGGGATTCGAAATGCGCCTTCGTTTTGGTATATTAAGCCCTTCATTAGTGTTGTATGTATACACATGGACATGGACATTTCCACCGAGAAAAAATTCTCGTTTCAAGTTCAGTGAAAATGTTTGAAATGGACAAAATATTCAGTACGAACTGCTGCATAAAATGTGTTGGAACAGGAGGAAGATTTTCGCGATCAGCTGAGTTAGTGAGTATAGCATATTTGAAATATGTTTGTGCTGTGCTGGATTCAGATGACTATAGTTGTTGATTGATGAGATATTTGCATGAGTAGAAATCTGCATAAACAAAAGGACATGCGGTGAAGAAAATGCAAAGTTGAGGAGGTATTTTAAATGTAGAATGGATTGTACGGGTCAGAGTAGCTGGTAGGTCTTTTTTGGCATACATTTTGTATATGATTCCTGACAGCGATTACAATTTGTATTATTTTATCGAAATTAAGGCGCAAGTGCCAACAATCCTTTGCCATCTATCGTGACTCAATCGTGGACAGGTAGGTCGACCACCGTCCGCCAGTTTGTTTTGACAGCGCGTATGAATCGTTCGAATGTCATTCGGTCGTTCGAATGTTATTCACTAGTGAATATATGCCCATAATTATCAAAAAATAAATGATAGTGTTACGTCACGCTGAAGCCACGAGTTATGTAATAAAGATCTATATAGACTGGCGGAGTTAAAAAAATAAATTGCCCAAACACTGGTGGCACGAAATAATACGACGTCAAAACGGACGACGTTGTGCGTAAATGAAGTCAATTTTTTCCAACCGTTGAATATAATAGAATTAAAACGAAACAATGGATTCGCTCTTAGATGTCGGCTCAGACACGGAGAGGACCGATGTCAAAAGATCCAAACCCGATCTAGTTCTGGACACAAGTTGCAAGATTGAAGGCCAAAACTCCTTCCTATGTGGGGACTCCTTCCTATGTGGGGACCAAAGTTCCTTTTAAAGTTGAAAGTCGGGTGAACGAGAAATAGAAAGTTGCTTCTATGAAGAGGAAACGTGAAAACCTTTTATACAGAAAAAGTCGATAAGAGGGAGAAAGTCATAGAAGGTGCATCGTCAAAGACGTAATGATTTCCAAGTTGCGTGAAAAGCACGGACTGGAGCATCAGAAAGTGGTCTCTCGGTATGTATCAATGAGAAAACCCTTCTTTCCTATCGTTCGAGACGCGCCGGCCACATTATTCAAGACTGAGGTTAGAACTAGTTTTACCTGTCTTGAGGTAAGACTTCGGGGATGGAATAAGGGTGAGGTTGGGCGCCCATAAACCGGTTTAAACCCCCGGTGACTTTTGTCACTGACCGTTCCAAGGCGGTACTTCCATCTTCCTCCTATTGAATGTTTGTTTTGTCTTTGTGCGTCTCTTGTTGTTTTTTCTACCCATGTACATTTGCTGTTTCCTTGTGTTGCTGTTCGGGCGAGTGTTTGTTCTGTATGTGGTATTTCCTGCATGACTCATTTTTGTACTTTCATTATACCTAACATGTACTGAATTTCCATAAATGTTCAATTGTGAATACTGAAATAAAAGACTCTATATGCATTCGAACACAAAACTTCTAATACAATTATTATTTTTCTTACTCAACCGTCTCAATTGTTGCGTACACTATCGAAATCCGTACCGGTAAATTGCATTCAGGAATCCGTACCGGTAAAGTGCATTCTAGTCTAACATATTTCATAAACAAATGTGGTTTAGATCTCCATCGTTTGAAACCAAAAGAAACATAACGTGCCAAGACTATAGTTGCCGGACATAAGTATTCAAATTACCTAGAACACATACGTCAAACAGTGAAACAGACTAGGTTTCTATAGTTGTCCTATTCTTTGTGGTATTTAGGATGTATGATCATGACGTCACCGCTCATATATGGAATGTACAGTTAAATCTTTGTCAATTCTTTAATGGAGCCACCTATGTCTTTTTTTAGAAAAACAAAAAACAATGATAATATTAAACATGCAAAGTCTTTGTAATCCAGATGAAATATAAAATCATTGTAAACATATTGTAATTATGGACCAAATCGTTTATTATTGCAGAATTGCCATGATAACGACAACGGGAGAATCCCCGATGTCAAGTCGACCGGTGTTTGATTCCGAAGCCGAGCCTAAAGAGCACGAGTTTTCGGAACGGCATCAAATACATGTTACATCTCAACTTGTTGTTTACAGTTCTTATGAATAAAATGGTGAATACTTTCAAATGGACTAGGAATGCCCTGTGACAGTAACGCTAATTATCATATGTGATCTTCAATACATTGCAGACATGAGTTAGTACTACCGCAGCATGTACAAACATCGAATGTAGTGACCCGAGAGAAACTCACGTGCCATTTGGTAAATGTGCTAAAATAGTAATTTTAATTGACCTTATATTACCATAAATTCATGTTCATCTCATTCAACCAAAGTGACGACTATACTCGTCCGTTACAAATATAGAACCTGGGAATGGTTGTTTACAACAATGTCTACACATGTTTTACAAATTACACCAGATTAAAATGTGTACCTCGAGTATATTGTAGTCATCCTTTATAATCAATGAATTAATATGTAATATGTGTACTCTCCGAAATCGATTTCAGACAGGCCAACGATTTTCAAATTGGCATCCTTATATGTTATGAATGCACTTTTGGAAATAGGAGCTCACGATTTCAGACCGGCCAACAAGTGTCGAATCGGCCCGTGATCTGATTATAGACCATGAAACTATTTAAGGTCTGTACATTCCGAAATCCTAGCTCTTTATGGTAATAAGGTCATACTTTTGGCACGCCATTATTGGTTATGAATGCTCGTTCGGATATCAGTGATCAAGATTTCAGATCGCAATACTTTGGATGGGCGCTTAAGATTTTAGAAAACGGCCACCGATCATCGATTTTGGATTGGCCGACGCTTTCGGAATCGACCCTCTATCTGGGACCGACCGACGATTTGAGTCTTACATATATATCAGGTTGATGTAACAACAATTTCGCTTCATGACTACTGTGTTATATACAGTTTCTACAAACACAAAGGAGTTTAAGTATAACAGTTTCCATTGCATCTTATAAATATTCATGGTGTCGGCGTCATTATTATCTCAACAGGTAAATAATTGTAAACATATTGACAGAAATTGACCAATTAAGGTTGATTACTTTGATTGTGATTGATTGTTTTAATGAATGTCAATACCTGATAAGCGTAAGTTTCAACTATGGGCAAACTGGACGTCCTAGAGAGACGGTGAGATAGGGTCCTGAATACAGAAGAACTCTTGCTCGATACCCTTCCCATAATATCCATTAAAACGTCTGGATCTTTTAGTTACTCTTTTAGTTGACATATCGGACCTCGGTTGATAAACTATCCGGACTAATAGAATCAAGCATGGGTTTTGTTAAAGACGGGGGTTTCTATACCCGGGGTTGGTCTGTTCCAGTCGGAAACGAGCTTTAGCGAGTTTCCGATAGGAACAGACCAACCGAGGGTATAGAACCCCCCGGCTTTAACAAATCCCATGCTTGATTATTTTTCTCGCTGAAATACGCCCTAAAACCAAGAAAATTAACGAATTTTGTGAAGTACTACTTTACATTGCGTAATACGACTTCCATATCTAATAGCAACAGACCGCAGCATAACTTTAGGCGTGACACCAAATTCTTGCATAAAACGTGATGTTGTAGTCCCGCTAGACCATGTATAACAAGGCGATTCTCGTGCTCACGCGCTGTTGTTGACCGGTTTTAATTATACCTATTACGGGCCTAAGGTAAACAATGGACGCGAATGTTACAGAGTTTTGGCCTAAGCTAGGTGAACGCCGGGGTGTGAGTATTTCCAGGAGCACCGACAATGAACTGTTTTAGTGATAGACATATTGAATGAAATTCCATGTAAACGGTATTTGATACAATCATGAATTGACGTCGAAAAGAAAACAGTGGCCCGGAAACAGCATAAATCGACGAAGTGTCAAAGAAGTGTATAGTTTTGCTGCCGTTGTTTTGCTTGTATTTTGAAGAATTAAATTGATGCAGGAGAGCAGAAAATTGGTTTTATGCAAGAATAGCGTTAATACACGTTTGTTTTCGAGCAATAACATCTGCAGTGTCCCTCGGGAATGTTGCACTCGCCCTTCGGGTATTAACCCTCTAATGACGTCATTTGTTATGACAACCACAAACGTTACGTTTTGGCGTAGAAGACTGAGTGACTACAAAACAAGGTCTTCGGTTGATTAAATAGGCTTTTAAAGTGTTTATATGATAAATAGAATTTCATATTCGTGCTAATTACTTATATTAATTTCAATTCATAAGGTTGTTGCCTATAGAAATGTTGGTATAATTCTGTAAGAAGTCCTTCCCTTGTATTGATTTTACCCAATCGCGCGTATGAATACACTAGTCACGGGGTGTTCCAGATAAGGATTTCTAGTACGACTATTTTAGTAACTCAGCTTATCTAGCACGACTGAGAAGCGAGAAAAAAACGTCTGGCGGTGGATTAAACCCGGGACTCTGGTACTGCAGTCGATTGCGTGTACCACTCGACCACTCGTCAGCATCCGTCTGTTTTTCGCATTGTTACTTTTGCTTTCAACGGATCTGTTAATTTCAGACTATATTTACTTCACAACAACAGGTGATAAAGTGCCTGTGTGGCGATCGTAAAACGTCGCCCCATACTTCATTATCGGTGTTGTTATATTTTCTCGTCCTTCGGGATCATTAGTTTTGATTTTGTTAGTTATTAAAATTGAATACTGCTTAATCCGGTGCTAGATGTGTGAGAAGTATTGCACTGTTAATAAAACCCATGAACATACTCAATTAAACCGAGTTTGACTACTCAATAAAATCAGACTCAATAAATATAGTCTGAAAGTGGGATATACTTCGAAAGCAAAAATAGCAATGCAAATAAAAGAAAATTGTAGATACTGTTTTGTTGAGTCTGTTGATGAGTAGTAACCAAAAATTGAATACTACCCATGCCCCCTAGCACTGGCTTAAACAATATTCAATTTTCAAAACCAACAACATCAAAACTAATTATCTCGAAGACCAGAACAAATAACAACACTAAAATAAGGTACGATGAGACTTTATACGGTCGCTCACATGCACTTAACACGTGCAAGCACAAGCACTTCTCTTGTGAAGTAAATATAGTCTGGAAGTTGGAGATCCATCGAAAGCAAAAGTAGCAAACCGAGTCCGAATGTTTTCTTATCGCATTGCTACTTTTGTTTTCGAAGGATCTCCCACTACTAGACTATTTGAACATACATTATACAATAGAAAAAAATTGAACACAGTGTTTGCCTACCAGGGGAACTATTTCCTTTCCGTCTCCAACAGATGAAGACAACCATTGCAACGACACATAAGGCGGCCACAAATCCACCTACTGCTCCTCCAACAATCAAACCGATCGAAGTACTAGACTCTGGTCCAGGCGGTGCTGTAAACATTTTCTTCTTAATGTGATAATAACTAAATTTCATCGATATAGTACAAATTCTGCTATACGCAAAATTAGAAATTACTTCAACCTCAATATTCAGTTTCTGACTGCAGCTCAATCGAAAACATAATGCGTTAGGTGACATAAACAATTAATCATATATCCTGATTGTATGCCTATACATCTAACAAGCGGATACAAGATCTACTATAACGGAACTCAGTGTAGATATGACAAATATTGTGTGAATACTGTTTAAAGTAAGTAGTTTAAATGACAAAAAATCGTGCACATTCAACTGTTACACATTTAACCTAGACCTGATTTTTTCTTGTGCGTGCGGTAACGCAAATTGGTAGTATGTATCTTTCAGTTTTCAAATTCTATATTTTAAGTAATGCTTTTAATAAAACTTCAAGGTATTTAGACGATAGTTTGAATTTAGATAATCCTTATTTTGAAACAATGATTTCTTCAATTTACCAAAAAAAACTGTCTTTAAACAAAGCGAAACAATCTGACACTATGGCTTCCTTTTTAAATTTGAATCTTTCCATCACAAATGATAAAGTTTCATCCAAAAAACGGTAAAAGGGAACATTTTAATTTTACAATTATTAATCATCCTTTTCTAGATGGAAATATGCTCCGTTCTACAACATTTGGGGTTTATATTTTCAACTTATTGGGTTTGTCCGAGCCTGGTCTTAATTTAGTTATAACTGATAAACGTCTTAAGCAAGGTTACAGATATAACAAACTTTTTATGATGATGCTAGCTACAAACCTGGAGAATATCGATCGGGGTCATATCCAGTTTCATGGTTTAATTATAAAACGCTTATATAATTTAAGAAGAAAGGGTATGTCCCATTATATTGCAATGCACTGCATGTTTGGTAATTGACCCTTTTTAAGTCTGTAGCTACGCTTCCCGCTTTGCTTGCGCGATGACAGACCGAGGGTAGTACTTTATGATGGTATATTCCTAATCTCAGAAACGGGATGAGCTTACCAGACTCACATATTACCCTTTCCCTGGCGTGCCCTTAATGTAGTGGATAATTCCGGCGGAAATACCTTTATTTACACTATATTTAGAGCTAGGTTGACTTTGAGATGAGTGTGAGATTAGGACGTCCGTAAACCGGTTTAAATATTTATATACAGTGCTCCCTCCCTACAACGACCCTCTCAATAACGATTCCCTCCTTACAACAACGCATGTCACTGTTTCCGAAACAACAAGGCTCCAGAAACAACCTTTTTCCATCGTATTTTCTTTATGCCTCTATCAAACCCTATGTTGTGACCACTCTTTAGAATCGTCGGTTTGTGACGATTCTAAAGAGTGGTCACACCATAGGGTATGCATGAGGCATAACGGTTTTAGTTCTCGAAATACACCTTATCTGGGGATCTGCAAACAAGCTAATTATGTTTGATTTTCCCTCCCTACAACAACTCCCTCTGAACAACACATACAATATTCGTATCCCAAAGGGTGTCATTGTAGAGGGAGCACTGTACTGAAAATGGGTGATCCTTCAAAAGCAAAAGTAAAAATATAAAAAGAGAAAATTGCAGACTCGGTTTGATCGAGTCTGTTCATAAGTAGTAATTAAAAGTGCAACACTACTCACGGCCCCTAGCACCGGCTTAAGCAGTATTCAATTTCAAAACTAATAACATCAAAACTAATGATCCCGAAGGACCAGAAAATATAACAACACTGAGAATGAAGTACGGGGCGACTTTTTATGGCCTCCACACAAGCACTTAACACCTGCTGTTGTGAAGTACATATATTCTGAAAATGGGTTTTCCTTCAAAAGCAAAAGTAGAAATGCAAAAAGAGAAAATTGCAGACTCGGTTTGATTGAGTCTGTAACCCCAGTGGTTGTTATGCTACTGATCGTGCCAAGGCGGTACTCTCTTTGTCACACTAACATTTGTTAGTCTTGTGTCTTTGTACTTGTGCTTTTGTTCATGTTTCGAATGTTTATCACTTGTACTTGTGTTTGTAAATGTTAACTGTGATCATCGCGTGTATGTGTATGTGTTTGGGTGTGTATGTGTGTGTGTTTATTGGTCTATGTGTGTGTGTGTGTTTTTTGTGTGTGACATGCCATCTATCTTTGTTTAGGTGGTGGTTGCGTCTTGTATGTGGCTTTGCATGCTTGACTTTTTATATTATACAGATATGCCTTTATGAGAAATGACGTCACCATGTAGTTTGTTTGTGTGTTTGTGTTTATTAACGTCCGTTTCTGCTCACTATGGGCTAATTGGACGCCCCAGAGAGAAGGGAGAGGATACAGAGAAACCCGAGTGCGATGCCTTACTCTTATTATCGACTGACTTTCTCTGGTTCTTTTAGATGCCCAGTGTATAGCACTGATACATCGGACCTCGGTTTATAGTCTCGTCCGAAGAACTTTGTCCGACGGGGAATCGAACCCGTGACCCCTGGTATTGCTGTCGAGCGCGTTAGCCACACGACCACGTCCGCCGGTAAGTATGACAGATACAGAAAATGAACCAAATCACTTTCATTGTATACTGTACTAAAACATTGATGATTAATTATTACAAACTATTACATTTAGGCTCGTTTTGAAGTTGGCCATAGTATACCTCTTGTTTTCAAAAACTGAATTTAATATGTGTCACAGAAATGTCGTCAATCAGACAGAACATAGGAAAATGGAAACTTAAGTTTAAACATTTTAAATTACATATAATTATGTAAGCCTATTCGAAGAAAATAAAATGAACATAAAAGTACACGTGTCATCAATGCAGAAACTACGAGTATAGTTGATATATTATGAATATAGAATTAAGAATAAAACAAAAATATATCCAAGACCCTACATTTGATTTTGTGGTAGTCCAAATAATGCTTAAAGAAGTTATAATATATGAATCACTAAAACCCAGGACAATACAAGGGTTGATGCTTTAATCATAAAACTAAAACAATGTTTTCCACTGAAAACTAAAACTACTGTAACTTACAAAAACACAATTGAAGGGGTCAGTGCAAGATGGTACCCAATTCCATTTTTTGAAAAGTGGAGAAAATCGCATTTGTTTCTGAAATTTGGGTTAAGTGTAACACAATTTAAAAAATTCACCCATCGATGATTTACCATTTATATGTGTAACTACTGAAATTGTGGGAATGGTGAAGTGTTAATAAATGATTTATTGTAAAAATACTGTTTTTTATTAATTATGTTTAGGCAAAACGGGACCTAAGTCCAATTATATTTAGGCAAAATTTGTATTTTCTTTTCTTTTCATACATTCGTTGTGGTTAATTCTTCAATTTTGCAACATAATATTAATTTCTGTAACGGAAATCGATCAATTAAGTAATAAATACTTATCGGAGTATTATCAAACACTCATCATTCAGGCAGTTAGTTTTAGTATGTCCAATCTACTATGTATTTCATGTGTTTACGCGCATATACCATTTTGGAGATAACACTTTTGTAATATTCATGTGAACAACATTTTTCCTGCTTAAACATAAATATCACACATTTTCGAAACGTTATCATGAGGGGAAAGTTGAATCTATGCTATAGTGGCCCTAACTCCTTTTTTTAAAAAATGGAGTTAGGTACCATCTTGCACTGACCCCTTCAATTGTGAAAATAATAACTATGTGTGGGGTATTTGGAATTAGTTTTTTTCAGTTTGTCTGTTGACCTAGTTTAAATGAATATACAACCTCTGTATTGACAACACTGACATGTCTGCAGACACTACAACTATATCTGGGATTCATATATCAAAACACACGCTAGAAGCCAATTTACAGACTTGTTTAAATCTATTAGAAAATTGATGTCGTACAAACGGAATGGTCCCTTATGTTAATAAAACATAAACATTATTAATTACAACTCCCATAAGAGAGGCAAGTTTCCTGAAACTTCATTCAACCTAACATTCAGGAAGAAAAATTGCTAGGCGTACATATAAATAAAAAAATTGAAATGGAACGAATATGTTAATAAAATAAAAATAAATCTCAACTAATTTATGGCTGCTATCTAGAATCAAAATGTACATTCCTCTTCCTGCTAAAATATCTCTTTATAAAGCCCCCAATTAGCCACATTTAGATTTCTGTAACATTGTTTGGAATGTGACAAATACTTCTAATCTTTCTAAACTATTGATTTTACTAAATCTATTTCTATGCCTGAATAAATATACAAGCTACAAGCTATAAAGGCTACAAAGGGTACATGATTTGACATGTTTAATTTTCTTTTGCATCAATGAAACATTAACATGTAAATAGCACAACCTTTGATTACTATTAATGATAATAACACCATCAACACAAAAGTATAACTGTACATGTATTTAGGCACAGGGCGCATTTGGAACTGATCCAATTACGAAACTTCCCAAAGAAGTTTCTGGCTTGGTTCACTTATATTTGTTCCTGTAGTTTGTGTAATGCTACGTTCATTTTGCATTATTGGAATGGTTTAATAGCCTAATTACTGTACTGGACACCTTGTTTAATATATTCCGTGATTGATATTTTTGCACAGAAATGTATGAAATGTACCGATTAAGAGGGCCTATGGGATTTATTAGCCATTTGGCTAAGCGAGCTACCATTATTAACTAAGGTATTTTATTCATTCAGATTAATTGAGTTACTCTGGAATTCATTAATTCATTCAATCCGTCAAAAACCTTCTACATACAGTTTCGATCCAGGCGAGACGTCGAATAGTGAGCAGTGTTGCACTTTTAATTACTGCTCATGAACAGACTCAATAAAACAGAGTCTAAAATTTTCTCCATTTGTGTTGCAATTTTTGCTTTCGGGGGATCACCACTCTTCAGAATTTACATTCTAATACTATATCCACGAAGCAATGCGGCGCAATACAAGCGCATAGCTAATACACACGACTAAAGTAAATTAATAAAGTGTATGAAAATTGAAATGAGTTTTATATAAACGCCTTTCACGACAGACCTAGATCAGACGGCTAACGTAGAAGCCGTCTGATTGTTTGTCTATGAACATATATACATACGAGTGTCCACATTTCGATACTATATTGGTGATGATGACACTGTAAATCATCATATTATTAATATTTATTATGTCAATATTTCATCTGAAATGAAAATAAGTTAATAATGTTAAACTATAGTATGAGAATAAGTATTCCAGTATAATAACCAGTCGAACCTGTATCTCATTCTCAGTATCATATATATGTTGTCCTTCGGGATTATTATTTTCTAGTTTATTTACCACTTAAGACGATGCTTTTAATAACTGCTCATAAACATACTAAATAAAACTAAAGTGCGCAATGTTCTCCTTTTGCAATTTTTTCCTTCGACGGATATCCTAGAATTTAGTATTCAGGAAGTAACTATTCTGGGGTAGAACGACAATCCCATGGCATATGAACCACAACCCATCTGTCACTGATTCTGAAAGTAGGAGATCCTTCGAAAGCATGTAGACCCGCAATTTTTATGTAAGTAGGAGATCCGTCGAAAGCATGTTCAGCAGCAATGCAAACAGAGCAGATTCCATTATGGTATTGTGTTAC
The DNA here is from genome assembly GCA_963576725.1 of Azorinus chamasolen. NCBI lineage: Eukaryota > Metazoa > Mollusca > Bivalvia > Cardiida > Solecurtidae > Azorinus > Azorinus chamasolen. The sequence goes on from OY755248.1 coordinate 77,635,272, forward strand.
CGATTTAATGTTCTCTGTAAAGAAACTATTTTCGCAGTGATATTGGTTCGTCAGCCTGAATTAGCGGTAACTTAATTTGACTTAACAGCTGGATATGGAAAGTGTGTGTTTCTTTTCGTCCTTTGTTTAGTCTGGGTATATCGCCATATCGACCCATATAAAACGACATAACTTATAACATTATCAGTACATTTATATACATTAGGAGTACATTTATAACAACTGGTAGGTTTCAAGCTTTAATCGGTGCTGGTAGATGTATAGACTCAGAAATACGTTTCGATTACATCATCATTATCACCAAAGGCTTTGCCGGGAATAGACCCAGGTGCCTTTGTATTGTCAGTAAGGGATAAACTCCGTATCTGACGTATAGGTATCGTCACACATGTAAAGGGCAAGCCAGTGGACGGTTAAATTCATTGCAAATGTCCATTATATGGTTGAAACTGTTTTTTAAAGTTGCATAATACTTGCTCTTAATCATAATTTAAGTTATAAACGTTGATGTTTCTGACGAATTTTTGGTTCATTATGGCGTCTCGTCAGAACAACATATTTTCTTGAATCTCGTTGGATAGATTCCTCGCATAATTTGATTGCGCCCCTAGATGAACAAATGTTACTTTATTCCGAGTGTTGTTATATTTTATGCTCCTTCGGATTCATTGCTTATGAACATAACCTATATCTGAAGCCGGTGCTGGGATTGGGGTAATACTCAGGAAGCCAATAGGGTCTACGATGCACCCCTAGCCTTTTAATGGGTACCAAAATGTTCAGAAAAGTACTCAAAGTACAAAAATGAGTCATGCTGGAAACACCATATACATAACAACAGCCGCCCGAACAGCAACACAATGTAACAGCAAATGTACATAATTATAAAACATCAAGAGACGAACAAAGACCAAACAAACATGCAATAGGGGGAGATTGAAGTGCCGCCTTGGAACGGTCAGTGACAATAGTCACTGGAGGGGGGTTAAACCGGTGTCGGGCGCCCAACTTCATACTTATTCCATGCCCATCCGACTAATCTACAACATCCGCGACGGCAAATACAGTGAAAAAGTGCATGTATAACGAAAACATTTAAGTGAACAAACTGTAGCTACCTATCGCTTGTGTACCCAATGATTGAGCTGCAAACATAGTAACTGTAGAAAAGTAATAAAGGGTTCGACAAACACGAAATAGAACAGATATCCGACGTTCCCCTTCCGTTTCTGGATTTAAGAGGTCGCCTTCAGCGTGATTGCCAACTGTAAAAGGTTGACAACCAAACATGCAGTGCGTTGTATTATAGGATCATAACCCTTTTTAACGATTTTTGTAATATATTTGATGAGAAAATGTGAGAAAATGGGTATGTCCAATAACTTTACGAAGTTTGTAAATCACATCACCATAAAATTCAGGATGTGAAATACCGTGTCGCAGAAGCGCCTTGAGATTACATCGCTACTTGCCAATAAGTGAGAGATTTCGATAGTAAAATATTGTTCGTAGTTTATAGTATCTATATCCTTGCTTAAGCAGCTTTTGAGTTAAAATGAGATTTCGACTGTTAAAATCGTCAATAGATGAACAAGCTCTAGTAAAACGAATAAGTTGAGATATATAAACTCCGTAAGATGGGGCACGGGGAACATCTCCCTCAAGATGAGGCAAATTTGCAATATTAAAATCAAAATCATCTCTTTTGTCATATATTTTAGAAGAAATCATTCCATTATCAATTTTAAGTTCAAGTTTAAATTCTTTAATCCTATGTGTATTTTAACCGCTTCCATGGCAATCCCCCAGTTTTCGTAATGATGACCTATACCTGCATATTCGCCAATATCACAACCAGCTTTTGTTGTAAACCTATAAATCTGGTCTCAAATGGGAGATAAGACATAACATTGTGCTTTTAGTTCCAACTTGTTTTTTTAATTACTTTATTTGCATACTCATGAATATTAATGGGAACATTAAAATAGTAAAGAAAGAATAGGAATAACGTAAAATTTTCATTTTTTATATCCTACAACAATCAGAAAATAACTTTAAATGCAGTTTAACATAATTACGATCCCCCAAGAAAACGAAATTTCCAATTTGAGGACCAAAGCATTCATTTTAAGTACTGTTTTAACCGTGTCCATGGCAACACCGAAGTTTTCGTAATGATGGTCTTTACCTGCAAAAAACGTCCATATCACAACCAGGTTTTTGTCATAAACCTATAAAACTGGTACCAAATTGGAGATAAGACATAGTGCTCTTATTTCCAGCTGTTTATATATATGCAATTATTTGCATACTCATGAATATTAATGAGATCATTAAAAGTAGTAAAAACGATAAAGAGATAACGTAAATAATGTAAACTAGTCACTTTTTATTCTAAAAATATCAGAAAATAACTTCAAATGCAGTTAAACATGATAACAAAATCACCAGAAAGCAAAATATCAAGTTTAAGGACCAAACAAATTAACTGTAAGTAACGTTTTAACTGTTTCCATAGTAACCATTCAGTTCACTTTGCTCACACATATTTTGTTAGTCGACACTTACCTACAAAAATCTTCCATATCACAGAAAGTTTCTGAGCTAACTGCATCCAACTAGTATCGAGTTTTTCGTATCTGGTATCGAGCTAAGGCCTCGTGTTGTGTGTAAAGGCTATACTTAGGAATTAACTTATTTGCATACACAATTAATATTTATGAAAAAATAGTATAAAAATAAATAGTAAAAAAATACAGAAATAACGTAAATTTTTATCCTACCAACATCAGAATAACAACTTCAAATGAATTTTAAATTATTATTATTATTATACCATATTTCTATAGCGCTCTTTTCACATAGGATGTGTGCGTTCAAAAGCGCTTCACATGATTAAATTGCACGCATGTACAGAATTGAATATATATTATGCGTATATAACGTAAATAATGTAAACAATTTAAATGATGACATTAAATTGATGACAAAATACTCACAAAGAAAATAATCTAAATTGATAACCAAACATTGAACTGTAAGTAACATTGTTACTGCTCCCTTGATCACCGATCCTTTCATAAATTTTGGAAAATTGACATCTACCTATAATACTCCGCTAAATCTCAGTTATTTTTGATGAGTCATGAAAGCAATTGTTCCAAACATAGATATGAGGCATTGCTTTAATGATAAACATTACTTATCTGATATGAACTAATATGCCTATGTATGAATATTAATGAGAACAGTAAAAGATGTTGAAATTTTCGAAACACACAAGTCTTTCACTTTTAATGCAAACAAAACTGCAAAATGGTTAGATAAATCTTAAAATGATCACTGAATATCACTAAGATTGTTACATAAACAAATTTGGAGTAAATTATATAGCACTGATGGTGATATATCTGTTTCCTAGGCAACCATTCTTACCGCATCGTTCATATTACAGTGTTTAAATACCTGCATCGTACAAATATATCGCGACCTACTTTGGCGAAAATTATAAATGATATAAAAACATATAGTTAATTTATGAATCTTTATTTTTGGTTTTCTTTATGCAAATTATCTCATTTGCATCCTCGTGAATATTAATTTGTGATGGGAAAACAAAGAGAAACGATATTGAAAACAACATATTTTAATTTTATGTCTAAAACTGTTACCAAAATGACCATGCACTACTTCCATGGTACCTATTGAAAGCCAAGTAATTATTATACCCCAAACAATAGTTTCAATCTTCTGTTATTGTTTTTGAAGTGTCAGTGATTTTAAAGTTTATAAAGCCTGTGTTGAATTCAGTGGATAAATAATAGAGTAGTAAAGTCAAGCAGGAAAAGCCACACACAAAATGCCACCACCACTAAAACACCTGCAGAAAGCAATTGGTATAGCAATTTATACTCATACACACACATACAGTAGAAAGTAACATACAATACGCAATCACCTCCAAACACATAGATAGACAGAATGTCACACACACACAACCAAACACGCACAAACACACGAGAAGAACACAGAAAACACCAACAAATATACAAGCACCATAGACAAACATCAACAAAACACAAGCACAAAGACACAAGACAAACAAAGTAAGGGTGGCAAAGAGAGAACCGCCTTGGCATGGTCAGTAGCAAACTCACCACTGGGGTTAAAACCGGTTTGGGGACGTACTAACCTCAAACTTATCTCAAAATCACCCTAGCTAAACAAACATGGTAAATAAAGGTATCCCCACCGGACTTCCCGACTGTTTCCCACTTTTGATATATCATCATCTGTCGATAATTTGAAAGTCTGTGATGTCTTTAATGGCACTTTGATTTGCTAAGCCACCATCAGCCGTACCAATACCGAAGGGAAATGGTGTCAGCGGATACTTCATCTGCTCACCTATATCAATCTGCACATTGGGTCCGTGTGAATACACTAAAGATTGCTACGATTCCTTGATTCCTTACGCTAAGAAGCTGCAAGGCAGAAATGCTGTTCTCATCTATGAATGTGCGGCTTACCAGTTCTCGTCAGATTATGGTATATCAACAGCGAGAAACAGTCTTGATGCCCTGAATTCAGCACAGACAGAAACTGATACAAGAATCGTGCTTTACACCATGTATGCGGAAGAACAATGCTACACAACGGTTCATCTTCGAACTCCAGACAGAGATATAATCTTCATTCTTCTTTGTTACGTTAACAGGCTTAAAGGTGTTACTGTCTTGTTTGATACTGGCTCAGGCAATCATAAAAAATAATGTAACATACATGAATCAGAAGTTGCCTAAGCATACACAGACGATTACCGATCAACACTTCTGGGTCTCCATGTGTATTGTGGTCATGATTCTACAAGTGCATTCAATGGCAGGGGACATGTGACATCCATGAAGATCATTGAAAAGAGGCAAATGTTTATAAAACAATTAGCAGGTTCGGGCAACTCTTGAAATGTGTCTGAGGATCTTGTGCAAGATTTGGATGAGTTACGTATGCAATATATGGCAACCCTAAATGTCGCACTGTAAATTAATTGATATTGTTTAAGAAAAAAGAGAAGTGTGAATATAAGCCAACAGATTCACAACGCAATGTTGATATTGGAACATTACCCCCTTGTAGGGCCTGCTTAATGCAGCTCATCCGAAGATTAATATACCAGTTGATACCTTGGAAGAGATCTCACTTTCCCGAACCAGACATTCCTCCTGTTTAGAAAAGCATGATTGGCAACATGTAAATGAGGTCCTTGAACTCTGACAGTCAATTGAAAGAAATAATTACACTGTAGCCTGTAATATGGGTATGCTCCGACAGACAATCAACATCAATGTTACCATCTTGACCTCTTATCAGAGTAGTGCCTGAGAAGATCCAATAAAACTGTTTGACCTCTAGTTGAGGTATACTCTGTGAGTCACACCGTTAAATTATAATTAGCTACTAAATACCCATGATGTAATTATTTATATAAAGGAATATTCAGCTGGTAAAGGGTTAACTGAGATATCACACAGCTGTTTTGGTTGAGTTTGCATACTCAAAGAAGCTTTCTGCAAAGGTGTTGTAAAGCAGAGAGTAAAATTAGTCCTTTACTAGATGTATACATGCCCTTTAAAAATCTTTCAGACAGTTTCAGGCATAACAATTATTTATTCACCACCAAAATGTATATTTATCATAGCAGGCTATTCATGGAGAATGATTTAAAGTTGTGCTCGGCATACTGCCAATCATGTTATTTTCAATATTGTTTCACGTTGTTTTCTTATCACTGATTAATATCCATGAGGATGCAAACGAGGTAATTTGCATAAAGTAAACCAAACATGAAGATTCATAAATCAACTATATGTTTATATCATTTAATTTATAATTATCGCCAAAGTAGGCCGCGATATCTTTGTATATTGCAGGTATTTAAACACTCTCTTATATGAACAATGAAGTTAGAATGGTTGCCGAGGAAACATACATATCACCATCAATGCTATAGAATTTGTCCCATATTGATTTATCTAACAATCTTGGTATATTCAGCGGTCATTTTAAACGACTGTGTATTTCGAAAATTTCAACATCTTTTACTGTTCTCATTAGTATTCATACATGAAATTAGTTCATATCAGAAAAGTAATATTTACAATTAAGGCAATGCCTCATATCTATGTTTGTAAATATAGATTTCATGATTCATCAAAAGTAACTGAGATCTAGCGGAGTATTACAGGTAGATTTCAATGTTCCAAAATTTGTGAAAGGATTGGTCACCATGGAAACGTTTACAATGTTACTTACAGTTCAGTGTTTGGTTATCAATTTAGATACTTTGCTTTGTGAGTATTTCGCATAAATTTAAACTACACTTGAAGTTGTTTTTTGATATTGGTAGGATATTTCTGGGTTTATTTGTACTATTTTTAATTATTCTCATTAATTTCCATGTGTATGCAAATAATGTAATTTCTAAGTATAGCCTTTAAACAAAAGCAAAATGTCTAAACTTACATTTGGTACCAGTTTTATACAGATAGCTCAAAATCTGGCTGTGATATAGAAGTGTTTGGCAGGTATGTGTCGACTAACAAAATATGTGTGAACAGATTGAAATGAATGGTTACTATGGATACATTTAAACCTTACTAAGAGTTAAATATTTTGTCCTCAAATTTGATATTTTGTCTTCTGAGGATTTTGTCATCAGGTTAAACTGTACTTGAAGTTGTTTTCAGATATGTATACGATAAGAATGGAATAGTTTACATTATTTACGTTATTTCTATATTCGTTTTGCTATTTTTAATGTTCTAATTAATATTAATGAGTATGCAAATAATATAATTACAAATACAGCTGGAAATAAAAGCACACTGTCTTCTCTCCAATTTGGTACCAGTTTTATAGGTTTAGGGCAAAAACTGGCTGTCGAATGGGCGCTTTCGCGGGTATGCGTCATCATTACAAAAACTAGGATGTTACCATGGAAACGGTTAAAACAGTACTTAAAATTCAAGCGTTGGTCCTCAAATTGTATATTTTGTTTTTTGGTTTTTGTCGTCATGTTAAACGGCATTTGAAGTTATTTTCTGATATTTATAGGATAGAAAAATTAAAGATTTACGTTATTTTTATGTTTCACACTGTTTAATGTTCTCATTAATATTCATGAGCATGCAAATGAATGTAATTTACAAAAACAAGTTGGAAATAAAAACACAATGTCTTATCTTTCATTTGGTACCAGTTGTATAGGTTTATGACAAGAACTGGCTGTGATATGGGCGAATTTGCAGAGCAGATACTGACTAGTCAGCTCCTACAGGAGCCGTCTGATCTTGGTCTAATCTGATTGCAAAACTGTGGAAATGCATATTCACGGAGTAAAGTGTTAAATAATAATTTATTTCAGTAGTGGTCTTCAAGAAGAAAGATGTTTGACAAAATGACCGTTAGTCTGTCTATTCGTGTTCAACATTACAGATTGGACACGCTGATATATTATGTTTATATAACCTTTTACCCATGATATTCATGTAAAAAATAAATGACATCATGAATATTAATTACATCAATTATTAAAATAGCACACTGACACAGGAATCTTTGGCCATGGCAGAAATTATAGCATCATTTCTATATTGTCATTAAGCAAACAGAGCAGACACTGATCAGACGGCTCCAACAGGAGCTGTCTGATTAGGTCTACTCTGTTTGTAAAGGTGTAGAAAAGTATGTCTATGGGGTACAGGGATAACCGTCTACACCACAGACCTTTATCTACGTAAAGGTGTATTTATGGAGTAAATGGTTAAATGATTGAAACAATTCGTAATTGTATCCTATATGCATATGGAACGTTGTCTGTGTGTATACAGTAACGGATAGATGTTTTTAATTCTTTACTTTGAATAGAAGAATTTTAATTGAATACCGCTTAAGCCGGTGCTAGGGGGCGTGAGCAGTGTTGCACTTTCAATTACAGTTCATGAACAGACTCAATAAAACCGAGTCTGCAATTTTCTCTTTTTGTGTTGTAATTTTTACTCTCGGGGATCACCCCCTTTCAGAATTCATACATACATCCTTCTACGTATTGTAAACAGAGTATACCTAGATCAGACGGCTCCTGTAGGAGCCGTCTGATCAGAGTCTGCTCTGTTTGCTTATAACATGATATAGATATGATTCTACAGTTTCTGCCATTAGTAAAACGTGCTGTGTCGATGTTCATTTTATATCGATATTTAAAGATCAAAATCATTATAGAAAAAACAGAGACATCAATGATAACATCGATATTGTATCGATAGACGTATACCGATTATGCTATTAATATTGGATCGATAGACATATATCGATGATGACATCGATATAGGATCGACGACGGGTATGGATAATAACTTCGATCAAACTGGAGCAATGATTATTACAGTATCGTTCAGTTTTTCAGTAGTTCTGAGTCTTATTAGGATCCAAGCTTGGACAGAAGCTACTTGAAAGTTTGATCGGATCAGAATTGGTCAAAATTGCATCAGCTCCAACATTGAGTAAATAGTTTTTATTCATGGCGAAGAAAGTGATAAGAAGGTAACATTTAATTCAATGTATTGTTGCAGGGACACGTTGACTCACCGCAGTCATCCTTTGAGTCACCCCCGTCACCCATTGCATCCCCATCACCCATTGATTCATCCCCATCACCTTTTGATTCATCCCCGTTTCTCTTTGATATACTCTTGTCATCCATTGAGTCATCCCCGTCACCCATTGATTCATTCCCGCCTCCCACTGATTCCTTCCCGTCAGTCACTGTTTCATCCCCGCCCCCCTTTGACCGATTCCCGTCACCCTGTGAGTCATCCCCGCCACCCTTTGACTCACTCCCATCTGTCATTGACTTATTTTCGCCATCGCTATGTTCACACACTAGTAAATGTCTTCTCTTCGTCTGGCAATCTTCCTCGTGCAAAGACAAGTCCTGGTTGTTGTTCACACGCACGGAGACACACCAACGAAACTCCGAGTCATCTGTCGGTAGAGTAGACCATGTAGAAATTATACCTTATACCTGCAAAATGTCTAGAAACAAACACCCCCGTTGTAACGAGGGTTCACTATAATAGCAAGTGAACACAGAAAACGTTGGCCATGGTAGAAACTCTAGACTCAGATCTACATGTATATTATTCCATCAGCAAACGAAGCAGGCCTCTAAGCAGGGGCCGTCTGATCTGGATCTACTCCGTTTGCAAATGCGTTATAAGGCTTATGTATGGAGCACAGGGTTTTATACCACAATGTTTACCCATAAGTAGTCACTTTACATAGGTTATACTGTAAAAATATGTTTTGAGACATAACACTAGGATACACATATCTTACCAACTTACAGTTAAATCCCGATATTTTGAATACTAAAGCTAGCATCATTATTGATCTTTAAGACAGGTAAAAAGTTTAATGCAGGGTTCAAGTCATACTCCTATGAACTTTCTGTATGAAAGTTACCTTGCATTAAGCAGCCACCTGGGTCCATGCTTATAAAGCTTTTACGTGAGTCTGAGTTTCGTTCTCAAGCTTTTGATTGGTCAGATTTGAGTTCTCAAGCTTTTGATTGGTCAGATTTGAGCAAGAGGCTCAAATCTGACCAATCAAAGGCTTGAGAACGTACTCAGACTCAACTAAAAGTTTTATAAGCATGGACCCAGGCTTAAAAAGTAATATTGAGTTTTATTGTATTTCTCAACACTATGTGATGTAATTCGACATACACGGACTTTAGTATATCATTATCAATGAGCTTGGCTTGTTTTAGCATCTATTACACTGACTATTATTTAAAGCATATATCAGAACGGTTCAACGAGACCATCTCCTATAATGGATTTAGTAAGCCATATCAGCTTTCAATCTTTAGTTTATGTAATACTGGTAAAATATCTCCAATAGGTGGTTAACCCTTTACTCCATAAATAAGCATTTATATATATATACCTTTGCAAACAGGTATACCAAGATCAGACGGCTCCTATAGGAACAGTCTGATCATTGCTCCGCGCCAACAGGCATTTGTGTTTACGAATTTTGTGGTTCATGGAGCCGGATTTGATATTTTAACCCTTTCGATCAATGCTCAAGTAGTCATGATTAACATTGGGTTTAACGTGTATACTTTACCTACAGTTTATGCCATGGCCAACATTTCCCGTGTTAGTGTGGTATTATAACAATTAATATAATTAATATTCATTATTATTTCTTTCATGAATATTCATGGAGTAAAGGGTTAATTCTCGTATGTTACATATATGCCAAACAGCTGACCTGTTAAATGCTTTAATTATATTCCGATTCGTTCAAAGTTGCAAGACACTGAATATTTAACCCTTTCACCGCCAATGTCGCATAAATGCACCACGAAATACATGTAGTGCAGTCCAAGATCAGACGGCGTTTGATCAGGGACTTCACTTTTTGTCTCAATCTCTATTTCTGTATGTGTGCTTTATTCCTTTGAAATTTGCATTTATTTATCTCATTTCCTTATTGTACCGAATGATTTAACAAAAAATGGATTGCAGACGACAATTAGAAATTGGCGTTGAATGTTTCAAGACATTTAATATTGAACGGAGAAGATAGGGAAAGGGTTAACCTTTTTAATACAGAAAACCGTAGCTAATACGAAAACCAAATCATTATTATATCAGTCTTTAACCGATTTCAGCATGAACATTATTCAAGATTTCATAACCTTGTGAAAAAACTATGACGTTGTACGCAACTTAGCTTGTGCATCTGATAAACTGTAAAATGCACCCGATATTTAATTTTGCACAAATACAGAGGGGAACTCAAAATCTAACCAATCAGATGCTCGAGAATGACTGAAGCAAACATGTTGTTTAAACTCAGGAGCAGGTCTTTAATTCGCACAAATATTATGGCGTGCCAGGCGTTGCAATATTGTGTAAAATATATTTCTATTGTATAAATTTATATACGTATTGTATATTTTATATATATTATTGTGTAAAAATATATTTATTGTATAATTTTAAATATTTATTGTATACTGAATAAATTACATATTGAATAAAAATATATTTTATACAATAAATATATAAAATATACAATAAATATATGAAATATAAATAAATATATAAATTATACAATGAATATATAAATTATAAAATAAATATATAGAATTATACAATAAAAATATATTTTATACAATATTGCAACGCCTGACACGCCATAAATTACAGAATAAAATACATTATATACCAGATAATGTCCATGCCAGGAATACGATAAAATTCTTACCTTCAGTATTATCCCAGCTTATATCGGAACTGCGCATCACTCCTGTCCACAAGGACTTCCCTCTTGGTATATTCTTGTAATTACTTTCCACATTGTCAAAAAATTTTACAGACAGTGTGCGGCAAAATCGAAAAGCGTCAGTCAATGAGACGCTTGTAAGGTTCATCTTAGATCGTGCTGCATTGTAAGAGAAAATTGTAACTTAAACTACATGTATTGTGACAGATAACTCTTTGCAAACGGTTTGGATCCAGTGTGGCACACCGCATTATGTGGCGTCTAATCAGAATCCAATCTGTATGGCACTTTGACCACAGTTTGCAAAAGAATGAGATAAATCTTTTTTAAACAAGAGGGCTATGATGACCCTAAATCGCTCACCTGGTTACTATAGACATATACATACACTGTATTTCTATGTAAAAATAAGTAAGCTTCAGATTAGGGCCTATATGAAACCAAGAGCCATAATTTTAGGCATTGAGTTTCAAATTTGAACAATCTAAATAAAGGAACATTAGATGATGCTTCATATAAGTTTCAAAGTGCCGGGCCTTACAATTTCACAGAAGGAGATTTTAAAGATTTTCCTATGAAAAACTGATAAGCCAGGGGCGGGCCATTTTGGTCATGGGGTCATAATTTGAACAATCTTGGTAGAAAACCATCAGATGATAAAACATACTAACTTTCAAAGGTCTAGGCCTTACAGTTTAGGAGAAGATTTTCAACGATTTTCCTATGAAAAACTGATAAGCCTCAGACCGGGGCCATTTTTGGTCTGAGGGTCAGAGTTTGAACAATCTTTGTAGAGGACCATTAGATGATGCTACATACCAAATATCATAGGCCTTACGGTTTCAGAGAAGAAGCTTTTTATGAAAAACTGATAAGCCCTGGGGCGGGGCCATTTTTGGTCAAGGGGTCATTATTTGAACAATCTTTGGAGGACCAATAGATAATGCTACATACCAAATGTCTAGGCCTTACGGTTTCATAGAAGAAGATTTTTAAAGATTTTCCTATGAAAAACTGATAAGCCCCGGGGCGGGCCATATTTGGTCAGGGGGTCATAATCTGAACAATCTTTGTAGAGGTCTATTAGATGATGCTACATACTAAATACCAAAGGTCTAGGCCTTACGGTTTCAGAGAAGAAGATTTTTAAAGATTTTCCTATGAGAAACTGATAAGCCCCGGGGCGGGTCCATTTTTGGTCCGGGGTTCATAATTTGAATATCTTTGTAGAGGACCGTTAGATGATGCTACATACTAAATACCAAAGGTTTAGGCCTTACGGTTTCAGAGAAGAAGATTTTTAAGGAGTTTCCTATGAGAAACTGATAAGCCCCGGGGCGGGGCCATTTTTTTTTCGGGGGTCATAATCTGAACAATCTTTGTAGAGGACCATTAGATGATGCTACATACTAAATATCAAAGGTCTAGGCCTTACGGTTTCAGAGAAGAAGATTTTTAAAGATTTTCCTATGAGAAACTGATAAGCCCCGGGGCGGGTCCATTTTTGGTCCGGGGTTCATAATTTGAATATCTTTGTAGAGGACCGTTAGATGATGCTACATACTAAATACCAAAGGTTTAGGCCTTACGGTTTCAGAGAAGAAGATTTTTAAATATTTTCCAATGAGAAACTGATAAGCCCCGGGGCGGGGCCATTTTTGGCCCGGGGATCCTAATTTGAACAATCTTTGTAGAGGATCGTTAGATGATGCTACGTACCAAATATCAAAGGTCTAGGCTATACGATTTCAGAGGAGAAGATTTTTAAAGATTTTCCTAAGAAAAACTGATAAGCCCCAGGGCGAGGCCATTTTTAGTCCGGGGGACATAATTTGAACAATTTTTGTAGAGGACCATTAGATGATTCCACATACCAAATATCAAAGCTCTAGGCTTTGTGGTTTCAGAGAAGAAGATGTTTAAGTAAATTGTTGACGACGCACGACGCACATACGCACATACGTACGATGACGGACGCCGGACACTGCCCCCTCACAATACCTCACCTGGCACTTTGTGCCAGGTGAGCTAAAAATGAAGCAAATGAAAAATTTTGCAGCTGAAACATTACTTGGCGTGCAAAAAGATAGCACATCAATGAATTCAAAAATGAAACTTAGTTAGATTGGTGTCGTAACTATGTCTTTGAATGCAAAGGCTCAGGATGAGCTATTGTGAACGCGATGTGTCCGGTGTCCGGCGTCCGGCGTCTGTCGTCCGTCGTCCGGCGCCCGTCCACATTTTCAAACGACGAATTTTTATCAGAAGCATCAGTGGCTAGGGGGAACGAAAAGTTGTTCACATTATGAACCCGGACCAAAAATGGCCCGCCCAAGGGCTTATCAGTTTTTCATAGGAAAATCTTTAAAAATATTCTTCTCTGAAAATGTAAGGCCTAGACCTTTGATATTTGGTATGTAGCATGATCTTATAGTCCTCTACAAAGTTTGTTCAAATTATGACCCCTGGGCCAAAAATGGCCCCGCCCAAGGGCATGTCAGTTTTTCATAGGAAAATCTTTAAAAATCTTCTTCTCTGAAACTGTAAGGCATAGACCTTTGATATTTGGTATGTAACATGATCTTATGGTCCTCTACAAAGATTGTTCAAATTATGACCCCGGGCAAAAAATGGCCCCGCCCAAGGGCTTATCAGTTTTTCATAGGAAAATCTTTAAAACTCTTCTTCTCTGAAACTGTAAGGCCTAGACCTTTGATATTTAGTATGTAGCATGATATTATGGTCCTCTACAAGGATTGTTCAAATTATGAACCCCGGGTCAAAAATGGCCCCGCCAAAGGGCTTATCAGTTTTTCATAGGAAAATCTTTAAAAATCTTCTTCTCTGAAACTGTAAGGCCTAGACCTTTTATATTTGGTATGTAGCATTATATTATGGTCCTCCACAAAGGTTTTTCAAATTATGACCCCCGGGCAAAAAATGGCCCGCCCAAGGGCTTATCAGTTTTTCATAAGAAAATCTTTAAATATATGCTTCTCTGAAACTGTAAGGCCAAGAGCTTTGATATTTGGTATGTAGCATGATCATATGGTCCTCTACAAAGATTTTCAAATTATGACCGCCGGATCAAAAATGGCCCTGCCCAAGGGTTTATCAGTTTTTCATAGGAATATCTTTAAAAATCTACTTAAACTGCAAGGCCTAGACCTTTTATGTTTGGTATGTAACATGATCTAATGGTCCTCTACAAATATGTAAACGTGGCTTGTGGTCCTGTCAAGAATATTCAACTTTCGTGTGTGTGTGTGTGTGCGTTTGGGTGTTTGGTTGTGTGTGTGTGGGTGTGTCATGCTGTCTATCGGTGTTTTGGTGGTGGTTGCGTCTTGCATGTGGCTTTGCCTGCTTGACTTTACTACTTTTCCATTTACGACCCTGACCACTGGGCGAAACTTCGCCCTGTCTCTGGGCTTATCAGTTTTTCATGGGAAAAATATAAAGTATTATTTTTCTCTGAAACCATACGGCTTAGACCTTTAATTAATGGCATACTGCTTTGCCTTGTGGTTCTCTACCAAGGTTGTACAAATGATTTCTTGTGGTCAAAAATGGCCCCACCCCTGGAGTTATCTCAGGTGAGCGCTTCAGGGCCTCATGGCCCTCTTGTTTGAGTGTTGACAAACTATACTTTAATTTTGAGCTTATAAATGGTAATGTCTCAATCAGAGACTTTAAATTGCAGGACACATATAACATTCAATGAAATAAGAATACAGATAATATTTACTAAGCCTAAATTTGAAATCTGTAATAGAACTCTAAATGCCAATTTATGAAACTCAATTTAGAAAAGACATCAGAAACGTAAACTGCAATTTGTAATGCAAATTAGCTTAATGGAGAGCTGGCGGGTATTCCCTTTACTAAATAAGACAATGTAGTAAAAAATAAATTTGTATACGGGCAAAGAGTTTAACAATATAAATGGAAATTAATCTGAAAAGTTTTAATATCATATAACATGCCATGTACAACTGAAATCAATTTTCCCAAAACATCAGCATAAATCGCATTAGAAAGTTTTTCATATATCCATTTGTCTTAAACGGGCCAAATCATGAGAAAAAGTAAACTGTTTTGATTTTTGAACAGTGTAGATCTGGATCCAACTCACGACTACCCTCTCCAACGATAAAACCAGCTTACAAATTATTACGTCAACTTACCACATTTGAAACCGTGTGAATCAGAGCATGCTTCTGGGGACACTGATTCTGGTGTACTGCCAACAACCACGCACCTTTTATCCATAACTACACTTGGCTTCCAGTTGCTTGCTACAACCCAAAGATAAAAGCATTGCTATTTTATATGGTTATTGTGTAATGTGTTATGTCTTGATGTGCGTTCCGTCATCTTTTGTGCTGTTTCTTGTTTGAAAATGTTTGGTGCAGTGTCCTTTTGTGTGTGGCTCTCCCTTTTTGTCTTTTTTTTCCTTTGTACGAGCGTCACATAAAATTTGAACTGATTTTAACGTTGAGAATATGTCTTATTTGCTCTCTAAAGAGTAAAGACACCTATAAATGTGGCAATTTTCTAAATTTGCCCCGCTCAACGTTACCCGACGTTGCCATAGTGACTGTGGATTGTGCATCAAATAATTTTTTATCATTATTTCTTTTAGATTATGTGCATGGAATATCAAAATATAACTTGTGAAAATTGTATCATAATATTCGCATTAATAAATACGTTATGAACCTTTTCCGGATACTTTTCGAACACCCCTCGTACAATTGAAACAGATACAACTTATCAGTATTGGTTGTTTCATATGGCACAGATCTGTATCACATTTATCCGTAGCAAAATGCGTTTAACCATTTACTCCATGGATGTTCATGTAAGAAATAATGACACCATGAATATTTATTAGCTTTTTTATAATGGAACTTTTTCAAGGGAATGTTGCTGTAATAAAAACTAGGATCAAATCTATATCATACCATAAGCAAGCAGAACAGACCCAGATCAGATGGCATCCACAGGAGTCGTCTGATCTGGGTCTACTATGTTTGCAAAGGTGTCGCCATGGAGTAAGGGGTTGATGTTGTACACGAGAAATTGAAAATTCAAACAGGACCTTACTGACCCCGAATAATCCACATGCCGTAATGTTGAAAACCATCCGTCTGACAGCACATACAATAATGACTAAAGTGTACACTTGGAACTCTGTGTGTGTGCTGTGTGCCACCTTTGCTATTACAGGGTTAGGAGAGGAGCAGCATCATGGTAATTTCAAAGAGATGACGTAACGTTAATGACACTGGCGTGCTCCGGGTCCCGCGAAGTGACGTTCTTTAGGAAGATGCTAAAGAGTGATTCACGGGTCCAGCATTTTTATCTTGCGCATGTACAAAGTACAACCATGCAAGTATTTAGTGACATAATATCTTATTAGTATGTCATCATATGTCCATTTTATTTACAGTGTCTCAATAATTTTAGAACAAGCCTCGTACTATACATTATTCGAAATTTAAATACTGAAGAAATCTAACCCTTTTAGACAGGACTGGTAGCTAAAGTGAAGAAGTCATGCAGAAAGCTCCTCTTTAATATTTCTGCATGATTTTCACCCTGCATTAAGCTGCCACACGTTTTAATGATCGATAAAGATACGTATTTGAGTGTTCGAATAATCGAGCTTTCACTTTATTTGTAATTTGTATTTGTCAGGTATGTCATGTGTCGGTTAGGCATGGGATCGATAGTTGAATACCACCTACGTATTCATGCACGTTTACTGTATTTGTAAATGTTGACAACGACAAATTGAATACAGATACCCTTTGTATTCTGAAGTTGACATTTCATCAGTACACACTGTTCGAATAGCAACAATTAAAAACCAAAGCATTGCAGACACTGCAGTATTCTTTGCATTGGATCAACGTTTTGAAAATCAAATTTCTGATATCGACTAAGTGCGCTTTTGCGTGAAATTGCGTATCTGTAAGGGGAAGGATTAACACTCTTCATAGTGGGTAATTAAGTTGCAGCTGACACTTCAGCCGTTTCCCGCATTATATGCTTATTACCACTCGCAGATGGGCGTGATTACCTAATCGTTTAAGGTCATCCGTCGCGAACTTCTTTATTCATTGAGTAACTGCCTCTTGGAGAATACTTTCATTCATATTATGATCATGTGATTTCGTAATGTGACTGGTATTTATATATCCGTGCGCCCTTCTTACACATTGCTATATTTTGTGGATTTTGTTGCACATAATAAACCAAAGTTAATGTTATGAAGCGTTTTCATGTAAGAAATAGTATACCATGATTATTTCCGGCCATGTTATTAAACGCCTTTTGTATCCAACGAATGCACGTCAATAAATTGCACGAGGCTGATATGCGGAATGGCAAATGTCAGATATGCGAGTTAGGCACGAGATAGATGGTGGGATACCACATGTATTCGATGACAGCACTGCCTTTATACTTCATGTACAGTTTTAAGTGATATTCTCTACTTGCATCGTGTTTTTAAAATGCCTGAAAATTAAATAAATAATTTGTTTATATGCCTAAAAGAAGTATATCGCAAGAAAACCGATCGATGCACGCGGAGATGGAAACAAACTTCCTTGTGTTTGATATAAAACATTCACCTATCGGTTAGTGTCTATTCGGGTCATATTTTAGTTTCGTAACTGTTTGACTTGTTGTACAACAAAAAATATAAGTATCGCTTATACTTTGTTACACTGAACAAACTTGCTAAAGTTGTTAATTATTTACCTGTTGAATATTCACGCAATAAAATTGACGTTATGGATATTCATAAGCTGAAGTTTTATAATACAGTAAAACCTCTCTAAACCGGAATTATAGATGAGAAGAATTTGGATACTTTTAGGCAGGTGGCTGCTTAATGCAGGGTGAAAGTCATGCAGAAAGCTCCTAGTGGAGATTTCTGCATGACGTTCACCCTGCATTAAGCTGCCACCTGTCCCCAAGACCAATATTTATGCTAAATTTAACATCCGGTTTAGAGAGGTTTTACTGTACATGTGGTATACATATGTACACATATTTTAATATAAGTAGAAACTGTAGAGATACATCTGTTATATTTTCATAAGCTAACAAAGCAGGCCCTGATCGGACGGCTCCTTTGGGAACCACCTGCAGATACTGTTCTTGCTATGAAATTATATAGATCTGATTCTACACTTTCTGCCATGGCAAAATGTCATTATAATTTTACAGCTGTTTACAGATTTAATAATTAAACAACTCATGTTATACATATTCTTTGATTTATATGCTTGAATTGCTTTTCCGTAAAATGCAATATATTATATTGCAGTATATATTATAGTTATACACACGAAACTAGATTGTTTGAAATGGTACGTACAAACACCGACGTCATAACCTGCTATGGAATTATTGTAACCACACCAGTCGTTTACATTTCCAAGACATCTGGAATAACACGGGTATTCTATATTAGCAAGTCCAAAGAAAGAGGTTGTAGTTCCATTTATGCAAATGCAGTGGTCTCCCTGAAACAAAACGAAACATTGATTACTAAATAAATTAGAAACCGGTGTTAGTCTATCAGTCAGTGGATTTTTTCTTGCCAACTGAATAACTATTTTGAACATTTAGTAATTGCCTAAGGTATGGTTCTGAATTCATGTACCGCTGAACTTCGATATCTCGAACTCGAAAGTGATGCTGAACGCACCTACAGGAGTTTCAGCATTAGTTTTATACATACATTAAGCTGTGAACATGAGAAATTGTCCTGATAAGAACTTGTACGATCCCTTAAAGTTCAAGATATTGAATTTCAACTGTAATTGGTTAAGTTTCCAAAACATGTATTTGTATCTATTACCACGATGCCAAATTAGTTTTGTTTGGTTAGCCCATTCCCTCATATTGACGACTTTTGACGACTCTTTAAAAAGCACTTTATGAAACCATTGTGATAAATAGAGCATTTGCTCCTATAGGAGCAAATGCTCTATTTATCACAATGGTTTTAAACAACAAAATTCTAAAAAAAATCCTGTTCTCTAGTTAATGCTCCTTTTTGGTAGATTTATTCAAAGATGTTGTATCTAAAAATAGCCTATGAGATAATGGGTTAAGACATGTCTGTGCTAATCCTTGTTTAAGACGTCAAAAGACAATGCAGCACAGAAAAGGGGGGGGGTTTAGTGCAGAGCCTTGTTATAAACGAATAGAAGATATGTTTATACACCTTCAAACTGCAATGTAGGCAGTCCATGTCTTATTATGTCAACAAATTGGTTTGAAATTCTAATAGTATATCAGCAATGTTTGCAATGTGCCTAAGCCTGTTCCCAAAAGAGGTCCTTGGTCATAGCCGATACGCTGATTGTGTGTTGGTAAGACTTCACCATGACAGGGTCTTGCTGGTCGTTTTGCATCTTCTGTGTTATTGACAATACTTTTGATGTTGGACTCCAATGTTCAATAGCTGGGTCGTAAAAGTGACCCGTAACATGCAATTTAGTCATTTGTTGGGACCAGTCTGTTTGCAATTTGCCCAAGTCCCTTTGCAGTGTCGAGGATTTCTAATCTGGCGCGATATAATTTTAAGACATTCGATCTTGCCTGCACAAGTGTATCAAGAACAAATGTGATCCAAGTAATGTGCCTATAGTTTTCCTTGATACATATAAAACGACTGGCGACGAAGTTAAAGTATTTCCGCCATTGGCACCCATTGAGATCTCTCGTCGAAAAAACTGTTGTCATTATGTCATAGTGGTGTACCGACACTCCTAATAGTTGGTGTGAGATTCTAACAAGCGCTTTTGAGACTTAAAAAAGACACAAATTTACAAATGGTTGTTTCAACCCATAGCAAGGAGATTGTGGTCTTAATAATTTGTGTTTTCACCAGATGTATTGGCTTCTATGAAGAAAGGAAATATTTGTACATGATCCAGTGATTTCATTATACGGCTATGGACAAGATGTCCCATGACTTAGCAGTTAGTATTCGAGTTGAGTGAGGTTAGTCGTTTGAGTGCACATACTCGTCTCCTGTCTTAAATAATGGCATAATGAAGGTATCAAAAGGCATAGTGATAATGAGCCTATCCTATCATTAAGAAATAGTTCTGACATTTCGTCTAGACATGTCATAATATTCCTTACACAATGTGCAGCAGGGAAACTGAATAGACAAGGCCATGACCGAGTGCCAGGAAGCTGCATGCAATGTTTTGGTGTACTCGGGTGGAAATAGGGGTCACTATTTCTACTTTTTGTGTGCTTCAGGAAATATCCTTCCGTCTTTTAGTGGAGCTACACTATAACTGTCGATCTTTATGTGCTTAACATAAGAGTTAACTCTTGGTCATGCGATCCAATGGGGCCATGTCCCTGACAAAGCTGTTACTGGCATATTTACAAGGAACGAAGGTATCAGTTATTTAAATGAATTTTTATAGGATTTAACCTCTAATCTAGGTCTGGTAAAATCTTTGCATTATAAACAGAGATGTTAATCCGTTGTACCCTTCGCATTTGACAGCGTCGAACTGGGTTCTGTCCTGGTGTCAACTAAGATATTGTCGTGATCACTGAGATCAAGAATATTGACGTATTTATCCATATGTAACGGCATATTCGGAATAAAATGTCTAGTAAGTTATTGAATTAAGTTGTAAAAAGTCATATCATCAATTTGCATCGCCTGTTATGACATTTTAGTGTTCTAGTAGATGGTGACTGCATACTGGTGACATTTGATGTTGTCTTCAGAAAACTACGTGCTGTTTGTGGGCCTCTGAGGCTAAAACTGTATCAAGGAACACAGAATACTTATCATATAAATCATATTTACATTTCGGATGTAAGAAAATCAACTTCCTGTTATTTCATCAAGTGAAACTGTTTGTTGTAAACATTGGTTATCAGAAAGATCATCTATTAGAAAACAAATGTTCAAATGTTTATACCCAAACACTTATGTATGCGCACCCAAACCCAACCCCAAGATTTATAGCATTAACTTAGGTATTCCCAGAATGATCAAAATTAAACGAAAACGTTAATTTAAATACTAATATGTAGTTGTAAGTACTATAGATATAAATACCATTAGTCCAAACATGGAACGTTTGGCTATATCGATTTTCGCACAATGGCTTAAACACTTGGCAGCAGAATTAGCCTGGAAATGTTGATAATTCACCGTAAATTCAGGAGGTTTCAAACAGCCTGCAATAGAAACAGATCAATACGAAAACTGTGACACCATGACCTAATAAAAATGACAAACAGAGTAGATCCAGATCAGCTACGATGTAACATATATAACACTGATATTTCTAATGAACGTCACACACTGTATATCCTAATAAGAAGTTGAGTCTTTAAGGCATCAGCTGACTTGGCTCATCACAATTTGCAAGTCTCAAAGTCCATTTACTGTATATTTTCTCAAAATAATACAGGTCAATGTCTGAAGCTTGAAATAGATAGCATGTTCAATAACATCTGTTCATCTTCTCAACCTACGTTCAGCAATACATTCCTTCAACCTAAATTCAGCAATATTGTGAAATGCGACGTTACAATTATAAAATGGTAAAACAGGCCTGACAAGATCTGAATATATAGGTTGTACCACGGGTACAAGCAGGCCTGACCTGGCATCAATGTTGTACTGTTCTGTCGCAGTGGTAGGGTCAGAATAAATGAGATATAAGAAGAGGTAATGTCTGACTTCGCACGTTCTAGCCGTGCCAGATAGCCAGCATATAAGAGAGTATTAATCCTTTACTCCATGAATATTAACCCTTTACAGTAAAACCCCTCTAACTGTTTGGTGCCAAATTTAAAAGTGTCGTCTGCAATAATAATTTCATATTAAATATAATTCTAAACTAAATAATAAAGGTATATTAGTAAAACATTTGTTTTTAAAAACCTGTCCCAGTCTGGGACTGCAGTTTTCAATGGTGCCAACAGGCGACATTGGCGCCGAAAGAGCTAAACCGGAAATCCAAGTTAGTATAAATATTGGTCTTCGAGACAGGTGACAGCTTATTGCAGGGTTGTATTAAGCAACCATCCGCCTAAAAGTATCTAAATTCTGCTGTATTACAATTCCGATTTAGAGGGGTTTTGCAATACTCCATGAAAATAATGTAAAAAATGACTTCATTATATAAATATCACATCCTATGGAGTGCGACAGCACTATTGTCAACCCGAGGTTGGTAATGTTCACCTCGGCGTTAACCGGGGTGTACATTACAATACCGAAGGTTGACAATACGTGATGTCGCTCTCCATAGGATGTGATATTTATTGTATTATACCGAACAGCACAATCAATTTTGTCATCAAAATTATTCATTCAATGACAACAATAAATAGTCTGAAACAACAGTTGTACTCGGTGTTTAAAAATGGCGAAACAACTTCACATTTCTACTCATTACACGTTGAGTACTGGCGAAGTCGTCCTTATCACCGTCCAAACTTGACCTATCCTCCTTCGAAATAGTCACATAACGCGACATTTCTCATATAATTAAACAAAAGTAATTGTCAACATGACGCTTGTTGATCAAACTGAAAGAGTCAGGTGACATCAGTCGCACATGACGTCACGCACATGATTTAATAAGCGCTCACTTATCTAGACGGACTGTTGCTCGTATACAAATTGTTTCATGGCAGGTATGGCGTGACAAACGTTGCAATATTAATTTTTCATTTGATGTTGCGAAAAAATTGTTCATTTGATGTTGCGACAAAAAATACTCATTCGATGTTTGAACATTTTTCATTTTATAAAAATATTTCTCATTTGATGATGCGAAAAAAATTTACATTCGATGTTGCGATTTTTTTCATTCGATTAATTTGCCTCATGGGATAGGCTACTAGATAGAGTTGTAAGCTCATGGGATAGGCTACTATATAGAGTTGTAAGCTCATGGGATAGGCTACTAGATAGAGTTGTAAGCTCGGATTTCATTGGAGGAACAAATCATACTAGTTAAAGGGCATGGTTACACACAAGTTTAATATGATAAAACAAGGCGCTTTTGCATGTCAGATTCTGTGGTCGAGTGGTCTAACGCGCTGTCCGTTACATAGAGCCAAATATTTGCCTAGGTGCCGCGGGATCGAATCCCGACTGATGCGAAATCGTTTTAGCTCCACTTTTTCAAAAAGTGGAGCTATTGTCATGACCCTCTCGTCGGCGTCGGCGTCGGCGTTGGTTAACCTTTTTGTTACGGTCCTTTTCTCAGAAACCATCAAAGATATTAGGATCATATTTGGTATGTCCGTTTACTATCACAAGGGGAACCCATTTCACAAGGGTAGGTAACCCTAAAATTAATTTTGCCATAGTTATGCCCCTTTTTCGACTTAGAATTTTCATTGTTGGTTAGGTTTTATGTTCAGGTCTATGTCTCAGTAACTGTCCAAGATATTTGGTTCAACTTTGGTATACATGTTAACTATTATAGGGGGGGGGGGTATTTTACAAGGACAGATAACCCTAAAATTAATTGTGCTATAGTTATGTCCCCTTTCTGACTTAGACTTCCACTGCACTATCCAGCACTAAAGAAAGTGGAGCGCGCTGTCTGCGGACAGCTCTTTTTTATATATCCCCTTCTCCTGTATTACCGTTCCCCTTAGCAAAACATCTATCAGAAAAACAATTACTTTAAAGGCAACAAGGAGCTTCCTTGAAGGAATATTGAGAAAATATATTTTTCTAACGGAAAATAACACTTAAAATAAACAAATAACCTAACAATTGAACCAAATGCCGATTCTTTTGACTCACTCAATTCTGCAAATGCAGCCACCATGTTTCCTATATTGCCGTTCCTATGACGTCATAATCCCCCACACAAAGGCGCTTGAGCACAAATGGGTCAAATATATACTGCACAAGAAAAGTTAAGTCCCAGACACTCCCTACACCTAATAAACATTTTGAGCTAATTGAAATATGTATTGATCGAACTCATTTTCAAAAGCACTATAAACAAAACAAGACAGGAATATCATCCTTATGAATTCAAATGTTATTTTGAAAAAAGTGTCAACTGAGAATTGAATTTAAAAATTACTTGGAAATACACCTATTAGAATCAGCTAATCAGATAACACTCACAATTAAAGAAATACCAACATATCTACAATTTAGATGTGTACTGTGGCATTTTTTTCAGTACAGTGCGGTCAAAGAAATGTACTATGGCGTCTGATAACAGACTCTCTTGTACAAAATTTGACAGGAGACATGTTCATAACATGAAACCTTAACTTTTGCCGAACAGTATAGTTGTGACGTGTTATTTGCTTGGTCACGTAATAAAGGACCTGTCTGAATGTTTCCGCGGCATCTGTCAAAATTTTAAGCTATGAAAAATTGATGTTTTGGGGAAATATCGTTAGAAAAATGGTGTCACGTGATGAGAATATTTATATTTTTGTTAAAAAATAATATTTATCTTTAAAGTTTCATTCAACTTATCTGTTTTTTCCTCATTTTTTCGACTCTGTATCTGAAAGTGTTTTATATACAATCGGAAAACACTTTGAGCGATTACGTAGACAAGTCGCACGCGCAACATCAAACACTTTTGTGATGCGGACGGAATAATAGGAACGAACAGAAATATAGGAATCGAGGATATAAGTATTTTATATCAATCACTCATATAAGTATTTTATATCAACCAAAGGTGTCCGACGCATGCTTGGACCCATCCATGGAACCCCCCCCCCCCCAAAAAAAAAAAATTGTGATCGAAGTATGTTCAACTGGCCTAAAACTGTCTATTTGAACCTTAAACCACTCCGAAAAACGAGAAAAACACGACCCGGAAAAAATTTCCTATCGGGTCTATATATGTATTGAAAGGTACCTAACTACAACAGATCAGCGGCGGAAAATACAAGTCATGTTTTTCAAAGTCTTACAGCAAAGCCAATTTAACACCGATTTCAATCAGTTTAGTCTTGATCCGTTCCAAATTCCATATGCTAAGCGCCACAATTAGTGCTTTCCTTAAGTATTGCTCATATGTAAACGTGGATTTATATTCTTTGCCACTGTTACCGTCTTCATCTGTGTTAACCAACATCGTTTTGATTAAGATGAGAATTGTCAGATATATGTATTTCTTCGCCAAACTCTATTTTGTTGGGATTTTACTATTGATGATCAGTTCGAGCTTAGTTATTTATTATCGATTGTATAATTGGTTCGGCAATTGTATTCTGATATATGAACTAATATTATAACTTGTACCTTATGAATTGCTGTTATCATAAGGAGAATATACATAGATAGGGTATACATAGAGTGTCAGGTGTCAAATACACGTGTTAATTTCTTTTAACAGGGTTTTCCTCCATTTTTGACCCCCCCCCCCTCAAAAAAAAAAAAAAAAAAAAAAAAATAATAATAATAATAAGCAACCGTAATAAATGGCACCAAAAACTTTACATTTTGCACATTTTGTACTTAACAATTTTAGACTGAGTTTATAGAAAAAATCCATGACTCCGGGACGCACGGATGGACGGACACACGCACATACGCACAAACGGACGGGCGGGCAACGCCAAAACTGAAGTGCCTTTGTCTTCGACAGGGGGATAAAAATATTTACATTGTTTAAACCCTTTCCCTCATATAAACGTGTTTTCACGCATTTGCAAACAGAGTAGACCCAGATCAGATGGCTCCTAGAGGAGCCATCTTATCAGGGTCTGTTCTGTTTGCTAATGGAATTTGATAGATATGTTCCTTTACTTTCTAATGGCTGCAATGTTCCATCTTCCATATTTCGTTGTAACTATTTTGTCCAGGAATAGTCAGTAGGTATTTAACTTTGAAATAAACATAGAACAGGGAAAGGGTTAAATGGTATTTACATCAATTGTTATATATACGTACCACGGAATGTAAAATATGACGTGGGTCTCGCACGAGCTCCAATCCAAAGGTTTTCCGTCGGTAGTACATGTAGTTTCTCTTGTAACGATTGAATTGTTTCCCGATGGAAGTGTTTCAATCCGACCAGTTGACAATGTTGAGGTTTTTCCCCCCAAACATCTGCGGTTGCAGAGACCTGAATAACTGTATCAAAGAAGGCAAAATAAGTTTATAATAGAATTACTCATACTATTTAATGAAAAACAATAAAATGATAACCGTAATTAATCGTCCGCCATGTTTGACCTTGTCCGTTATGTTTGACCTTGTCATTCATGTTTGACCTTGTTGTCCACTATTAGGCCCCTTAAGCCTGAGATCATTCTAAAGCTACTTGAGAATGATCTCAGACTCAGACGCCAAATAACTGTTTGCCTCTTCTCGTTTGTCTAACGTAATGAGACGCAGAGTAAATCGGCGTCTCATCAGAATTCAAACTGTTTGACACTCGATCATTCTTTTAAAATTGGCGGCGTCGTAATTTTCTGCAGACGAGATTTTATTAAGACAGACTTAGCTTTCAATCCGCTGTGGAAAACCCCCAAATGGCAACGCCAATTTGGATCTGTTGAATTTCGCATCCGAGTCTGTTAAATGGATAGACTCTACTTGCAACTTTTAAACTGCCTAAACTTACGTAAATCGTTTGTTTATATGCAGAAACAAGAAGTATATCGCAACAAAACCAATCGAATAAAAGAAGACGACACTGTGTCTATGTATATTATGATATTGAAGACCAGGTGTTATTCGTAAATGTATGCATCTCAGTGTTGTTATGTTTTCTGGTCCTTCGGGATCATTAGTTTTGATGTTTTTGACTGAATACTGTTGGGCCAATGCTGGGAGAGTGGGTGGTGTTGCTGTTGGGTCGGTGCTGGGGCATGAGCAGTGTTGCACTTTTAATTACTGCTCATGAGCGGACTCAACAAACCCGAATCTACTATTACACATGTACCTGTTTTCGCATTGCTACTTTTGCGTTTGAAGGATCTCCCACTTTCAGAACAAATTTTAGTATTTATTCGGGTTGCGTTTTATTTTCGTAATTGCTAGACATAGACCGATGATATTTTGTTGTACAACAAAAAATATAAGTATTGACGAAAACAATTTATTTTATCACATGTCTCGATATAAGTTCAAATTGACATTCCTCATAATAATTGTTGAAAATAAACTAAATCAGGTTTTACGGTGTCATTGAAATTATGTGTCTACTTTGGTGTTTATCAATTTAAGCTTTTGAGAAACTATTGGCTGAATATCAAACAGCTGACGCGGTGACAAATGTCAAACAGTTGACGAAATGCCAAGTAACTCGGCGTCTCATCTAGATCCAAACTGTTTGCATAATTGAGTCAGGTCACAGATAGCGGGGTAAGGTTTGAGGTAGGACTAACTCTCCCACTCATTTAAACATAGATAAGGTTTAAAGTAGGACTAACTCTCCCACCCATTTAAATATAGATAAGGTTTAAAGTAGGACTACCTCTTTCCCTCATATAAACATAGATAATGTTTAAAGTAGGACTAACTCTTCCTATCATATAAACATAGATAAGGTTTAAAGTAGGACTAACTCTTTCCCTCATATAAACATAGATAATGTTTAAAGTAGGACTAACTCTTCCTATCATATAAACATAGATAAGGTTTAAAGTAGGATTAACTCTTTCCCTCATATAAACATAGATAAGGTTTAAAGTAGGACTAACTCTTCCCCTCATTTAAACATAGATAATGTTTAAAGTAGGACTAACTCTTCCCCTCATATAAACATAGATAATGTTTAAAGTAGGACTAACTCTTCCTATCATATAAACATAGATAAGGTTTAAAGTAGGACTAACTCTTTCCCTCATATAAACATAGATAATGTTTAAAGTAGGACTAACTCTTCCTATCATATAAACATAGATAAGGTTTAAAGTAGGACTAACTCTTTCCCTCATATAAAACATAGATAAGGTTTAAAGTAGGACTAACTCTTCCCCTCATTTAAACATAGATAATGTTTAAAGTAGGACTAACTCTTCCCCTCATATAAACATAGATAAGGTTTAAAGTAGGACTAACTCTTCCCCTCATATAAACATAGATAAGGTATAAAGTAGGACTAACTCTTTCCCTCATATATTCATAGATAAGGTTTAAAGTAGGCCTAACTCTTCCCTCATATAAACATATATAATGTTTAAGGTAGGACTAACCCTTTCCCTCATATAAAAACATTTGTAAAAACTTTTTCAAGCCAGTTGGAAGGAGAATATACCCAGATATGGGTCTGCTCTGTTTGCTTATGGGGTAATGATATATCTGATTCTAATGTTTCTATCATACCATTAAACCATGTGTACCTATGCCGTTATAAAAAAATCAGCTAATGAATATTCATGATGTCTATTTCTTACATGAATATTTAACAGCGAAAGGGTTAAAACCGAAGAGACAGGTCATGTAAATCTATATATAATAACAATAGTAATTAGATTTATGTTGTTTACATAAGAGGCACAGGCAATTAATATTTATATCAATTACATAAGCGATGAAAGTAATTAACATAAACTTCATACACTTTAACCCATTTGCTCCCAGTGGATTATATCATGTTTATATGTGGGATAAGTCCAGTTTTAGCTCCACTTTTTTTCGAAAAGTGGTGGTATTGTCATGACTCTCTCGTCAGCGTCGGCGTCGGTTAACTTTTTTTGTTAAGATCCATTTCTCAGAAACCATCAAAGATATTTGGTTCACATTTGGTATACATGTATACTATCACTAGGGGAACCCATTTCGCCAAGGTATGGAACCCTAAAATTAATGTTGCCATAGTTATGCCCCTTTTGCGACTTAGAAGTTTCATTGTTGGTTACGTTTTATATTAGGTCCATGTCTCAGAAACTGTCAAAAATATTTGGTTCAAACTTGGTATGCATCTTAACTATTATAAGGGGGGTCTATTTCCCAAGACCAGGTAACCCTAAAATTAATTTTGCTATAGTTATATCCCCTTTCTGACTTATACTTCCACTACACTATCCAGCACTAAAGAAAGTGGAGCGCGCTTTTTGCGGACAGCTCTTTTTTATCTAAGGGGTACCTGGTCTAAATTTTCAATTTCCTTTTGTTTTACATTGAAATTTCTATCAGCAAACATACGTTATATATGAAGGAAAGTGTTAACCTTTCGCTTGCTATTCACGTCAATATACCTACCTGTAAATAGTGAAGACCCAGATGAAACAGCTCCTGCAGGAGCTGTCTCATCAGGGTCACCACTATTTACAAGTTGATTGTGCAACCAGTGCACTCCACAGCAGCGATTGCACAGCGAAATACTTGTACGCAGTGACGGTATATGTAATTATACAACAGGGCATGGGTAAAGAAGGAGAAATGTGTTTTAAAATTCAGCAAGAGAAGGGTTGTTACATAAACATACGAATATACATTCATGTCTATTGGTCTATTGTGTCTACTGGTGACGGATTCCTAATGCTAGATGACGGTTATTCAGAACACTCCTTGTAGGTGTTTTCTGCATAACCTTTCGTCCTGCATTAATTTACAAGCTGGCTTCAAGATCCAAGATTACATCTCTTTCAGGTGGTCGCTTTAAAGAGTTTTTCCTGTATCTGAAGTGTTTCGAAATGAGTTATCAGTCCATGTAGTTTATATTCCTGTTATCGTAAGTTAACCTTTTACTCCATAGATGCATCTTTCTACGCCTTTGCAAACAGAGCAGACACAGATCAGACGGCTCCAGTAGGAGCCGTCTGATCTGGGTCTG
Organism: Azorinus chamasolen; assembly: GCA_963576725.1. NCBI lineage: Eukaryota > Metazoa > Mollusca > Bivalvia > Cardiida > Solecurtidae > Azorinus > Azorinus chamasolen. Next base: position 77,665,430 of record OY755248.1, read on the forward strand.
CTCTGTTTGCTTATGATATGATATATATATGATTCTTCAGTTCCTACCATGGTCCAAAGTTCAAACGTCCATGTGCTGTTATAACAATTAATGTAGTTAATATTCGCGAAATCATTTCTTACATGAATGTTTACTTATGAAATAATATAGCCCTAATTCTACAGTTTCTTCCATGGTCCAAAACTAAATGCGTTCATGTTCTGTTATGAAAAATAATGATTTCTTACATAAATATTGATGCAGTAATAAAGGGCTAAACCACAAGTTCAAGTAATAACAGTAAGAAGACAGTAGTAATTGTTTAAATGGACAATGGAGGGTAAGGTATAACCATATACACTGAACAATTCTCGTCCACAACTTTTATCGTGTACTTCAATTCTAACAAGTACAGCTTTCCTCCATTTCTTGGAGAGAAAAGTTACTCGCTGTCTCATCTTGATCTAAACTGTTTTCAGATGTAATCATGAATTAGCCAGTAGAGTGCTTAACCCTCTCCTCCATAATTATGCCTTTCTATGCCTTTGCAAACAGAGTAGACCCAGATCAGACGGCTCCTATAGGAGCCGTCTGATCAGGGTCTGCTCTGTTTGCTTACGGATAATATAGATACGCATCTACATATTCTGCCATAGCAAAATTTCCTGTGAGCATGTGCTGTTATAACAATAGGAGCCGTCTGATCAGAGTCTGCTCTGTTTGCTTATGGTATAATATAGATACGAATCTACATATTCTGCTGTTATAACAATAGATGTAATTATAATTGATGATGTTATTATTTCTTATATGAATAAACTAAAGAGATTTAGGTTACACTGCATACAGTTCAAGAACACGCTAGCAATAGGTTTGAGAGTATCATCTCCATTTAACCTTTCACTGTATATCGCCTTTCTTTGCACACAGGGTAGACCCGGGTCAGATTCTGTAGGAGCCGTCTAATCAGGGTCTGCTCTGTTTGCTTATGGTATAATATAGATACGAATCTACATATTCTGCTGTTATAACAATAGATGTACAATGTAATTATAGTTGATGATGTTATTATTTCTTATATGAATAAACTAAAGAGATTTAGGTTACACTGCATATAGTTCAAGAACACGCTAGCAATAGGTGTGAGAGTATCATCTCCATTTAACCTTTCACTGTATATCGCCTTTCTTTGCACACAGGGTAGACCCGGGTCAGATTATGTAGGAGCTGTCTAATAAGGGTCTGCTGTGTTTGTCTATGGAATTATAGAAATCTGAGTCATCAATTTCTGCCAATGCAAGATAATCATGTGTACATATGCTATATTTAGAATTCAGCTGATAATTAATATTCATGATGTCATTCTTTCTTAAATGAATATTCAACAGGTAAAAAAAAATAATGTCCATATCTCAGGGGTTTAGAAGAATTATCTACTTTAACCCTTCGCTTGCTAATTACGTCAATATACCTACCTGTAAATAGTGAAGACCCAGATGAGACATCTCCTGCAGGAGCTGTCTCATCAGGGTCTGCACCATTTACAAGTGGATTGCACAACCAGTGCACTCCACAGCAGTGATTGCACAGCGATATACTTGTACACAGTGGAGCTATATGTAATTATACAACAGGGCATGGGTAAAGAAGGAGAAATGTATTTTAAAATTCAGCAAGCGTAGGGTTAAGTATCATCTCTCTTTAATAATCGTCCCTGTTCAGTTTCTGAACCCTAAGATCTAACAATTTTCCAATCACTAAAATTATGATTTTCAAATGTTTTTGTTTTTTCATTTTGTGTGGAGTTTCGTTTAGAAGATATGAATCAAACCAGTTGACTTGGAAATATGTATGCAAATGAAATAGTATGGTTGTAGTGACTAATACAGTGCTTTGTACTGATTTTATAAAGTATACTTCTCTAGATTAGAATTTAAAGAATTTGGGAAAATATCTTCCAATTTGATTGTGTGTTGATAAAAATCTATTGTGACTATTTAGCCCTATCTTCTTACATGTACATTAAAAAGGCCTTTGAAAACAGAGTAGACCTAAATCAGCATATGTCCTAATTACAGCTTCTGTCAGTGCCAAACTTTCCTGTGCACAGCTGCCCAGAATCAACATTATAAAACAGAATCAAATCGATGCCCATAATGGTTATTTTATTTTTAACATGACTAGTTTTCAAACCATTACGACAAAAATACTTTATCTAAAACAATGACTTCAAACTACACAATTCTGATTTTTCATTATTCTATGAAGTGCCCTTTTCAGTAGAATTAATCAACGAGATAGGGTCTAAAAATAGCCTGTAAAGGAATAGGTTCAGCGTATTGGAGGGAAATCTTACATGTATACAAAAATAAGGTGGACAAGTAAACAAATTCTTACCATCTGAACCATTCTTGGAACTGGGGTCAGCCACAATCACTCTCAGTAAAATGTAGATGACGATTTCTGCACTCGCTTTCCACATCTTCGAATCAACAGGAAACTTTCACATTCTGAATGCGGAAAAACCATAATATACTTCATATTTCCTCCTTAAACGGTTTCATTCCTTTATGCATAATGTATTTATCGCCAGAACGTAAATTTAAATGTCCTACATTTCTACCCATTTCTATCTCGTTAACCCTTTCCGCGCCAAATTTCTAATTGTCTTCTGCAATCCAATTTTGTCAAATCATTCGGCAAAATAAGGAAATAAGATAAATAACTGCAACTTTCAAAAGAATAAAGCACAAATATAGCAACATAGTTTGAGACAAAAAGTTAAGTCCCTGATCAGACGCCGCCTTTTCAAGGCGGCGTCTGATCTGGGACTGCACTATTTGTCGTGGTGCATTTTTTTGCGATATTGGCGGTGAAAGGGTTAAACACTTTCTCCAAACAAATAAACCCTTTTCTCCAGTATCATTACCGGTCTTTAGATGTCAGCTTAATGCACGACGAAGGTCATGCTGAAAGCTCCATGATTTTCATCCTTCATATAAACATTTACTCCCTAAATACTCCTCCAGTTACCTCAAATCGGGGTAGAGTTGTTTTCGTGTTACCGGATATCATTTCGATATCGCACGCGCTGTTTTGATTCTGACGTCATAAACTTCAGAGCAAGTGGACAACACCCACTCCGCCAAGTTGCCACCAAAAATTCTAAGAATCAAACTTGGAGGGGTAAATCACCGCTAATTTTGTGTCTATGGTTGCAAAATGTGGTATTTTATTTAAATCTGTTTGATGCACTATAGCTTTCATACAATTTTCTGATTAAAAAGTCCATTCAACAGCCCGAGTTACTGTCATCTGTTTGTAAACACAATATACTACGCAACGTCAGGGTCAGGTGTACCGATTCAATAATTCTGTTTACCATTGCAAGGGAGTTAACTGTTGTGGTTTTCTTATGAGGCCCTAATGCAAATTTTGTTGGAAGTAAATCACGAATGCTGATGGTAAATCACGAATGCTGATGATGATTATGAATAAAATTAGATAGTTTTAATAGATCTATAGATCTATGTAGATCTATAGGTCTATTTTGAACAGTTTTAAATTTGTTTTTGAGTATATTTATTTCTTATTTAGACATATACTTTTAGGTTTACAACATCCCATCTTCTGCAAAGAAGTACCGCCTTTACTTCCCTTCCTCGATGACGTCTGCGTCATCAGTACGCCTTGAGGGCAATATGTCCAAAATTGTTAGCAAATATTGTTGTGAAGATAAAAACATTTTACAATAAATAGAAATGACATTTTTTTCTCTCTATGTGGTGGTTGTTTACTTGTAACCCCATCAGGGCCTCGATTTTATTGATTTTTCTGCTGTCCACGAAAATAGGTATACCCGCCTGTGATGACGTCATTTGCAGTACTGATCAAAATGACAGCGCTTATGCCAAAATTATTGCCACAATTTGTACATTTCTTTAGGGGCTAAATAATGCAATATTTGCTTTGTTTGTTGGCGTGTTTCATTTTTAAATTGTTGTTATCTCGTTATGTTAATCCGCGATTTAATGGTTATCCACACGAAAACTGGTAACTCGAGGGTACGCCTTTGCAAACAGAGTAAACCCAGATCAGACGGCTCCAGTAGGATCCGTCTGATCAGGGTCTGCACTTCTTGCTTATGATATTTTATATATCCTACAGTTTCTGCCATGACTCAAAATTCAAGTGTCAATGTGCTATTATAACACTTAATCTAATTAATATTCATATGATTATTTCTAACATGAATATTCATGTAGTTAAGGGTTAATTAAACTGACCCTTATTCGCGACCCTACCCAAATTTTCCAACAGTATGAATCCAAATCAGTCGCCAAGGAATTCAACAGGATCCAAACTGTTTCACACTCCCATGATTTTAAAAAAACATTTGAAGACAGCTCCAATCTGAAATCAGGTCCCGGGGTTATAAAACGTTTTGCTTGAGTCTGAGATCATTCTCAAGAATCAGCTGATTGGTCAGATTCTGAGCTTGCTTGAGAATGATCTTAGACTCCCACTCAGGGGTTTTATAACCTTGGACCCAGAAGCAAATGATAATCTAAGCATATACAATTTATCTGGCAGCCAAAGACTTAACCCCTTTTCCTCATAGAAACACATTTCCATGCCTTAGCAAAAAGGGCAGACCCATATCAGGCTGCTCTAGTAGGACCGTCTGATCAAGATCTTCTCCATTTGCTTATGAAATTATAACATCTATGACTAAAATTTCTACAAATACTCAATCATCTTTATATAAAAAAAGGTTTATTGTGTTTCAATTCCTTTCTTATTGAAACAAGGCAAGTATTAACCTTTAACCTGCTGAATCATTAAAACCGACTCATCCCATTCTGAATATTAATTAGCCCATTGTATCAACATTTATCATCGAAGATTCAAGTGCAGTTATGTCAAAATGTGCAAACCCTGATCAAAGTACACACTAGGGAGCCCTTTCATCTGGGTATACACTGTTTTCAAATATATCATCGCTAAACCTCTTACTGTTTCACTGCAAAATACTCCATTGTTTGTATTCCTTTTCCTTGTCACTCACGTGCAAGTAGCCAGTATGACTGTGTCTGGTGAGGAGATCTGCATATTCCCCGTTATAATAAGGATAATTAAATCTACATACAGTAAAACCTGTCTTTTAAAGTGTTCATTCATTTATTGAATACAACAGTCTTAAACAGCAGGTGATTGCTTAATGCAGTGCAAAAGTAATGCAAAAAGCTCCTATAGGAGCTTTCTGCATTACTTTTAACCTGCATTAAGCTACCACCTGACTTAAAGACCCATAATTAGAGCTCTTTTTGATGGTCGCTTAAGACAGGTTCTACTGCACCTTTGTGTTCATGTATCTATGTTCAGTGAAACTCCTCTAAACCGGGGTAGAGAATAATTTAGATAATTTTAGACGACAGGAGGTAGCTTAATACAGGTAAAAGTAATGCAGAAAGCTCCTAGAGGAGCTTTATGCATGACCATCACCCTGCATTTAGTTGCCACCTGTCTCCAAGACCGATATTTATACTAAATTGAACGTCCATTTTAGAGGAGGTTTACTGTTTAACATACATGTCCTGTTTGACTAAAAAAATTACTATTGTCATCATTTGCAGAGAGTTGTTAATCTTCAGCATGGTGTTGGCGAATATGTGTAAACCTTTGAAATCAGAATTCAAATGAGATGCAAAATTCATCCACGTTTTATCAGGACCAAAACTGCTTGCCGCTCTGGTTGTGTTATTTTGAAACAACAAACCCGGAAAATAAAATCTGAAATCTGAAGAATACGACATTTTGTACTGACCAAATAGTTCCTTTACACCGCGAGCAAACGGCGAATACAGTCAACCCCCTTTAAACATTAAATTTAGTATAAATACATGTATCGGTCTTGGAGACATGTGACAGCTTAATGCAGGGTGAAAATCATGCAGAAAGTTCCTATAGGAACTTTCTGCATGATTTACACCCTGCATTAAGCAGCCACCTGCCTTAAAATATCTAAAATCTTCTCTACTAGAATTCCGGTTTAGAGGAGGTTTACTGTAGACCTCCGCATGCTTCCTCGAAATCGTGCGCCATCTACTTCAGGCTCTTGGGAAGATACACGTTTCTCTAAGGACATAGTTCCTATAATGGCGCCGAAAGTATCGAGAAGGCAAGAAAGTCAACATGATCAGATATATACATATCTCCAAAGCACAGTAGAGCCAGCCATAAACACTTAACCCTTTCTCTCATAAAAACGTGTTTTCACGCATTTGCAAACAGAGTAGACCCAGATCAGATGGCTCCTCTAGGAGCCGTCTGATCAGGGTCTGCTGTGTTTGCTTATGGAATTTGATAGACCAGTTCCTTTAGTTTCTAAAATGGCTACAATATTCCACCTCGCATATTTCATTTTCATATGTACATGTATCTATTTTGTCCATAAATATTCAATAAGTATTGAAATTATTATGAACACTGGAGGTTTTTAGTTTTTTTGGCAATGACAAAACCTGTAGAATCTTGGTCCATGCTTATGAAACTTTTTAGTTGAGTCTGAGTTCGTTCTCAAGCTTTTGATTGGTCAGATTTGAGTTCTCAAGCTTTTGATTGATCGGATTTGAGCCAAAGGCTCAAATCTGTCCAATCTAAATCTTGAGAACTTACCCATACTCAACTAAACGTTTTATAAAAATGGATACAGATCCATATAAGTCCATAAGCAAGCAGAACATACCCTGATCAGACAGCTCCTACATGAGCTGTCTTATCTTGATCTACTCTGTTTGCAAATGAGTGAAGGGTTAAAGTGTTGGGGCCGAGTACTTAAGACAGTGTTGATCCAGATCAATTGGTTCCTGAGTGAGCCATTTGGTGTGGATCTACACCAAAAGTCATATTCTTTGTTGATAAATTTTGAACAACATTTTCTTACATTAATATTCAAAAATGGGAGGAGCCAGTTTTAATTATTCAGCAGGTTAAGGGTTAAAGGATAAACGTGAGCAGATTTAACCCTTTACTCCATGAATATTCAAGAAATAAAGTATGGGGCAAATATGAATATTCATGGGGCAAATTTTAATCCATATTAGCACATTCATTGAATAGAAACCGTCTGTCAAACATGGCTAGCGGCACCGAGGCTTGTTTTTCGTCAAACTGGAGTACCGTGTTGTAATTCGGTACTTGTTTTTGAAAGGGAAAACGGGCAATGAAATTCACGGCGAGCTAATTGATGTTTATGGGTCATCTGTGCCATCATATGCTCAAGTTAAATTCCGGGTTGCGGAATTCAAACGTGGTAGAACGTCTTTAGAAGACCAAACCATGGTCCATGTTTATAAAGCTTTTAGTTGAGTCTGAGTTTCGTTCTCAAGCTTTTGATTGGTCAGATTTGAGTTCTCAAGCTTTTGATTGGTCAGATTTGAGCCAAAGGCCAATCAAACACTTGAGAACGAATTCAGACTCAACTAAACGTTTTATAAGCATGGACCCAGGTCCGGACGCCCACTAGATGCCACCGATGGCGAAATATGCCAGAAAAGGCAGGGTCTTGTGTACGCGGACAGACATATTCAGGTGGAAGAAATAGCAAAGGCATTAGACATTTCACATGGTATGGTTTCGACCATCTTACATGATGGTGGTTTGGGTATGCGCAAGCTAACAGCTCGTTGGGTCCCAAAATCCCTTAGCGAAGAGCAAAGGGCAATAAGAGCATCTTAGAAAAAGAAGGGATCGATCTTGACCAGAAGTAAGTTATACTGGCTACTTATTGACCCGCCCTCGAATCATGATGTCATTATTTCTTACAGGGATAGTCATAAAGTTTTGGTGTAAACTAGCCCTTTACCGCCTTAACACTTCTAGCCGAGAGCCTCTGACTACAGATCGCTATTCTTTTCTATATGAATATTCATGAAAGAAGTGATTACATAATGAATATTAATTAGATTAATTTTTACAATGGCAAATTAACACCTGAAAAATTTGCCAAAACAGAAACTGTAGAATCATATCTATATTATTACATAAGCAAACAGAGCAGACCCTGATCAGATGGCTCCTATAGGGGTCGTCTGATCTGGGTATACTCTGTTTGCAAAGGCGTAGAAAGGCGTATTTATGGAGTAGACGGTTAATGAAAATGAAGGAGGATTTAACTTCCGTAATTTGCAGTCGATGACAGTGCTTTGTATATTGTTACTCGTTAAGGGTGCTTGAAGTGTCAGTTCATCTTAACCCGTTCCCTTATTTAAGCGCATTTTGACGCATCTGCAAACAGAGTAGACCAAGATCAGACGGCTCCTGTAGGAGCCGTCTGATCAGGGTCTACTCTGTTTGCTTATGTTGTAACATAGATCTGATTCCACAGATTCTGCCTCATCCGAAATGTCCTGTGTTCATATGCCATTATAAAAAAAATCTTATTAATATTCATGACATCATTATTTCCTACATGAATATTCATCAGGGAAAGGATTAAAGCATTGTTGTCTCTTTTCTGAAAGAAAGTTCATTAGTATTCTAAAGTGCCCATATATATTAAACCATACAGTGCGGGTCACGAGTCACTAATTTCCTTTTGCAGACAGTGTAGACCAAGATGAGAGAGCTCCTAAGGGTCTGTACTGTTGGTCATGATACCCATTTCTATAGAAAAATCCCTAACTATTCACCGGTTTGAAATTTGGAACAGTCCATTTGAAAATTCAACGATGTAAGTGTTAACCGAACTGGCGCACAGCGTCCTTAACCTGTAGCCTGCCTGATGAGTAATTATCCTTGCAAACAGTTTGGATCCAGATGAGACGCCGAGTAACTCGGCGTCTCATCAGGATCCAAACTGTTTGACATCCTGATTGCATTTGGTACACAAATTATTCATAGCTTGAATTTTGAAAATGTAGTAGGTGCAAATAATTCTACAACAATAATTTGCTCAGCAGGCTAAAGGTTAAAAGGTGGCACTAGGCGAACAGTGTAAACCTCAAGGAACCCACTGATCTGGGTATGTACTGTTTGCTGAGTCCATTGATATCAAAGGCCATTTTGTTTGTTGTGACCCCCCCACTTCAAATATGAATGGTTTTAAAAAATAAGATCTGGGAATTAATTGATGAGCACTAATCCATTATAAGAGGTTGAGCGCACGTCTATTACAAGAGTTTAGGCACACGTCTATTATAAGAGTTTGGACATACGTGCATTATTAGAATTTGGGCGCACATCCATTATTAGAGTTTGGGCACAAGTGCATTATTAGAGTTTGGGCGCAAATCCATTATAAGATGTTGGGCAGCACGTCCATTATAAGAGTTTGGGTGCACATCCATTATTAGAGTTTCGGCACACGTGCATTATTAGAGTTTGGTTGCATAACCATTATAAGAGTTTGGGTGCACGTCCATTGTTAGAGTTTGGGCACACGTCCATTATTAGAGTGTGGGCACATGTGCATTATTAGAGTTTGGGCACACGTCCATTATTAGAGCGTGGGCACATGTGCATTATTAGAGTTTGGACACATGTCCATTATCAGAGGTTGGGCACATGTGCATTATAAGAGTTTGGACATACGTGCATTATTATAGTTTGGGCACACATCCATTATTAGAGTTTGGCCGCATGTCCATTATTAGATGTTGGGCACATGACCATTATTAGAGTTTTGGCACACGTCCATTATTAGAGTTTGGACACACGTCCATTATTAGAGTTTGGGCACACGTGCATTATTAGTGTTTGGGGACACGTGCATTATTAGAGTTTGGGCACACGTGCATTATTAGAGTTTGGGCACATGTGCATTATTAGAGTTTGGGCACACGTGCATTATTAGAGTTTGGACACACGTACATTATTAGAGTTTGGGCACACGTCCATTATTAGAGTTTAGACACACGTCCATTATTGGAGTTTGTGCACAGGTGCATTACTATAGTTTGGGCACAAGTGCATTATTAGAGTTTGGGCACACGTCCATTATTAGAGTTTGGGCACACGTGCATTATTAGTGTTTAGGCACACATCCATTATTGTGCATATGTCCATTGTTAGAGTTAGTGCATACATTCATTATTAGAGGTTGGGCACATGTGCATTATTAGAGTTTGGGCACACGTGCATTATTAGAGTTTGGGCACACATCCATTATTAGAGTTTTGACACACATCCATTATTAGAGTTTGGGCACATGTGCATTATTAGAGTTGGGGCACACATCCATTATTAGAGGTTGGACACATGTCCATTTTTAAAACGAACTAAGGGGTGACGCTTGTCCCGCTGTGGAAAAATGTCCGATCATCTTGAATCTGGTTCAATATTTACTGCTTTCGACTGTATCAAGTGTTTCAGAAATTATTTACCGAGTGTCAAACAGCATGACATGTTATGACACGTCATTTACTCGGTATTTCGTCTGTATAAAACCTGCTCCCAAACGCGAGCCAGGTCGTGGATAGTAGAATAAGAATCGAAGTCATAAAGGCAGGAAATACAGTACTTCACTACATTGTCCTCGTAAATAAAAGATGCAAGGACATAATTGTGTTCTTGAGTGGTTCATATATCTCCATATAACTTCATTTCTTTCCTGTTCGTTAGACAAAAACTTTCCCCAACTTACATGTACAGTTTCAGCAAAGGAAAGTCTTCATTGGAAATATAAAATCTCTCTTTTGCGACCGCTTAACCCTTCGCTTGCTGTTCACGTCAATATACCTACCTGTAAATAGTGAAGACCCAAATGATATAGCTCCTGCAGGAGCTGTCTCATCAAAGTCTGCACTATTTACAAGTTGATTGTGCAACCAGTGCACTCCACAGCAGTGATTTAACAGCAAAATACTTGTACACAGTGAAGATATATGTAAATATACAACAGGGCATGGGTAAAGAATGAGAAATGTGTTTTAAAATTCAGCAAGCGAAGGGTTAATGCATAAACGTAAACTATTAGAGCAGGTGGTTGCTAAATGCAGAACGAAGGTAATGCAGAAATCTCCTCTAGGAGCTTTCTGCATCACTTTCGTCCTGCATTAAGCTTCCGCCTATATTATGTTTTGTAAATAAAAAGAATAAGACTTTTGGTGGTCGTTTAAAACATTTTACTCTACTACTCTACCTAGATATCCTAAAGCGAATCTGTGATTTATTTGACAAATAGTTTGGATCCAAACTGTCTGACATTCAACTCAGGACATTTTCAGTTTGAAATAAGCAGCCAGCTGTCTTAACGACCTATAATAAGATGTATGGTCTTTTAATCCTTTACTCTCTACGCCTTTGCGAAAAGGACAGACCTAGATCAGGATGCTCTATTTTGAGCCGTATGACCAGGATCTGTTCTGTATGCTTATGTCATACATGCATGATACATTTGACTTTACTGTTTCTACGATGACCAAAATTTCGTGTGTCAATATTTCAAGTATAAAAAATCAGCTAATCAGTATTATTGATGTCATTTATTCAACAAGGAAATGCTAAAGGCAGATAAACACTGCAGTAAACTATCTCTGTACTAAACACTTTAACCCTTTCCTTCGTATAAACGCATTTTCATGTATTTGCAAACAGAGTAGACCCAGATCAGACGGCTCCTAAAGGAGCGTCCGATCTGGGTCTACTCTGTTTGCGTTTTGCGTGAAAACACATTTATATGAAAGAAATGGTTAATCTATTACGCCATAGAGACGCCTATTGATGCATTTGAAAACATGGTAGAATCAGATCAGTCAGCTCATGTAGGGGATGTCTGAATAGGATATACTCAATTTGCTTATGAAATAATCTGTATCTGATTCTGGTACATGTTATCTGCCATGGCAAAAATATCACGTGTTCATAAGTTTTATAACACTTATAAAAGGAAGTATCCTTGATGTCATTAGGGTCCATGCTTATAAAGCTTTTAGTTGAGTCTGAGAACGTTCTCAAGCATTTGATTGGTCAGATTTGAGCCTTTGGCTCAAATCTGACCAATCAAAAACTTGAGAACTCAAATCTGACCAATCAAAAGCCTGAGAACGAAACTCAGACTGAACTAAAAGCTTTATAAGCATGGACCCAGTTCTTAAATGAATATGCACGAGGTAAATGGATAATATTATATGAGTGTAGGTAGATGGACAGATAGATAGATTTATTTCGGTAAAAAGTGTACATCACAGGGCAATAACAACAAGGAGCAAAACACAAACAGCCATGAAATGCGCACAAATACGAACAAGGAAACAGACATTTTCCTTATTTCCATCGTGGTGGCATGATATAAACAAACACGAAATGTTATCACAAAATGCTTATCACAGACATTTCTACTGAATTCACGTAAATTATGATAAAGTAATTACATTATACACCAAACATTTTTGTTAACATGCCAAATGCATTTTGTTCTAAGGAAAGCCAACTTGGATATGTTGCATACATAAAACACATCTAGATGATATATCAAGTAAATATATGATATACATTTACATTAGACTTATCACAGACATTATAACGTTGGCAGTTACTAGATGAAAATATAGAGGAGGTATATTCAGAAGCTTACATCGAGGGCTTGGTGCAAAACTATTCTAACTCCTTCACTTTGTGAAGGAGTTAGAATAGTTTTGCACCAAACCCTCGACATGTGCATACAAGTTTCATATGCATTTACATCCCTTCTAAACCACCTCGTTGGCAATATCAATTTATAGATAAACTGACAGAAAGTATAGAATTCAGATAATAAATCTATCTACCTTTAAAAGTCTTGAGCCACGAAGGTCTAACATTGACTGATAAGTTCTACCTTTAAAAGTCTTGAGTCACAAAAGCTCTAACAATGACTGATAACATTTTAAAGTTGATAAGTTGTTCTACTTCTTCGTGATCGAAAGGCGAACATACAATTACGACAGAACCTGTCTTAATCCTTTCCTTGTTCTATGTTATTTCCAAATTTCAATACCTACTGAATATTCATTGACAAAAACGTTATACATTATGTAATGAATTATGGAAGGTAGAACATTGCAGCCATTTTAGAAAATAAAGAAACAGAACTATCAAAATTACATTGGCTAACAGAACATATCATGACCAGACTGCTCCTATAGGAGTCATCTGATCTGGATCTACCATACCCTGCAAATGCGTAAAAAGATATTTCTATTTATGTGAGGGAAAGGGTTAAGCGGTCATTCATTTATCAAACATACCAGTCTTAAAAAGCAGGTGGTTGCTTAATGAAGAGCAAACGTAATGTAGAAAGCTCCTATAACTGTATTACTTTTGACCTGCATTAAGCTACCATCAGCCTTACAGACCAATTTTTAGACATCTTGTTGGTGAGGTTCTACTATAATTATAATAGATATCACTGTTTGGTTAGCTCTTGTTTTATATAATATGTTTTATACCCTTTCCCTCATATCAACGCTTTATCGAAAACAAAGTAGACAAAGACCAGACGTCTAATCAGGCTTCGCTCTATTTCCGTATAAAATCATATAGATCTGGTCCTACAGTTTTTGTTTGAACCAGAAGTTCCCTTGAAAAGTTTACATTATTAAACAAAGGGGTTATTAATATTCCTGAATTGATCAATTCGTGGAGATCTATAAATGTTTTTAGAGAAAGAGTTAAACACTGCTTCAAACCGGCCTGGTTCCAAATTATTTATAGCTAAAAACTCACAAACCCCCTTTAACAACCCACTCACACATTGTTTAGTAATTCAAATCCCTGTGAGTGTGAAAAAAAAACAGCAAAAATGAATACTGATTTTTATTTTAGTTTATTTTCCATTTATGTTCATTTTATTACTAAATGCAGAGCGCTTGAAGATCTGAGGGTTAAGTATATTAAACCATATTATAGGGTAAGACCAAACATGCAGAAATTTGTCGATTTATTGGACTGTAGAAATGAAAGTATTGTAATTAATTTATGCAAATTTATTAAGTATGCTAACATTATACGCAACGATTTACTACTTGCACTACCAAGACATTAGCTTGTTTAACTCAACTATATTGATTATGCACAAACAAAATCAATAGTAGTAATAATGATTAGCGTGGACGGCTGAAAATTAAATACAGCCTTGGATATGGTGTCCATTCTCCATAGTGTCTATAGTATTCATAAAGAACGCTTCAAATTCAGTTTGTATCCTTTTAATGTATTATGTGATTTTTTCTATGGAACGTCTTAATCGGATGTGTTGTAAATGCCTACTAATGAGTTGCCATTCATACTAAAAGATGTGGTCAATTTAATTTCTGCATATAGGACATGGTGTAATTGTATTCCGTTATGATACAATGCAGCTCATTGGTGCATTTACTTACATTTCTTGCAATGTGACTCGATTTGATAAGATGTTTTGATTTGATTATGTATGTAACGAGATACTATATGTATAAGTTACTAATAAACTATGTCTATGCTAACGTCCAGCATGATGACCTCAAGAGATATAAAAATCAGTTTACTATTTATTGAGATAATCGTGTCATTTGTATCCCACTTTTTTAAAATCATTTCAAAAGCTTGAATCCACATCAGTTGCTAAAACAAACTGTCCGGAATATCGAGGTGTCATGTTAATTTAATTTGCACCAACAGGCTTCAGCTGCTAGCCGCTATTGTATCCTGTCCCTGAACTGATTCTGAACGCAGGTGCAATATAAAATAGACCGACTTACTGGGTAAATTGACACTTACTTCGGTAAATCGAAACTTACTAAATAAATGGCCAGTAACGGCTGAATTACTAAAATAAATTTCCCAGGGAATTTGAAAAATACTGCAACGCCATTGGACAAAATATAATTTCAATCACTAAATTGGTTAGTATTTGTTAGCCAGCATAGACCGATTTATTTTTGTAAATGCTGACTAACAAACACTAACCTATACTTGTTTGCAAGTCAGGCATAATTTGATCGGCGTCTGGCGGCTGTCATTGCTCTGGGTTCTGAAACAGGAGGCTCTGATGAAGGCATAGTCAGGCGAGGTGGCGAAGAATCTCAGTGAACTGGAATGCAGTTGGCCGAACGTTAATGCGGTTTCTTCTGTACACAGTACCGTTCTCAGATTTGACCCAATAGTTTCTCTCTTTTCCTTCCTAAATCTTAAGCCTTCTATCACTTTTAATTGTATTTATGTTCTGAAAGACTTTCATCAAACGCGGCAGCTGTTTTTTTATCATAACGTTTCACTGTCATTTTCCGTTTTTCACGTTTCTCTGATGGCTATACAGATTGATGGTATGTCTGTATCATTCAACTACCTGTATAATTTTCGGAACATCATCACTCAACAGGGACGAGTTACCCTCCGTCTACACACCTCTCCTCAAGTCAGGTGACCAAACCAGGTTACCTGACCAGCACTAGTCGAACAGTCAGTGCCGATGGAGGAAGTGTGATACTTCCGAAAACTACACAGGTAAAAAAAATACCGCTCTGAATAATGGAAATCAAATACTATGTCGGTAACAAGGGCAACAATTACAATGTTACAGTTCATTGTTTGGTTATCGATTTAGATACTTTGCTTTCTGAGTATTTCGTCATCATTTTAAACTACATTTGAAGTTGTTTTCTGATATTGTTGGATAAAAACTGAAAAGTTTACGTTATATCTATTATATTTATTTCTTTACTATTATTTATTGATCTTATTAACCCTTCGCTTGCTGTTCACGTCAATATACCTACCTGTAAATAGTGAAGACCCAGATGAGACAGTTCCTGCAGGAGCTGTCTCATCAGGGTCTGCACTATTTACTAATTCATTGTGCAACGAGTGCACTCCACAGCAGTGGTTGCACAGAAAATGTAGACAGTGAAGATATATGTATTTATCCCCAGGGCATGGGTAAAGAAGAAGAAATGAATTTTAAAGTTCAGCAAGCACATATAGCTTTCAAATGTATCTGGTTCTACTGTTTACACCCACGCACGCACGCACGCACACACGCACGCACACACACACACACATACACAAACACACACATCCACACACACAGTACTTTATAACAGCCTTCCTTAAGCAATTGTAGCAGACAAATGTATCTGGTTCTACTATGTTTGCAACGGCTTGTTTCTTTATAGAAAATGTTTCATATTTGTTCCTGGAAGAAAATGTGGTAGAACCTGTCTTAACCGACCATCAATATACTTGTGGGTGTTGGTCTATTAGGCAGGTGGTAGCCTAATGCAGACCAAAATTAATGCAAACAACTCCTATGAGCTTTCTGCATTACTTTTGCTTTGTATTAAGTAACCACCTGCTTTTGAGACGCCTATGTTGAATGAATAACCGTTTATCCGCTTAGAACGGGTTCTACAGTATGTAGATACAGTTACTTTTCATAGCATTTACCCGCTTCTACTAAAGAAATTTAATAATAATTATTTAACCCTTTACATTTTCAATATATATGAAAGTACATTTGTATTATGACATCATGAATATTAGCCAAATTTTTGTAACGTGTTTTTTTTCAAGGGAGGTTTGACAAAAAACTAGAATTTGGTCTATAAATCTACATATGTAATGTCATAAGCAAACAGCAGATCCTGATCAGATGGCTCCTAAATAGAATTGCATTGTGTGCTAGGTCTTTTAATACATTCTATTTATATCAGCGTCTCTTCTCTGTCAAAATATAATTAACATAAAATATATATAAATTTATATATATACATAATATAATACATAATACATAATATATACATAAAATTAATATATAAATAGGTTTAACACAAAAGCCTACCAAGTCCTTATTTCAACAATTTGATCCAGAGTGGCCGAAATAAACCCTAGCCCATTTAGATTTTAAAGGTAGATTTGATCATAAAAAATTCAAGACAGTGTTTAATGTTCCATTCTTTATCGAGGTGTACTG
Source organism: Azorinus chamasolen (assembly GCA_963576725.1). Lineage (NCBI taxonomy): Eukaryota > Metazoa > Mollusca > Bivalvia > Cardiida > Solecurtidae > Azorinus > Azorinus chamasolen. The sequence continues at coordinate 77,682,339 of OY755248.1, forward strand.
TATGTGGTATTCATAGCATGTATAGCACAATGACGTTCCACAAGAATCTCGTCAAATCCCACAGTTTTCACACCAATGTTGATGTCGAACGACGTGCAAAGTTCCACAAGCGACGTTTATGAGATTCTGTGCAATTATTACCTTGTTTTCATGTGCTTGGCACGTAATTTTGTTCTTTGGCTATAAAAGCCGCCGATTACGGCAGTTCATGGACTTCGCAGCGGTTAATCATAGAAAACACCTCCATAGTAATCGCTATCTTTAACATTTATTTCTACTCTTTTATTTTAATACGTCCATACTTCAATACTTTTATAGAATATACTTAGTAAGAGGCTTTACTGTAACTTGAGACTTACACTCAAGGTTTTAGAGTACCTGAATAATTATATATTTATCTGAGCGTGTAGCGCATTATTAAGCAGAAGAGAGGTTATACTTCACAGATAAGACCAATCTAGATAGGGCCGTTTTCTTTCACTCTATTTTCTTAAATATCGCCGACTCCTGTTATTAGTAACTAAAACTTTACTGTTCACCTGGGGAAATACTGGATAGTCATTAATACGAATGTAGTGATACATTGTAGATCTACAGTGCAACTTGGTAGACCCGAATTTGGTTTACTGTTAGATATAGACCTTTAAAAGTTCTATCTGAATCAAGATGTTTGTTGGCTGTACTGGTGAATAAAGAGAGGGGACCATGATTACATTTATATCTTTATATAACACCTTATTCCTGTTCTCTTTTAATTTCTTTAAGCGTAGTCCCGTTTTTTCCAAACTTTGGGTGTGACGCGAGTCAAATCACGCTACCAATATACCGAGAGACTGCTCGGCACCTGTTTCACGAGCGCACTATGTACAATATATTACAGTCAAATATGAATCCGTATTTGATGGCTGAAGTCCAATACGAGTTTATGCAGGATAAACATATACAGACAGACAGACAGATAAGACAGATAAATAGTTTATTAACGTGTCATATGTTAATATATACAATGATTAACAGTGTTATACATCTTTAACATTAACATCCAGTCGCATCGCGACTTACATGACACCATACAATATACATAAAAACATTTACATACAGTAATAGATACACTATATAAAGGCAGAATATAATATAATTTAAGACCCTAAAATCTATAATAAAAACATCTCTGTTTTCAAGTAAAAGAAATCACATGAATCTGAACATTTAAAATCAATACATGTTCATCAATACAACTTTTGTGAAACATGTGATTTTGTCGAATTTCTATACAAAGATTTTTCTGCGTTTAAACATCCTTGCTATCGAAGTTCCAAATGAGAACTGCATTTCCATCGACTGCATTAAAAACACTAATTTTCCCTCACTATCAAACGTATTAAATGTAGGATTGACTTCAGAAGCTTTATTAAACAGGTTTTCTCTTATATCAGGGTACAGATTGCAATCAGATAAGAAATGAGTTTCATCTTCAACTTTTTCAGCATTACAAAAGGCACAGAGTCTTTGTTCTACAGGTATCTTGGGTTTAGAGTATCGGCCAGTTTCAATACATAAAGATAAAGAGCATGAACGCAATTTATCCCTCGGTAAAGGTAAAATGCAATAAAATTCAGGAAACAACTGTGATTTAAACAATCTATATGTTCGAAGTTTATCAGTACTTTGTACAGAATTAATCCAATCTTCCGAGTGTTTAACTTTTAAAACATCCTTAATAGTATCAATCAGACGTTTTACAGAACATGTTACATTTGTAATTTTATCCCGGACCCCCAGAGAATGTGCCAACTTTTCAACTTTTGATTCCCAGCTCCTTCTGTACGATTTAGACCAGTTAAAAAACACATTTCAAAAGACGTTCATCATTCACGCGTGATAACATTATATAGAGTCTAAAACATTCAAGTTTTGCATTGACATAGCAGGAATTCCATCCCATATCACCCCTTAATGCTACATTTGAAGCAAATTTCCAGCTCCTAGGAAATATCTGCATGCTTTATGTTGAACAATCTGTATCTGATTATGTTCATTGACGCCCCAAATACCTGCGGCGTAAAATAGAACCGGTTCAACTAAAGACTTGTACAGTTTCGGGTAAACCTCATATATAATGCCACCTGCGTTTAAAGTCTTTGTATAAAGAGCAGACTGCGCTCGACTGGTCGCTTTGGCCAGTTCCGTCACCGTCCGTGGCATATTTAAATGCTCACTCACCCATATCCCGAGATATTTGTACGCATCTGTATAACAAACGGGGTTTTCACCACATGTAAAAGCATGGTCACATCGAACAATAGACGGATTTCTAAAGTGAATTACTTTTGAGTTGTTCGGGTTTACAGTTAACCTCCATTTGTTACACCAATTATCAACAGTGTTTAACATATATTGTAGGCTATCCTTATCTGGAGCAATCAATAAAATATCGTCTGCATATATTAAAATTGAAATCATTCTGTCACCAATGGTTATACCACAACCAAAGTCATTTATCTCAGTGGTCAGGTCATTAACATATACAGAAAATAGTGTCGCTGAGATTTTACACCCTTGCTTCAAACCAACGGATACAGGGAACCAGGGAGTCAGCGAGCCATTCGCCCGAACGGGCACAGTTCACGTTTACGTATAAGGATTTAATAGCATTAAATATTTTGCCAGTTATACCAACAGATAACAATTTGTACCATAAACAATCTCTCTGTACACTATTGAATGCCTTTTTCAAGTCGATAAAACATGCAAATGTTGGTAGATGTGATGTTTTACGGTTATTAACTATGCTATATAGAGTATATATGTGCTCTAAGCGGCTTCTACGTTTTCTAAACCCATTTTGTTCATCCGCTAATAAATTGCGCTTTTCTAACCAGCATGAAAGCCTTTTATTTAAGATATCGGCATATTCCTCGATAACTTAAGGGATCTCTAGGATCCGCTGTAACAGACTTTGGAATGGGGTCTATAATAGCTTTAGCCCTATCAGATGGTATGTGGGCCTTATCAAAACAATAAGAGACAATTCTATGAAGCATGTCGACGCATGCGTCATTTTTAAGAATTTCCGATGGAATGTTGTCAAATCCGCAAGCTTTCTTGAGTTTAGCGCGACCCATTGCGGCCTCAACCTCTTGATAAGTTACAGGCCTGTTTAGACAAGACACGTCCACATTGTGTGGATTACATGTCGGAGCCGCAAACTGAACCTCATTTAAGGCTGTTTGCATATGATTTGCATAATATTTTTCAGAAACAGGAGGATTGTATAACATTTCATAATCAGATTTACATTTGTTTAAAATCATTTCTGTGTTAATACGATTTCCTTCGGAATCAACAACTTCCATCGAATGTTTGCACGCCTGTCATTTGCAAGAGATAATTTACCTATCTCTTTTCAAAAGTCACGTGATATGTCATTTTCGAGCACATCCTGCAATTTTCTTTGCTCAAAAACTTGTTGCTTATTTCCTATTAAGCTTACCAAAGATCTTACGTTCTTGGCAGAAACGCTCTTTAAACGCTTTTTATTAATGTCTTTGCAGCTTAACCACAAACGTTCATGTTCACAATAAACTTTATTCCACTGTATTTGTTATTCATCGTTCCAGTACTTTTTGTATTTTGAACGGGGCATACTTCGTGCATTTGAATATTTAGGTAATGTATTTTCAACTTCATTATAAAGTAAATTCGTGAACATACTATAAGCTTCGTTTACATCATTTTGCTGCCGCAGCAAATCCTCTATCTGAGAAATAGTTTCCTGGATAGCCGTATGTGCCTCGGGGTTATTCATGAAATGTTTCGGAATTTTGTGAAATGTATACCGTTTGTTTCCGTAAGTCTGCATATTTGTCTCATCCGAGTTAGTAACATATGTGCAAGTTTCCCAAACAAGTACCGAGTGATCTGAGATTTTATCACAACCATTTAAAGCAAAGGTGTTGATGGTTTCTGTCATGCGGTAAATATGAAAACTTGAAACATTTACGATTTGCTCATGGGGAACCAGTACATAGTCAACCACTGACCTACCCTTGTTTGAGATACATGTAAAGTCATTTTTACCATTTACTCTCCGGTTCAGCATACAAAAGTTACAATCTGCTGTATTAATAGATCACCATAGTGATTCGACGAATTGTCAATTATGTCTCTGCTATTGACACAGTCAACACTCTCCACATAGTCTGAGGCATCGGCACATCTCCCATTAAATTCACCACATAATTATGTAAATATCATCAACATTTTGGTAAGTATATACTTGCTCTGTCAATTTTGTTCAAAAGTATTTAGCGTCGTTAAGCCTGGATGAGCCTGTTGGAGGCAGGTAACAGACACAAACACAGAAACATGTTTCATCATCGTACAACTTAACCCATAGAATATCTTCACAAGACGCATCGAGTATTTCATAGTCAAACTGGTTCAACAGGGTTTGATTAACAAATAACCCTACACCTCCAGAGCAACGCTTTGCACTTGCATGAAAATTGGTTCTGTTTCTACCAATAAACTTGTAACCATCAATAGTTATCTGATCGTCGTCCTTTAAAAAACTCCGAAAATATCACAGTCATAAGATTTAACAACATTTTCCCTAAAGGTAAAGTTCTCGCTGTTAAGTTTCGACCATCCGCCAACATTCCAGAAAGCTAGCCGAGCGACCTTCCTACGGCCGCCGCGTTGACCGTTAACCCGTCTAGACCTATTGTTATATATATGCAGTATTGTGTTTATTTAATACATGATAGATATAATAAAACTTGACAAATAAAATATACTTACAATACTGAATCTATGCAAAGTCTGACATCTCTCGAACTAAACTAATCACCTCCCTTTGCGCTCACAAAAGTTCATTATAACCGTTAAAAAGTGATATTTACTACAGATATTACGCATTTTAATGTATAATTTGTTGCCTGAAAAATATGATTTGTCTTAAGTTTGTTTGGCCCAAGTTCAATGAAAAATCTCACTAACAAAATCTAGCTATAAGATTTTGATCAAACTTCACGGAATAAATGTTGTGTGTGTGATTAATCAGAAAATTGTAAAAACGGCATATGACATCCTGTTTCTTTTGAAAATATAGCCCCTTTCATGTATATATTTCTAGACTAAATGAGCAGTTGGTTTGTGCATCTTAATCTACAGCCTAATAACTATAGCTATGTCTATATACATATAGTTATAAATACTGCTCAATAAATACCTTTCTCTACACATCCTTTGCATAGGCCACGCGAGGGTAAGTTTCTTAATACTAAATGTTTACTATTATTTACAAACAGTGACTCTAGAACAATTTAATCATTATTTTGCTCTGCGATGACAAAAAAAAATGTAGTTCCTTATGAAATTTCAGATTATTTTCAACATCTAAAACTATTTTTTATAGAACACAAACTACATTTATGTTCAATTAAATTGGGCATGTATACTTTTAAATGACGGACATCATAATCTAAATAACGGGAAAAGTACACGAAGTAATTTTAGACCATTTAAAAAACAGAAGAAAATATAAATAAATACAAGTGGATACAAAATTTGTAACTGTTTTATTGGAAAACATAAATATGACATCGACATCATTGACTCTGTGATCATTCAGAGCAATTGTGGAGAATTCATTTGGGGTTCGACAGAACTGGCAAAATACAAATATCTAGTTTCCTCCCTCCGTAAAAGGGTTTAAGAGGATACCTTTATAGAGTACTAAGAATTTCCTGTCGTCGCACAAGAAAAGAGGAAAACATAATGTTCAACAATAAGGGGATTGACCACCAAGCACGTAGTGCGCTGCAGTATAGAGGGGTTCTAAGTTATAACCCTATTTAATAAACTGTTTGATACGTTTGACAAAGTATCAATATATGTGTGTCCAACAATTTTTCGAACGACATCAAGGTAAAACTCCGAATGTGAAATACCTTACTTTAAAATAGTACGTAAATTACATTTGCATTTGCTGACGAGCAGAACATTACGAGAACTATACACTCCATAACATGTTACACAGGGTACATACCCATCCAAACGGGGATAGCTAATTATGTTAAAATCAAAGTCATCCTTTTTGTCATAAATTCCAGAAGAAATCGTTCAGTTGTTTATAGATAAATTTAAATCTAACAAAATGTGTTTGTGAAACACTATGCCCCCTCGATATTATATTTGACCCTGAAGGATGACCTTGATTTTGACATGTCACCTCAAACTGTAGAGCTTCATGGGTTACACATGCATACCAAATATCAAGTCTGTATCTCTACTGGTTCAAAAGTTATGGCCAATGTTAAAGTTGGTAACCTTTGACCATGAAGGATGACCTTGACATGTCACCCTTCAAACTGTGCGGTTTCATGAGATACACATGCATACCAGTATCAAGGCTGTATATCTACTGGTTTAAACGTTATGGCCAATGTTAATGTTGGTGACATTTGACCTTCAAAGATGACCTTGACATTGACATGTCACCCCTCAAACTGTGCAGCAAAATGAGAAAAACATATATACCAACTATCAAGTCTGTATCTCTACTGGTTCAAAGGTTATAGTCAATGTTAAAGTCGGTGACCTTTGACCCTGAAAGATGACCTTGACATGTCACCCCAAACTGTGCATATTAATGAGATACACATGTATACCAAATGTCAAGTCTGTATCTCTACTGGTTCAAAACGTATGGCCAATGTTAAAGTCGGTGACCTTTGACCCTGAAAGATGACCTTTACCTGGACATGTCAACCCCAAACTGTGCAGCTTAATGAGATACACATGCATACCAAATGTCAAGTCTGTATCTACAGGTTCAAAAGTTATGGCCAATGTTAAAGTCGGTGACCTTTGACCCTAAAAGATGAACTTTACATGTCACCCCAAACTGTGCAGTTTCATGAGATACACATGCATACCAAATATCAAGACTCTATCTCTATTGGTTCAAAAGTTATGGCCAATTTGAAGTTGGTGACTTTTGACACTGAAGGACGAACTTGACATGTCACCCCTCAAACTGTGCAGCTTAATGAGATACACAAGCATGCCACATATCAAATCTATATCTGTACTGGTTCAAAAGTTATGGCCAATGTTAATGTCGGTGATTTGACCCATATGTTTGACCTCTGACGTTTAAGGATGACCTTGACCGTGACATATCACCCCTAAAATTGTGTGGCTTTATGAGATACATATACATGCCAAATATCAAGTTTCTATCTGTATTGGCTCAAAACTTATTGCCAATGTTAAAGTTACAGACAAACAGACAATTTGACCTTTGACCCTGAAGGATAACATTGACCTTGATATGTCGACCCTCAAATGTGCAGCTTCATGAGATACACAAGCATGCCAACTATCAAGTCTCTATCTCTACTGGTCCAAAAGTAATGGCCAATGTTAAAGTACGTGATTTGACCAATATTTTACCTCTGACCTTGACCTTGACATGTCACCCCTCAAAATATGCGGCTTTATGAGATACTTATGCGTGCCAAATATCAAGTCACTAGCTGTGCTGGCTCAAAGTTATGACCAATGTGAAAGTTACAGACAAAGAAACCGACAATTTGACCTTTGACCCTGACGGATGACTTTGACCTTGACATGTCACCCCTCAAAATGTGCGGCTTTATAAAATACATATGCATGCCAAATATCAAGTCGCTATCTGTACTGGCTCAAAAGTTTTGACCAATGTTAAAGTTGCGTTAAAGTTACAGACAAAGAAACAGACAATTTGACCTTTGACCCTGAAGGATACCATTGACATATTCCCCTCAAAATGTGCAGCTTCATGAGATACACAAGTATGCCAAATATCAAGTCTCTATCTCTACTGGTCCAAAAGTTATGGCCAATGTTAAAGTCGGTGATTTGACCCATATATTTGATCTCTGATCTTGAAGGATGACCTTGACCTTGACATTTCACCCCTCAAAATGTGAGAATTTATGAGATACATATGCATGCTAAATATCACGTCTCTATCTGTATTGGCTCAATAGTTATGACCAATGTTAAAGTTGCTGACAAACAGACAAACAGACAAACGGACAAATAGACAAACAGAAAGGGCAAAAACAATATGCCCCACAGATCAATTATGGGGGCATAAAAATGCTGGAGTTATGTCAGAACTATTTGCTTTATTAAGCTTAAGTTCTATAGGGCAGACTGAGATTATCATAGAATCAAAGAACAGGCTATCAGTATTAAATATGTCGTCTAAATAACGTGATGTTGTATTGCTGAATTCATTGATAACATTTGCCTGTGAATCGCTTTTAAGGTTAAAGAGGAGGTCCCTACAATGATCGCATATTTTCAATAATATCATAAAACTTGGTATTTGTTATGCTCTATCATAATTATGAAGGTTCCCAATTTGAACTTATATCGAAAAATGGTCATGTAATACAAATAAACCGATTTCATCAATAACTGATAGTTTTTGTTTTACAACACAATATTATCGGCCTTTTCCTTAAATTCTTCCGCGTTTTGCGGAGGATCACCCGATCCCTTCATTGTTTACGTAATAGCTTTCTCGGAAGTGGTCGGAGAATCGCGAATAGGGCGAACAGTTACGAAACTAAAACTCAACCCGAATAAAACTGAAACATCGGGGAGTAAAACCGGGATCGGCGATATCAAGCACATGGATGTTTTGTCATTATAAACGGTAATTTGATTGGGATTTTTGTGATATACTACTTTTCAGCATATAAACAAATGAGTTTTGTATATTTCAAGTGTTTATGAAACGCGTCAAATGTAGGGACATCTCCTTTAAGTATACAATCCCGCTAATAGCAATACCAAACAAGAGATGTTTGTAAAACATGTATACCCCAAGACCCCCTGACCTTTGATCTAGTTACCGCAACTATAGATGTCATCTAGTGGTCATGACCAATCACCACAGCAACTTTGAAGATCAGATAGATACTATCGCTATCCGAATACTGCTAAATTCTTAGAAAACCGCCCACTTTTTATGAGCCGGAAAACGTCATCGATTAGGGTCGACAATAGACACGTCGGCCAATGTCAGATAACTTTCTGAACAACGCTATGAATATAAATAGAGTTTTGTAAAAACAAACAGCTAATGTATGTCAGTCGAGAGAATAAAAAGTATATTGCGTGATACTTTACGTGCATGTATATCGAGTTCCAATATATATTCCTACTATAGTTATCACGTTCTTCCGTATAGCGGTAAAACCTTCTCCGCGATATTTTGTTACATTGTTTTCGTTGCATTGTTAATAATGTTTCTCTCATACTGTCAGTGTTTACATATATATTTTGTCCTCATGGGCTTTAAAGCTCAATGGAATCATTTGAAATACTAAAGTAAACTATATTTACAACAAATTTCGTGTCTGACGGACGTGTTTAGAACTGTTATTTCCGAGGTATTAACACTCGTTTTTTCGATACGAACAACTATTTCGTAGCTAAATACTTTAGTGTGAACTTAGCTTCAAGTCACATAGAATAGGATTTTGAAGTAATTTTGTCCTTCAAATTGTATGAGTAGTGTACATCTTTACGAAATTAACCAAAGGAAGCTCTAGATCAGTGGGATTATTTCATAAATGCAAAACACGTTTGAATTACATGTATATGATAACAAAGTGAACTTGAAAAGTAAGAAAATATACAGAACAGATGTGGATAAGAAAGAATGGAAACACTAGAATGGAAACACCGTCAAACTATACAAGTACTCTATAATAATTCATATTTTCTCTATTCATGTTTACAATAGTAGGGCAACGCGTCCGGGTTTCTCTGGGGCGTCCAATTAGCCGAAATCTAGCAGAAACGGATGTAAAAAACACAAACAAACAAACCTGTTTACAGATATAAGATTCATATAAAAGATGGATGAACAAAGCATATAACAAATACACTCGATTTCAGTTTAAATATAAGTGCATTTTTATTTGCAGACAGAAGGAACATACTTATACATGTATTAACCCCAACGGCGTCTGACTTTATCAAGATCGCATATGATAAAGTATATGCAGTTTTAACCAATATGCTGCTAGTGACAGCATAAACGCGAAACAGGGATGAAGATAAATAGTATAGCTTGGTGTCTGATTAATATATGCATCTACATGTAAGCAAAATGACATGCAAAAAAAGCAAACGAACGTTTGCGTTGACGAAAATTTGTATTAGTATGGGTTGACAATTAAACATTTAGTCTGACGAATTCAAATTCCAGCTGATTGCTCCAGTACTTCAGAGAATGGTTTACCACGACGAATAAGACAGAAAAAGAACTGTCCAACAGTTTTTTGTATTCTTTGCGTAAGCAATGGATACATAGGCGGCGTTCCACCATCGAACCCATAGTAAACCTGCCTAATTGCGAACTGCCATTCCGCCTAGCAGTCTAGTGCAATTTATTGACCTACATTCGATGAATACAAACTGCGTTTAATAACATGGCATCCGGTAACAATCATGGTATTCTATTTCTGACATGAAAATGTTTCGTAACATTAGCTTTGGTTTAGTATTACTGCAACAAAATCCATAAAACATAGCAAAATGTAAGAAGGGTGCACGAATATACAAATACCATTCACATGACGAAATCACATTACCATAATATGAATAAAATAAATTCTGAAGGGAGGTGATCTCCCGAGAGCAAAAATTTCAATACGTAAAGAGAAAATTGCAGACTCGGTTTTATTGAGTCTGTTCATGAGCAGTAATTGAAAGTGCAACACTGCTCACATCCCCTAGCACCGGCTTAAGCGGTATTCAATTTTCAAAACAAGAAGAACTGAAATTCATGATCTCGAAGGATCAGAAGGTATAACAAAACTGAGAATGAAGTACGGGGCATTCTCCCAGCGGCGTTTTCTCAATGAATAAAGAAGTGTGCCAATCACACACATAAACCGCGTCGGCTGCGAATGGACAGTTTGATAATACGACTGTAGAGCAATCTGCAATTAAATTGTCCACTGAAAGAGTGTTAATCTTTTCTCTTATAGATACGCAATTTCATGCCAAAGAACATTTATTCGATATCAGGAATTTGATTTTCAACACATTAATCCCATGCAAATAAAACTGCAGCGTCTGCAACGCTTTGATGGTTTCTTGTTACGCTAACGGTCATACGACGTACTTTATACATGCGAATGTGAGGGATGTTTGTGTTGCAGTGTTTGTCACAACAATACTTAGTGCACTTAGTAGGAATAAATTAGACACTGCCCAGAAGGATGTTTCTATGAAAATGTACACGACTACACATACATTCTTAACTCCATAGATATGACGTTTGCCGCAGATTAAGCGGTTCTTGTATGAACCGTATAATCAGGGTCTGTTCTATTTGCTTATGGTAATGAAATAAAATAGATGTTTTCCGTCATGGCCAAAAATCACCGTGTTCGCATGCTAAAATAAAGTGCATGTAATTAACATTCTAAAATGAGCATTCATGGAGTAAAGGGTTAATATATTTGTTACATACATGGTATTTCTATCACTTTGTTTAAGCACTATATTGGAAGCCTTCATATTTTGCACACATACATCTTGATTTCTGAAGTAACTGTCAATCGCTGGTGGTCCTGTACTTTGGTGCATTATATAACTTGTTTTTATATTATTCTTTTATTTGCCGTTTTTGTGTCCGGGATCTGTACTGGTTTCAAGTTTGTTTTTTTGTCCATATTTGTAGTATAGTTACGACAATTGCAAGTGCCTTGCAATTTCTCTGTAATAAGAACTTGTGAGTTTCTAACCCTTCCTCCGCTGTAAAAGAAAATAGTTCTCCTCAAATTTGGGCCTGCATTTTTGAGAAACTATTGACTGGGTGTCAAAAAGGTTGGATAAGACGTCGATCAACATAGCGTCTCACCAACATCCAAGCTATTTGCAACTGCCAGTCAAGTGACTGTAATTATTCCAAATTTCAATAACTACTGAATATTCATAGACCTAATAAATATTAATAATGATGTGTGGGAAGTGGAAAATAGTAGTCATTTAAAAAGATAAAGAAACAGATCTTTGAAATGCCATTAGCGGACAGAGTAGACCCTGATCATACGGCTCCAATACTGAGCCGTCTGGTCTTGGTCTACTCTGTTTGCAAATGCGTGAAAACACGTTTATATGAAGAAAAGGGTTAACAGGAGAAGACTTAGCCCTTCAGTCCATATATACTCCTTTCTACGACTTTGCAAACAGTGTAGCCCAGATCAGACGGTTCGTGTAGGATCCGCCTGATTAGCGTCTGCTCTGTTTGCTTATGAAATAAATGAATTATGATTATATCATGCCACAGTTCCTGTCATGGGCAATATTTCATGTGTTGATGTGATAATCCTAATTAATATTCACGGAGTCATTATTTCTTATATAAATATTCATAGAGTAAAGGAATGTTACCGTTACCGTTATTTATGCAAATTTTAAAAAAAAACTTACTGCGAGTACTGTGAGCAAATAAATTATGTAAGTTTGTGTTATACTTTCTGTACTCTATCGGTCAATAGCTATCCATAGCTAATGTTTACTGTTATATGACATACCGACTTTAAATAAAAAAAATGTATTTGTATTGTATTGTCCATTTTACCCTGTACTTTCCTCTTCAAAAAAGTGTTATCTATTACAAGTTTTCAAAGTTCAATTTCCCTACTTTTTCTTTTTAAACTGAAATTATTACAATGCAGCATGGATCATGATTAGATAAATTCATAATGCGTTACTATGGTCGGGATCCAAATTATTTGCGTAAATGTAACGTGATGATTTGAACGAAATGTAAACTCCGAATACGATTCTTGTCTGAAATTAACGCGTACTGCTACCCACACTGTTGTTGTCTCGCGATGCGAGTGTATACACACGAGTGCAATATAGTGGTTACTGTTAAGCGCTACGAGGAAACGGATTAAGTGGATTAAAAGCAACAAAAAACTAACTGACCTTGGAATTTTCTTGTCAGGTAGATACATTTGATACATTTTATACTGCTGCATGTCTTTATGTAAGAATTTTGTCGTTTGTTGGACGAAAATCCAGCGGAAAGATTTCTTCCGCAGGCTACTGAGAGTGTCCTGAGGAACGTCCTAACCTAAATCAGTCTTAATGCCTGTGAACTCTGCCGGGATATCGTTAAAACCGAAGTAGCTCGATATCACCATTTAGAGTACACATATGTGAACTAAAGTAGCCCGGTACTCTATATTATCGCGGTAGTTGTTGCATGTCGCTAATTTTAGAAATGAACTTGGTATCAATGATAATTTTCAGTATAAATATGAAACACTTAACTAGTCCTTCATCTTTTAAGAAGCAGGTTATTTACATCTGAATATCAGTTCCGATTACCGACGCTCAAAATGGTGGTCGACCTACTTTCATATGTCACGGGGGACAACTCTATATTATCGCGCTATATCAATACGGAAGTATAAAAGGGCCAACACAGTAACGAAAATGTGCTTACCTTCTAGGGAAAAAAATCCAGACATCCAAGGAATGTAATTTGAACTTGTTGTTCATTGAAAGAGTCAAATTTCTCCAAAACATTGTAATAGATCTGTGAAACAGTTGATTTTTACCAAAAACATTGTCAGAAAATATGGAAATGGGCTATATAATTGTTCAAACTGGAAACAATGGCATGTCAGCAAACTGTCTAACAACAATGAGGGCAAAAGAAAGAACTGTGGCGCCTCACTGTAGTTACACTACAGCAAAAATATAAATGAGTCCAGTGCTCACACCTGTTACATTTGACCCATTTTACAATCACAAGATTGACACAATCTATCAGAGCTAGTGGTTCAATTTTGTGACACACACAGCAAGTCTCATCATCAGTGTCCATCTGGTCCTCACTATCTTCTTTGTCTTTTTCTACAATATAAACTGCAGATGGTTCAGGCTGTGGTGATAACTGATATTCATGTTTACTTTTAGTAGCACTGATGATGGCTTCGGGTTTGTATGTTGTAGAAGGTTGACATTTGCTGACTGACTTACTCATAATGGCCATGCTTTGTTTTTTCTGCAGACTACCATAACGATAAGGAGGAACACACTTTTTCTTTGTTTTTTTTTATTACAGTTGTGGTGTTTTTTTCTTTGAATAAATTCTCTGGTGTAATAGAATGGGGGATCGGATGGGTAGGGTTGGAAATATCAGATTGATCAGTAACAGTTGGTTGTTGTGGCTTTTCAGTATCAGTCAATGGGATCTGGTTCTCGTCAGTCTGTGTCAGTCTGTCATCTTTGTAGATGGATGAGGGGGCAACCCGAGTGTCACTTATGGTTTTGTTTGAGTATGGATATATTCCAGCTTTTTTAAATGCAGAACATAGATTTTCTGGAGCCATAGCTTTCATATAAGGTTTATTGGTGAGTTTACCAATGTCATACTTGGATACTTGCAACCCTGGGTTTTTTTCTGGAGGTACTGCTGGCATTCTCTGCTGTACATTGTTTTAAATGGGCCAAATACACCAATGTCTAAGGGCTGTGTTACGTGACTGGTATGGGGCGGCAAAACAAAAAGTATGACATTGTTTATCTTAACCCAGTTGACTAGAGTCAGAGAAATGTGTGACTTATGCCCGTCATACAATATAAGTGTTGGTTGCTTGTTTCTCTGAAATATACCAGCATATTTTGCAAAGTGGCCTGTCAGGTAACTGTAAAAAATAGCTGAGTTGGACCATCCACTGTCTGACCTATCACCATTTGATCCAGCTGGTGCACCTTCAAGAAAAGCTGGGTTCCAACGTCTCCCAGGAAACACATAGAATGGAGGAATGTGATTTCCTGTTGCATTACCGCCCCTTATAATTGTAATTATTGATGAACGGCCTGATGTTATGGCCTGAGGTTGTGTATTGGCACTCAGACAATTTTGGGTGGATTATGTTCAGTATTAATTCCAGTTTCATCAATATTCAAGATTCTTTCAGGTTTGTTGTGCAGATTGTTTGTTGTGAGTATGGTTGAAAGTTCTTTAAAGTATTTGTTCAGATTATCTCTGGAAGCAGATTTAGCTCGCCAGTAGAGAGTTTTTTTGGTTTGGCTAATTTCAAAGTTGGCCACCTTTTCACAAAACCATAAAACCAACAGTCACTTAATTGTTTGTCACTCTCTTTTTTCTTCCAACATGTGACAGCAAAGTCAGCAGACAAAAACTGTATGTTTGCTTTTGTATACCCATAGCCTATGCTGGCCATATAGTCAATATGGTCAACCAGCTGTTTTTCTTCAGACTGGGTGAAGATTCTCTCTGGACCAGGGTTTCCATCAACAGGCACATTTCCTCTTGTTCTGTCCCTCAATGTTGACTCAGGAATTTGGAATTGCCTGGCAGCCTGGTATACTGACATTCCATTTAACGTGGCATTGTATGCAGCTGCATGATGGGTAGGGTCATATTGCCGCCTCCTCTTCTTGACATTTAGCCTTTTCCTCATGAATATTCCAATCAAAAATGTATTAATGTTATTTTTATATAGATCAAATTGTGGGTTTTTTTTTCAATTTTGTTCTATATCATGAGACAAAACACAATTTCTACTCTAAATTTATTATTTTTCTTCAAAATTTCATAAATCGAGTGCAAGTAAACAGTGAATAGAGATGTCAGTGTGTATTATGGCCCTTATTTTTTTCCGTATAAAAATTACTTTGGCACAGCCTCTTTCTGGGTATAAGGTCATATTTATTTACTGAGTGACGTCACACAATATGCAGACGAATTGCCGGTGAACTGTCAAAAGAAAATTCGCTTTGGCAAATAAATTGTAGATATTAGAATGAGGTAAGGTATCTCAATGTATCCTCTCTTTGTCTCAGTGTAAGTCAGTCTGTCAATCTTTCCGTCTGTTTGTCTGCTTGTCTGTCTATTTATCTGTATGTCAATGTATTCTTCTATATTTATCTTTCTCTATTTATGTATGGTATTGTCTCCTTGAGTGGCTTTCACGCTGGATTTAGCTGAAATTTGTCTTCAACACCGATAATGGTATGGATTAGCGATATTTATTGTATTTATTTACCTATGGACGCATAATTCAGACTAGTTGAAGATGAGTGTTTTATAAACATTTCACCTTAATACCGCTTATGTTTTGTTTATCATATGACAAAGCACTCAATCATTTGTTTTATTCTGTAACAAACTTGTCGAATTAAATAAACATGATACTCTGCAAGTCTCGTGTCATTAATTTACTCAACGAGTTTGATAAACAGTCATGATCATTAAACTGAAAATGAAACATTGATGAAATCGAACACATATTAAAACAATACCTTTATTATTTATAGTATACAAGTTATTTACAAATGCAATAAATGAAATTTCTGTCAATAAATTTAGCGAGTATTACATAAGTTCAAACACAGAACAGTTGTCATATGTACATGTATGAGTAAAGCATGAAACACCACACACAAAACACACAGTAGCCCGAACAACATACTGACAAAAACAGGCGTCGGACGTAGTTATTACGGGGTAAAGTGTTAAACATATAAATAGACAGATAACCAATCACCCATACGGTATATCTAGCATTTCAGATATAACTGTTTTAAATGAAATAAAGGATATTAATTAAACAGAACAGAGAAGAACATTAGTATCATACGGCAAAACAAAATAACACAAAACAATCAAACTACTTTTAAATTGATTAAGACGACTTTTATACTTGACACTAATGTACGTATATATACATATTACCACACAGCGTACACATACACTGTTAACGATCTGGTAAGAAATCATGGCAATGTATTCAAAAGCACAAGCGCGATATTCCTGTTGGATGTTTATTATCGGGGTATCTATGAAGATCTGTCCTGGCCACAAATAGTTTAACTTGTATCACAATTACCGGACAATAATACAGAAACAAGATTAGCTCACTCCATATATAAATTTTAGCCAAAACAGAGAAATAGTTTAAGCCAACGCAACACGGACATTATCAAATAAGTTCAATCAAATTCAGTGCCGTCAATCATAAAAAAATCCCTAGTATTAATAAACATAAGTGTAGATGTCGCTACATTCTCATTTTGAACTAAGCTGATATTGTTTTTATCGAGGTTTGCCGTCATTAATTCTTTAAAAACAAATGATAAAACAATAAATATCCCAATATACTGGTTTTCATTTTGTATAATATTCGTCATAGAAAAGAGGAGGGAAACGTCACAAAATTTTCTATTTAGGTACACCCAGGGTAACTATTATCAGCAACAGTTCGCCTTACAAATGAGCCCGTAAGAGTATGTTCCGTCTCCTAAAATCAAGTTATGCGTGGATAAATATTATATGGAGCAATTTCTTGATCGGACTGGCTTCTTTCTTCATTTGACAATTCATATTTGTATCGCTTACAGAATAGATCATCGCGTGCATTGCGTGGATATTACAATAAAATCACTATTATTGTGATAAATGGAAAAGTAGTAAAGTCAAGCAGGCAAAGCCACATGCAAGACGCAACCACCACCAAAACACCGATAGACAGCATGACACACACACACAACCACCCACCCAAACGCGCGCGCGCACACACACACACACGAAATGAACACAGAAAACACCAAAAGACACACAAGAAACAGGGACAAACGTTCCACAACATGAACAAATCACAAGCACAAAGACGCAAGGAAAACAAAAGGAAGGGTGACAAAGAGAGTACCGCCTTGGCACGGTCAGCAGCAAAAACACCACTGGGGGTTTAAACCGGTTTACGGACGTCCTAACCTCACACTTCTCTCAAAGTCACCCTAGCTTTACAAATATGGTAAATAAAGGTATCCCCGCTGGACTTACCCACAACATAGACGACGGTGAACACAGGTCAACATGTAAAACATAGCATAATAACTGTGACAACCCGTCAAATATGTACTCCATGACTTTGCTGAAGTCAGAGATTCTTAGAACTCTATGACCAAGCATGACCGACAGGCCTTTAATCAATTATCACATGCTAAAGAATAATATTGTTCAATATTAACACTGAAATAACGTAATATTTACTGAACATATATATCGCTACAAACTCCCCACATGATCTCCCTTGTCACTACGTGTGGTAATCACTGCCACCATAAAAATTATTTTTGCATAAATATATTTTTTTAATGTTGATTTCAACAGTTTTCGATTTTGTTTCATATATCAGCACCGGTAAAGCCAACAAAGTAGAAAAATAATCAGCTTTCCTAAAAAAGAAATTTGGTGATCTTTTACACAATTATTTATAATAGACCACCGGTGTTGATTTTTATCAGGCCACCGGTTGTTGGACATGTCAAACTTAGTTCGGGACGCTGTACATGAATAATAGTAATAGTAAATTTACGGGTTGGCTACGGTAAGAGTTTGCAACCGACATAACGTCTGCCATAGTTTGATCAGATGATGTACACCATGGTCACGTTAATATTGTGGTGACAGGGAGCGTAGCGATTAGGGGATATAACTGCGTTGGAGAAGTAGTAAATTCATGCAAGCAAAGTCACATACAAGGCGCAACCACCACCAGAACACCGATAGACAGCATGACACATATACACATACACCCAAACGCACACTCACACACGAGATGAACACAGAAAACACCAAGACAAACAAGAACTAGAGACGTTCCACACATGAACAAAATCACAAGCACAAAGACGCAAGGCAAACAAAAGGAAGGGTGACAAAGAGAGTACCGCCTTGGCACGGTCAGTAGCAAAAACACCACTGGGGGTTTAAATCGGTTTACGGACGTCCTAACCTCACACTTCTCTCAAAGTCACCCTAGCTTTACAAATAGTGTAAATAAAGGTATCCCCGCTGGACCTACCCACAGCATAGACGACGGTGAACACAGGACAACATGTAAAACATGGCATAATAACTGTGACAATCCGTCAAATATGTACTCAATGACTTTGCTGAAGTCAGAGCACCTGCAGGTAAGCCGTTAAGGGCACGACAGGGAAAAAGTAATACATGAGTCTGGTAAGCTCATCCTGTATCCAAGTTTAAGAGTATACCATCATAGAGTACTACCCTCGGCCTGTCATCGCGCAAGCAAAGAGGGAAGCGTAGCTACCAACTGTAAAAGGGTCGATAACCAAACATGCATTGCGTTGCAATATAATAGGATCAACACCTTTCTTTTTAAATGTTTTAATGCGTTTAATAAACAAATCATGAAAATGGATATGACCCCGAATTTTCCTAAGTTTGTAGATAACATCCCCATAAAAGTCTGGTTGAGAAATGCCTTGTTGCAGTAACGTCCGTAGATTGCAATTATATTTACTAATGAGTGCTAAATTTCGATAATAAAATTTAGAAAAAGTTTTCCGAAGTTTGTGATATCTGTAACCTTGCTTAAGAAGTTTATCAGTTATAACTAAATTACGTCTGTTAAAATCTTCAAGCAAAGAACAGGCTCGGGCAAACCTAATAAGTTGAGAAATATAAACCCCATAAGATGTAGAACGTGGCACATCTCCATCTAGAAAAGGATAATTAACAATTTTAAAATTAAAATCTCCTCTTTTATCGTATATTTTGGACGAAACTTTATCATTTGTAATTGAAAGATTCAAATCTAAAATTGAAGCTATAATGTCAGATTGATTCGCTTTGTTTAAAGACAGTTCTTTTGGTTAAATTGAAGAACTCATAGTATCAAAATAAGGATTATCTAAATTCAAAATATCGTCTAAATACCTTGAAGTTTTATTAAAAGCATTAACAATATCGGTCTGTGTATCAGGTTTTAAGCTAAGCATAAAATCCCTCTCATAGCAATACAAAAACAAATCTGCAACAAGAGGGGCACAATTTGTACCCATGGGTATACCAACAACTTGACGATATATGGTATCCCCATAACGCACAAATATATTATCTAAAAGAAAGGTAAGAGATCTATAAACATCTAGGCAAGTCCACATTGAGTAATGTTCAACTTCTGAATTCGAAGATAATGAACGTTGAACATAACAAGCAATGAACATTTTGTTTTCTCTGGCAAAGGTTTTTTCTATTAATTTAATAAGTTTATCCTTTATAAGATGGTGAGGTAGAGTAGTATAGAGTGTAGAGAAATCATAAGAGCTCAGTAAAGAAATGTTATACTGTTCATTTTTAAGTTTTGTTAAAACATCATTTGAATTTTTTATGGACCAAAAAACATTAATACCAGAATTTTCATATATTTTATCACAGTAGCGTTTTACATGTTCTTTGATCGTAGTAAGACAGGACGTCAAAAGTATAGATAATTTAGTAGTGGTACAACAGCTAGAGTTGGCAATAAAACGCGCCTAATAAGGGTTTTTATGTAGTTTCGAAATCCAGTACAAAGTAGAAAGTTTATGTTGTTTTATGTTAGGACCAGACTTAAAATTATTGCACATTTTTACATGTTCCGAGACTATATCTTTTTCAGGTGTTTGAACTGTTATATAAGTTTTTGAATCAGTTAGCTCCTTCTTTAAAACATCAACATAATACAATCTTCAAATAATGATTACATTATTTGATGCCTTGTCAGCAGGAACAAGAACATAATTTGAATGGAAATGGGAAATGTTTTTCTTCAAATAGCGAAATGTAACTCTAGGTCGAGGTGGTAAAAGATGGTAATTTGATTTGTAAAAAGTAATACGCGTATCAATAACATCGAAAATACATTTCTTCCAATCCGAAAGGGCATCAACATCAGCATGTTCTCGTCAACACCATTTGATGCAGAATTCTTGAATAGCTTCCGCAATATGAGTTCGACAAGCGTCAAAATCAATAAGGGAAGGTAATCTATATTTAGGTCCTTTAGTTAGGAGGGTCCTGAGACGTTTATCCTTAATGATATCAAAATTACCAGTAACGACATGACCAACTGGTTTATAGCAAAAGCTAGAAATGCTACAATCTCAAGAAAAAGGGGTATTAACATCAATATGGGGTTGATATCGCTAGTGTTACGTAATTTAATTCATCCCGTTAAAAATTTAATATAAACAAACAAAACAAAACGTGTTGGTTGTTGGGTCATTATCCTCCCAATTTGACCTGAGACTCATGCATATTCTGTTTATCGTCGCTATTATTCGGATATATTTCCGAAGGTATAAGACTGCGCTATAAGAATATGATCCTCGTGGAACATGATAATTACCGGCGTTTGGTTTGCTATTTTTTGTCACAGAGTATTATGAACAGTCCCGTTAAACACGCCGAAACTTAATCGGGTCTCAGGTCAAAGTGGGAGGATAATACCCCATAATTCATCCCGATGGTATTTGTTATCTAATACCGCTACAATATCCGAATGAATACTAACAGGCAAGCAAAGATGGTTACGAAAACAATACCCTACAATCACATACGGATTACATAATTAACCATATTTTGTTTTGAAAAATGTAACAATATTTGAATTGTAGAACTTAATACAAATTCCTTGTGTTGCTGTTTGGGCGAGTGTTTGTTCTGTATGTGGTGTTTCCTGCATGACTCATTTTTGTACTTTGAATATTACATATTTACATTTGACCTGGCATCCAACATTGTCCAACAGATTGTGCACATTCTCGATTTAAAATGTCTCCGGCTATATGAGAAGCTTTAAATTGATGATGACATAAACTATAATAATTATACTAGTTGTTATTTGTTATTAAAACTGCGGATTGCACTTTTGCAGATGTAAGTTGTCGCAAACACAAAGTCCATGTTTACGTAAGCTTTTACGTAAAAACATTGTTTTTACTCTTATAAAAACAATTTAGTTAATAAAAGTTTGTACATAGTCAACATATAGTGTAACATTGTGTCATAGAAGTAAACACGATGTGCTATCTCAACGGTCAGTAGCCTCTGTTATATTTAAAACGAAGATGTGCGTTTTAGACCATCTCGTAGACCATCGGCTGGGCTGCTGAAATGAAAACAGAAATCATTGATCACGCACTAAATGACAACACTTTTATCCTTCTCCGTGCTTACAATAAAGAAGTTACAATGTGTGATATAATACAAGTAACATATACATCGCGTTTATTGTAATGACAATGCGAGAAAATCTATGTTTACAATGTAAACTATTTCAGAGTCCGAATTAAATTAACTGCATTATAAATTAATGAAGCACATCGGTGTCTGTCAAGGATACATTGTGACGGTTACGTAGCAAGTCAGACGAATAATCCATTTGTTTGTCGATAAACGTTACTGAAATCTAAATATATTAGTCATGCAAGAAAAACCGTTTTCAAAACACAAAGTCGCAAAATCTGCATCATGAAGAAAGAGAACATTAATTTTCGTTAAATAACCAATCATTAGTTATTACTAAAACACGATTCATAATCAATTCTAATCTGCGCATGCAAATTGCCTTACTAGATAATAGTTTTCTTCGATCACTCCTAAATCAGAATAAAGCATCATTTTCACTATAAGGAACGTTATTTTCTAGGAATAACGCCTTTTATTTGGAGACGAACCGCCTCCGCCAGCTGTCTCACACACCGGAAAGTAAATACAAGTTTTATAGCTTTAACAAATCTCAGAAATATATGTGGTTATTGATTTGTGTTATTACTTGGCAAAGTGTTTCACTACTGATCAGTAATTGATATCGGGGTTACTTTCGGTAGATTAATATGAATTATCATTAATGATTTCAGATTGAAACGCTGTTACACGGGGCTTTAATATGTCCGCTTTAATATCGTTTGATAAGGAATCGAACATTCTTGCTAGTTATATCTATTTATCTATCTTCCATACCGTTTACAAATAATAAGAAGAGCAAGCAGAGGATGCATAATCTCACCATTTATAGGGTATTTATAGTAATGCTGAAAGGAAGATATGGTATGGAAAGGGAATTGTTGTTTGGGGTGGGTTCACCTCGTTCCTACGCACGTCGCCCGATCGACTGATTTTTCTAATGAAATATTTCAGGCAATCTAATACTGTTTTTGTGTATAGAGAACTCTCAACACTAGGAACTATCATGCCGGAGTTTTATACAGGGACTGGGCAACACTATAGATGTTGACAACGATTGCATATTATCAACCACAAAGATGACACATTATAGAATAATAAATTTTGGGGCGAACAGTGGTTCGTGTGGCGGAAAATTCGGGAGAGATGTATTGATTTATATTTCTTATTGCTTAGTATTATCAAACGTTATTGTTAATTTGTACGGTGTGGAAAAGGAACTGGCTACCGATCGATCCATTGGGTTAGGGATGCTACAGGGACGGGTATTTTGGCTGGCCGACTTATCCAGTGATTGATTCTAACGCTGGGTTTGTCGGTCAGTATTTTGGCTGGCCAACTGATCCAGTGATTATCCTAACGCTGGGTCCGTTGGTCAGTACCCTCCATATGAGAAAAACATCTGTGGAGGGTAGGGAAGGAAGTTTGTATAGGGGTTGGTAGGGATTAGACCCTACCGGGGGTGGCCATGGGGATTGGACCCCAAGCCGGAGGTGGCCATGGATTGCTTTCGGAGAGTATTTGGGGAGTCGCAGCTAGTTCCTTTAAGGTTTTAAGATTTACATCTCTGCGGGGTTTTCCGCAGCATTCAGAACCACAACTGCCACACTCTTCATGATAACACACTCTTCATGTTAGCGAAGGCTAATTCAGTATTTAGATGTTCATAATTTGTTATCATAATTTGTTAATAAAATGTAAAGATGTAACTGTGGTGGGTCTTCATTTTAGCCATCATGTAATAATAAATATAATTTTCTTCGTTTGAGTTTACGAATAAGCAGAAAATTATTTTCCCTTGAAATGTATACCACGCCAATAGGGGTGCTGCTGTTGCGCACGAGGTTTTCGTGCGTGTAAGCTAGTGCAGTCATTCAGCTTTGGGTAACCGAACAGAACAGACGTTTTTCATTTAGTATTGATTTCGAATATTTATCTACGTGTTATGGAAGAACCAAGGTCAGAGCCACGTGCAGTAGACATTGACTCTCAGTTGAGTTTAGTGTTATCCGAGGTTCGTCAACAGAGGCAGGAGGTTTTGGCTTTGCGAGAGGAGGTACAATGTAATAATTTTACGGTAAATACAGAGGTGAAGAAATTGCGTACCAACACAGATTTGTCTTGGCGTTATCAAGGTAACAAGTTACAACACGAGTTCAACACCGGGTTGGAAGAAGGGTTGAAGCAGGCTACGTGGGCTTTGGAACATCACAAGTCAGACTATTGTGCGGAGTTGTTAAAGGAGAGTTGCGAAAAGTTGAGGAAGAGAAATAAGCTCATTCGCATAGCTGACACTTCAGCTGGCGGATGGGATACTGTCAAGCATTACGAGGCAAACCCTATAGCGAGTGACAGCGAGGATGAGGCAAAGATATACAAGGCCGAGAATCGCGCCCTCAAGCGTAAGCGCTCATCGATTCGGGGTAAGCAGGCTAGGGCAGCCACTAGCTGTTACAGTAACGCTGGTGCTGCTACTTTATCTTCACCCGGAACCCAAGTTCAAGTCCCAGCAACTAATATCCCCGGTCCAGCACCTAAATCTTTCGGACAGCATCCGTTTCCAGTCGTTCAGTCCTTTCGAGGGAACCCGGGAACGTCTTCGGGTTCATACTCAGCCAGGAACGGAGTTGGGAGAGGTGCTTGTTTCAGCTGTGGAGACTTCCGGCACTTCAGGAAGGACTGTCCAAATACCAACAGACAAGCAACCGGAAGTTACACCGCCGACAGGAAGCAGTTCCCTTGTGAAAGATGAGTATTCATTTGACTGTAATCGTTTCACTCATGATGATTTCGAATATGAGCAGGGTCAAAAACACATTCTTGTGAGGGGCAGGTTAAAGAAAAACATTCAATTTTGGAAAGATATTAATGCTAATAGTTTTATTTTGGATATAATAGAGTTTGGCTACAAATTACCATTTTATTCGTTACCAGAGAAGTCAGTTATTCGTAACAATAGGTCTGCTTTATTAGAGCCTGATTTTGTTTCTGAAGCAATCAGAGATTTGTTGGACAGAACCCTCATAGAGCAATGTGAGGAACCACCATTCATAGTAAATCCTCTGACTGTTTCAGTTCAAAGTTCTGGGAAGAAAAGGTTAATTCTTGACCTGCGGGTTGTTAACAAACACCTGTGGAGGCAATCTGTCAAATATGACGATATAAAGGTAGTTCTGGCATTTCTAAAAAAGGGAGATTTTATGATTAAATTCGATTTAATCAGTGCTTATCATTTTATTGAGATATTTAAGCCGCACACAGAATTTTTAGGGTTTTCGTGGATTGACATTAATGGTAATGCTAAATACTACAAGTTTTTGGTGTTACCATTTGGTCTTTCCACAGCTTGCTATGTATTCACTAAGGTAACTAGACCATTGATAGCTAAATGGAGAGGTGAGGGTAAATTGATTTCAATGTATTTAGATGATGGTTTTGGATTCGGAAGAGATTGCAAATTGACAGTAGATATGGGGCAGCAGATTAAACGAGAATTGCTTCTTTCAGGCTTTATACCAAATGCAGATAAATCGGTTTGGATTCCTGTTCAGATTTTGCTTTTTTTTGGGAACAGTATTAAATTCATTAGAGGGCTGTATTTCTATCCCTGAATCCAGACTTGTCAAGGTCAAAAATACTATTGTTGACATTCTTTTGTCACTCAAGATTCATAGACGTGTGACCGTGAGAAAATTGGCCAGTTTAGTAGGTCAGATCATTTCAATGACTATTGTGTTAGGTCACGTCACTCAGATTATGACACGCTGCTTGAGCATTGACATAGTCCGTGCGTATTCTTGGGATTCATATATTACGGTAGATGATGATAGTATTGAGCAAATAAAATTTTGGCAGGAGAATATAGATTTGATAAACAATAGAAATATCTTTGAGTTACAGAAATGTTCTAAAGTTGTTTACTCAGATGCGAGTAACACTGGTTTTGCTGGTTATGAAGTTCATGCAGCAGACGACATTTCTCATGGTATGTGGTCGTGTGCTGAAATCACACAATCTTCTACATGGAATGGTTTACAGACAATCAAGGGGTTGTCTCTATTGTCTGTAAACGGTCCATGAAGCATGATTTGCAAAGTATTGCCATGGCTGTTTATAGAATATGTATGGCAAATTCTATTGATTTGCACATTGAGTGGATCCCACGTTCCGCGAATGACAGGGCAGATTATTTCTCTAGAATAGTCAATTTTGATGATTGGGGAATCTCATTTGAACTTTTAGATAGGGTGCAGTCTGTTTTTGGAAGTTTTGAAATAGACTGGTTTGCGTCTGAGGAAAATGCAAAATTACCAAAATTTTATTCAAGATTTTGGAATCCGTCTTCATTTGGAGTAGATTCGTTTACTGCAAATTGGGGCGAGATGTTTGGCTTGTTTGTGCCACCAATTAGTATTGTTCATTTAGTTCTCAATAAGATGAAAATGGACAAAGCTATGGGAGTGATTGTCTTGGCACTTTGGAAATCTGCCCCGTTTTGGCCTTTACTTTGCCCAGCTGGAGAGTTCATTCACGCTGTTAAGGGAAGTGTAGTGTTGCCTACAGAGAAGAGGTTCTACACTAGATGTAAAAATGGTAGAGGCATTTTTGGTAATTCAGATTTGAATTTTGAGATGCTTGCCTTGAAAGT
The DNA here is from genome assembly GCA_963576725.1 of Azorinus chamasolen. Classification (NCBI taxonomy): domain Eukaryota; kingdom Metazoa; phylum Mollusca; class Bivalvia; order Cardiida; family Solecurtidae; genus Azorinus; species Azorinus chamasolen. Next base: position 77,709,095 of record OY755248.1, read on the forward strand.
TGTTTTTTCTTGAATCAGTGATACCGTGGATTCTAGCCTAATGCAGAACAGCATGATTTATTCGTATTTTAATGAATACAATGTAATTATTAATCTTGATTTTGAATGTAAACATTCAAGCCAATTTGATTGATTTGTTGTCATTAAGTAAAATAGAATTTACGTCTGAGATATTTTTCTAAACAAACAGAGCGGATCCAGTTGATATAACTATAGTTTGCTGGAGTTGTTTCCTCTGGGTTTACTTAGTTTGTAAACGAATTGCAACACTTGTATATCAAATAGATCTGATTTAGCTTGCACAGTTTTATGTGTGATTAGTCCGGGATCGGACGAATGTCGGCGGAATCGCCAGTTCGAGTGTACTCGTATGTGTGGTTAGTCCGGAATCGGACAATGTTGGCGGAATCGCCAGTCGAGTTGACATGTGTGGCTTGTCCGGAATCGGACAAGTGTAGGCGGAATCGCCAGTCAGACACTGTGACTAGTCCGAAATCGGTCGAATGCCGGTGGATTCGGCAGTATTTTATTTTCAGAGTTGAACAGATGTGTTGTTCAAGCGTAAAACATATCCATGATAAACATGTATTATACTTGAGATTAACTATTAGTATGCAAGAAGTATATTTTCTTGTAAATACCGTATCACTCGAATTCAGTGCAAGGTTCAAGTTATTGTAAGACATGAACAGGGATCTGGATTCGTGTGGTAATTATGTGTATACATGTAATCGTATACCTCAGTTTTACAAATGTAAATATTTGTTTTCAAACTTGTTACAGTTATATAATTTCTTTTAGCATACATATAGTTATGATGGTATGTTTATGACTATGTATACGGTATTAATATTTGTTGATCCGAAATTAGTAAATGATTGGTTGGTAAGATTTAGACTGAATTGTTCTGGATAGTGTGTTAGGCTATAAGTACAGTAGAAACCCTTTTTAGATAATCATTTGGCAATTTATATAATTTCTTTTTTGCTTATCACAGGATGAGGGCTATTCAGAAGGGTACCGTATTATAGGAGCTTTCTGTTTACTTTCATGCTGTACTACGAGTTTCACCTGGTTTTAAATTTTATGATAGGGAGGACTTATGCAGGACAATTATAATTGTATTCTTGGTGTTTTGAGTTTTCTGTTAAGGCAGTGGAGAGTTTGAAGGGAAATATAATTTTCTTCGTTTGAGTTTACGAATAAGCAGAAAATTATTTTCCCTTGAAATGTATACCACGCCAATAGGGGCGCTGCTGTTGCGCACGAGGTTTTCGTGCGTGTAAGCTAGTGCAGTCATTCAGCTTTGGGTAACCGAACAGAACAGACGTTTTTCATTTAAAATTTTGAAAATTTAACTAGAGTTCAAAATTGCATCTCTTCATGTTATGATGTTATTTTCGCTCGAATATATCGAGTTTGTCTTTGGAAGATAGTTTAACGCTATTCAAATTATATCAGTGCTTGCTGATTTGGGTTTCTATTGTATTGTGCTATAATGTAAAATATGTTAAAACAGGAGCATTTAGGCAAGTTAAAGAGTAATTTTGAGATTTGTTATCTCATGCTCATGTAGTGTATCCATGTACTAGCTTGTATTATGCCAAACATGAGTGGCGTGATAAAAGCGTATACACTTGCAGAATTGAACTTAAATATGATTAAGCATAGTTATGGTTTATTACCATTTCATATGTAACCTGTTTTTACATATACGTACTGTTTTAGAGATTTTTTCGGGTATTCAGTAAGTTTCGAACAGCTGATTTTGGATAAGCTTGAGCTACACTTTGTGTGAATGGGGTCAATAACATGCCATATATACATGTAGTGTAGCACAATAATTAATTTATAACATATTGACTGTTTACAAGTCCAAAATTATGGTTATAGATTGATTTTGAGGCAGAGTTTAGGGTGTTTTATTTTAGAAGAATGAGTATATTAGAGTATCATGTATAAACTGTTCTTCAGCTCGGTTTGCCCAAGTGCTCGTTACAAATACAATTATAATTGTATTCTTGGTGTTTTGAGTTTTCTGTTAAGGCAGTGGAGAGTTTGAAGGGAAAGGCTATGTATTGCTTAAAATAGGCCGATTTATTACTAGCTAAAATGATAACGTGTTTATAGTTTACTTGTAAACCGCTTTCCGGTGGCGCCGGTAGCACCGGTAGCCGGTGTTTCCGTAAATTAAATTTCACAGCATTATACATCTGGTCAGATCACGTTTTTTTATTCATTCGAAAATTATTGCGTTGTTTCACAAACACAAATATCCGAAATGCCGAGGACTCGCGGGCGTGAGAATGGTAGGAGAGGTCGGAAAGGAAGAGGAAGCCTTCCATACCAGGGTAGATCGAGAAACGGGCGCGATGCTGACACTCCTGAGACGCCAGAGTTTGTACCCGGACGTGGGACGGAGAGGGGTAGTCAGACCCCGATACAGGGTGGCGGAGATAGGGAACCACCGGTTATTTTGTGGCTAGCCTCAGACGAGGCTGCATCTGGTAATGTTTTTTTTCGGATTTATTTCCGATTGATCGCCAATCTAATGAGTTGCCTCAGCCTCTTAATGATAGATTCTGCCTCCCTGCTTCGGCCATAAAATGCGCCGACGATAGCTTGACAATGCATGTATCTGAAGAATTATGGATAAAAATATGGTCAGGAGATTATATCAATTTAGCCCTTCTTCTAAAAAGGGATGTTGAGCAAGCATCTGCCTCATCGTTCCAGTTAAACGAAAAGGACCAGTTGGGGCTTAAACAGAATAAACCAAAAACGGTGAAAAATATCCGTGAGTGGACAGATGCATTTATTGTATTTACACCCATTCTTATCAAGAAAAAACCTGAATTGGCTACTGAATAATTGCAGTACATGGCACTTATAAGGGAGGCGGAATCTAGGTCAGTTGGATCATTTGCATGGCGTGTATACGACGAAAATTTTAGAATGAGACAAGCTGTGCAACCACAGCTATGGTCAAGAATAAATTCTGATCTTTGACTGAGAACGATGACTGTGCAAGCTCATTCTCAGCAATTGTTGACTGTTCAATCACAAGCCATACATAACCAAAAATTCCCAAGCACGCTTTACCAGGCCTGTCAGACCTTGTTATGATTATAACTCAATGCTGGGTTGCAGTTTGTATCGCTGTAGGTATGACCATGTTTGCCAGGCGTACAAGGGCCCCCACTATCAGCAAAATTGCCCAAGATCAAATTTTCTGCCTGCGCAGCAGAATGTGAATCAGAACACGTCACAGGGATTCCGCAGGCAGAACAAAAATGTTCGGAAATAGTACGTTTACATTGGCAGAGACCCCTCTCAAGCTTGATGCTATGGTACCATATTTAAACATACACCCTGATCCTGATATAGCTACAAAATTATACAAGGGCTTTAATTTTGGTTTTCCACTACATTATGATGGTCCTTAAAATCTTATGAATGTAAAAAATTAAAGTCTGAAATCCTGAAATTGTTAAAGAAAAGATTATGAAGGAAAAAGCAGCAGGTAGAGGTGTGGCAGTTATGGTTCTGAATGCTGCGGAAAACCCCACAGAGATGTAAATCTTAAAATCTTAAAGGAACTAGCTGCGACTCCTCAAATACTCTCCGGAAGGGTCCAATCCCTATCCGCCATCCGGCCTGGGGTCCAATCCCCATGGCTACCTCCGGCCTGGGGTCCAATCCCCATAGCCACCTCCGGCCTGGGGTCCCAAATACTCTCCGAAAGCAATCCATGGCCACCTCCGGCTTGGGGTCCAATCCCCATGGCCACCTCTGGTAATGTCTAATCCCTACCAACCCCTATACAAACTTCCTTCCCTACCCTCCACAGATGTTTTTCTCATATGGAGGGTACTGACCAACGGACCCAGCGTTAGGATAATCACTAGATCAGTTGGCCAGCCAAAATACTGACCGACAAACCCAGCGTTAGAATCAATCACTGGATAAGTCGGCCAGCCAAAATACCCGTCCCTGTAGCATCCCAAACCCAATGGATCGATCGGTAGCCAGTTCCTTTTCCACACCGTACAGATTAAAATAACGTTTGATAATATTAAGCAATAAGAATTATAAATCAATACATCTCTCCGGAATCGTCCGCAGCACCAGAACAATTAGATTTATATTTCAGCGGTTTACAAGTGAACTATAAACACGTTATCATTTTAGCCAGTAATAAATCGGCCTATTTTAAGTAATAGCCTTTATTATAAATGTCAGGAGCTAATCTTACAATGTTGGTTGTTACAAGATACAAGAAGGTTTTTTTTCAGTCGGGTTTACAACAAATAACATTCCCTGTAATAGCTATTTGCCGACTATAATAACATAACACATTGAAATTTTAAAACAAAAAAAGTGAAACTTTAAAACAAATAGCCTGTACATTTAAGATTTATAAAGTTTAGCCTGTAAATACACGATGGGCCTTAAGTTAAGCATATCGGAAATTTACATATATATTATATATAGATGTGTTTAAAATCTTATGTGTTAATATCTTTTATAAAAATATATTCCTATAAATGTGAAGATCTAAGGCAATATTATCTATAGAATCACCAGTCTATGTGGAAGTGGTTTAGATTCCAAAGGTCCGGACAGAATTGCACAGAACCAATAAAAAGTGCTGAATGTGCACATCCATAGAATGTGCTGTTTCTGATACATTTTGGTAATTATGATTAACATATATGTAGTTACACATGTACTTATACAACACGTTTGATATTTTGATTAAATATATTTACAGAAGGCGTGTAAAGTTATAATTGTTTATTGATTTAGTTTTTACACAGTGATCACTTTCCCCATTGCTATTTAAATTTGTCAAGAATACAGGTAGATTTTCACAAACTGTGCGAGCCAGGCTACATTTTACGGGTCAGGAGGACCGCTGGTTAAGCAGTTTTATTCCAGACCAGACGAAATTCTACCAGATTTGTCTGAGGTCCTGTGAACTTTCGCTAAGACTGGATTATTAAAGAATGTATTAAGGTGTAACATGTTTTAGGCCAGGAGAGGCAACACCGACCTAGTTAAAATGTGTCTATCATAGATTCGCCTCCCCTTATATGTATAAAAGAATAAAAGACCTAACTAAAGTATTTAAGCACGCAATTATACAGTATAACTCCGTAATTTAATATTATTATTACTACAGTTTAAGCTGGTGCTGAATATAAGGCAACCTTTTGCAGTCATCTTTAAGCTCATACAACACAAGCTAATATCGTTGAAAGTTTGTAGTAAACATTTTCATTAGGAATTATTGTTTCAGTATACTAATATTAGTTAGCACTACAGTAATATGGCAGATGTCAAGGCACATGCATATGAAGGTGTAGATACTGTAAATAACATCAACTGTCAATGTAACAGTTGAACGTGGTGGGAGTTTGACCGTATCTATACTTTGCACGTCGTAATGAGACATGCTACTACGTGCATATATTGGAAATGTCTGTCTTAAATATTATTGGATAATGCAACGTTCGAGAACGAGATAGGCAGCAGCCAATTTGAGAGAGCATGATACGTTCAAGGAATGCACTACTGGAGATGGAGCATGGAGACCAGTATGCGGTGGACTATACAATTCGAAGATTTCAAGATTTGAGACGGGATGAAAATAGCAATACATTTTTTAGCCATTTACCATTCTTCGGTTCTCAAACAGACCAGTCGGAAAAGGTGATTGCAGTTACAATGTAATCTAAATACGACCAGGTACAAGTGGGTGGGCAAATTAAGTTAGGATCTGGTCTAAAATAAAGTTTCTTTTATTTGTTCACTATATCAATTAATGTATATATATACAGTCATGGCGAGGTATTTAAAAGATAGCTTCTTGCGCATAGTTTCCTTAGTTTTTACATGTGCCTGTCACTAGGTATATAGGGGACTGGCCCTAAACCCTTAACCCTTTAAACCTTAACCTTTTCGGCGCAAAATTCTAATTGTCTTCCGCAAACCACTTTTGCTAAACCATTTTGTAAAATAAGGAAATGAGATTAATAAATGCAAATTGCAAAAGAATAAAGCACGGATAGAGAAATAGAGCTGAGACAAAAAATGAATAGGAGGCGTCTGATGACTGCACTATTGGTCGTGGGGTATTTTTGCGACATTGGCGGTGAAAGGGTTAATGCATTACAGGGTTATATCTGAAACGTACTGACGAACTGGTGTGTTGAACTGCTGTCTTTGTTCACAAACATACGTACTCGTACACATCTTTATACTTTTCAATGGATACACCAGAAATAGTTGTAGAAGAATGCCTTTTGTGAAAGATTTAAAGAACCCTAATTGTGCAAACTGTATTAGATTATTTTCTTTCTGCGTATTTATGTAAGTATTGTATTTCTTAAGACATGTATGGTACGATCTAGTGTAGATGAAATGAAAACATCTTAAATGTGGATCTTAAATACAGTTTAATTTTTCGTTCAACCATTTTGCACAGGGGGACGGGCGTTGCACTTTCAGGACCAGACAATACAATTCTCCTGGCATAATGAACAACAAATAAACTTTGAAGATACATAATTATTTGATATGCACATGGGTATACGCTTTGTCTTTAAGGTTTCTTTAATTTTGTTCGTTTAATCAGTAAGAATTACTTTAATTGTTACAGGTAAAAGTTGACCAGTTTCTATGGAATAGCCCAGAAGTGGTACATTCCATCCTTATGATTTAACACTGATATTATAAATGAACTTGAATCACGATATGTTTGAATGCTTTGGATATAATGATTTTAACAAAATAACTTTTCATGATTTTAAGCAGTATCGATCTAGATCAGATTTTGAAAAGTTTTATATCTGATTAAAATTCATGTGGTTTGTCCTAATTGTGCTTCATTGTAAAATCAATACATATTACATGTATATGTTATATCAAAACTTACTTTAGATATCAAATCTGAAGAATTAAATTAAAAAGATTTAACCCTTTCAATGTAGGAAACCAGTTTACAAGGCATTGTGTTGACACTTTAGAGTGATGTTTTAGAGGTATGCACTGTTTGTTCTGCAAATATCGTTGTAGTGCAAACAGAAAAGAGACAGTTTACTTTGCACAATTCAGTGACTTTGTACAGGTATTGACTCAGATCAGGTATTTAATATTAATAACAGAACGGACAATTCAAATACAATCTTTTTTACTGATGTCGATATTTATTATCTATCTCTGATCAGTATCCAAGCTGTATTACATTTATATTTATTTTTGTTGAAAATGGAAAGTTAATAATAACAATAATTGCAAAAGTAAGAGCAGGTCGCAGTAGGTAGTCAAATTGTCACTGGTAACTAGTCTGGACCGTTATATAAACAAGACTGTAATAAGTAAACAACATATGCACTGTTTTACGCATACGGATATTCCAGTTTTCAGCCATTTTATGGTGGGCACTTTTCACACTGAACCATCAATCTAAGGTCTACTCTTCCCATAGCTTCAGGTTGGTGCGGCGCTCTGTCCGCAGAACAATTGCGGTGGTCGGTTGGCTAATTTCGGGGAGATGGTCATTCAATGCTTATAAGCTTTACAACACTAATTCTAGCCAAACCATAATAATCTCCTCAGTCCCCTAATTTCTGACAAGTTGATCAGTTTTATATGGAAGAAATGGTAACATTGAGGGACCAGAAAACTAATCTTCAAGAACTTACTGATTGTCAACGATGTTACTTGTTTGTGATACGGTGTGCATTTATCGCCATATTATAACAAACTGTTTCCTGTGACATTAGGCACAAATCATGAAAAGCGAACAGTCATACTAAATATTTAAGTGTGAAACCATTACTTTACCCAGTTGACCTTTCTAATGGGCGTGAACCCTGTTTACCGGTTTGGGACTTGCTGTCACTCCGTCGGACGGTGGTCGCATCGCAGACGAACTGCTCTTGGGCGTCGCATCTGACAAGCAGTGTCCGTATGGACAATATTTGTACTTTGTTGAGGATGCCAGCGTGCTGTTTTTCGGTGCCTTTTTGCACTATCCATTATGCCCGATTTGCAATAAGCATTATGATTGATTTGCAGAAGGTGCCAACGTGCTATTTTGAGACGCCACTTTGCTACATTATTCATTTAACTAAATTTACAGACAGTCAGTGAATTTGCTAAGAATTACATTTGGTGTAGTTGAGAAAAATTTGATATTGAAAGTGTGTAGCAGTGAATTTGCTTATAGTTGATTTGCATTTGCTTTCGTTACTTGAGATATTTACATTTGGTGCAGAGAATTTGATAATAGTTGATTTGCATTTGCTTTTGTTACTTGAGATATTTACATTTGGTGCAGAGAATTTGCTAATAGTTGATTTGCATTTGCTTCAGTGAATTGTGCTATTTATATTTAGTGATATTTGCTAATAAATGATTTGCATTTACTTCAGTAAATTGGCTTAAGATTCATTTTTGGTATATATTGTTCACGCCAAAACAACGATCAGAAATAAGTTCAATCTGTTTAAAGAGGAGGTCCCTACAATGATCGCATATTTTCAATAATATCATAAAACTTGGTTTTTGTTATACTCTATCATTATTATGAAGGTTCCCAATTTGAACTTATATCGAACAATGCCCATGTGATACAAATAAACCGATTTCATCAATAACTGATAATTTTTGTTCTACAACACAATATTATCGACCTTTTCCGTAAAATTTTCCGCGTTTTGCCGATGATCACCCGATCTCTCCATTGTTTACGTAATAGCTTTCCCGGTAGTGGTCGGAGAATCGCGAAGAGGGCGAACAGTTACGAAACTAAAACTCAACCCGAATAAAACTGAAACATCGGGGAGTAAAACCGGGATCAGCGATATCAAACACATGGATGTTTTGTCATTATAAACGGTACTTGGACGGGGCTTTTTGTGATATACTACTTTTCAGCATATAAACAAATGAGTTTTGTATATTTTAAGTGTTTCTGAAACGCGTCAAATGTAGGGACATCCCCTTTAAATTGTTTGTCAAGTTTCCTTGTCAGAGAAAAAAGGCCCAAGTCATTGAAAATAGTTCCATTGAATGTGTAGAACCACATGGCGTACTAGGAACCTTTGGTAATTAAAAAGGAGCTTACTCAAGCTAATCCTTTCTTAAGGAAATGATGGGAGAAGGCGGCTAGCCTGGAGCCAGTCTTCTCCCCTTTCTGTTATGCAGTTTTGCCCCAAAACAATTATAAACCATATTTATAGAATGCTTAAAATCCGTGCTTTTCAAAAGAAGTGATAGTACTGGTCCTGCTTGTTATATTTGATATGTGTTGATACCTCCTTAAATACTCTACTCACCATGCTGCTTTAACTCTTCATATGTTCGTGTGTCACAGTCCGCGTCCCTCTGCAGGGACTCGTACGGCGAACGTCCGTGACTAAAATAAAACAGTATAACGCATTTGTGTGCAATTGGCGGCCCTTCATTGCTGAAATCAATTCAGCGCATGCCTTTGTATAAGGCAAATTAGTATAACACATTTATTACTCATCGTCTGCTCTCCTGTTTAGGCATTCGTACGTCAAACTAAAACGTAACGATGCAACTCATTTGGTTCCGACTTATCGTATTATATTATTAAGCTATATCTTTATATGGAAGCAGATACGTCATTTATTAATAACATCGTATAACTGTATGGGTTCCTTTAGATATAAATAGATACACTTATATTTCGCCTTTCGTTTGTGTCATTCGCACTACTTATATTCATTGCTTAGTTCATTTTAGGACGAGTAACCTGGTTATGAAACATGATATGATGTACAATGAAGTAGTTTAAATACTTTTCAAAATTACTTTTCATATTCGTGTTGATGGTCACTGGTCGTATTGGATCGCAACTCGTCGTACACAGGCTTGTCTTTTGTAGCGTTCAGGTTTTCATATTGCTGAATGGACTCGCTGGAATACATGTCAGTCATGCTACAGTTAAACTGCGATATATCGAACCCGGATAACTCGAATTGCGGGATCACTCATACTAACAGGCAGGTTCTTCCATACTTTACAATATTCTTCTAAAATGTTACATATTACGCATATTAAGAAATGCACGTGCCAGTTTAATACAGGTAAAACATAATTTAGATCAGAAATCGAATGACTCGAACCTCAGTTATCTCGACGTACCTTGTATGGTCCCTTGAAGTTCGCGATATCAATGTTCAACGTTGTAGTAAACATGCAGGATAGTGCATATAATGGGCCCGTCACACCATGACGTTCTGGTCAGCGTTCTTTGGCGTTTGAGGAAACGTTGGTAGTCGCCCATGGTCGCTGGAATAGCGCCAGAAGAGCGTTGTGTGAACGCTTGTGAACGCTAGTGAACGTCGTTGATCGCCGGGAATCGGCGGAGAACGCTGGTCCGGAATTTTTTTTTGAACATGCACATAAGTTCTCACTGAGACCAGCGTTCTTCAACGTTTAATTTTAAACGCTGAATAACGTTTAAGAACGTTAATGGAACGTTTTACTAACGTTCGATGAGCGTTGTACGTGTTCGGATATCGTTAGTCAGTCGTTACTCTAGCGTTACTTGGTTGTTACTAATCGTTTGCTTTGCAGTGAACGACTCAATGGCGACCTGTCAACGACCGCTGAACGGTCCCCTAGCGCACGCAGCGTGTGACTAAAGTCAAACGAACGTCAAAACGCTATTCTGTCGTTATTCACACGTTAGTCACACGCTCAACACGCTCGTCTAACGTTCACAAATCGTTCGTTGTGTGCCAGTGGCACGTCAGCACATGCTAATGGTTTTCGGGGCTATCTTACTTGGTTGCTGTTACACGCTTCTCGCGCGTAAGACACACGCTAGTCATGCCTTAGGTACACGTTTATCACACGCCAGATGTGTCATCCTCTTTCTAGAACGCTCAAAAATTGAACGATTGAATCGTTCAGAGAACGTTGACCAGAACGTCATGGTGTGACGGGCCCTTATAGCTGTTTCATATCGCAACAAAAGTCTTAGTTTGTGTCAAATATAAATACAAAAAAATACTCTTCCTATACGCTTTGACGTATATATCTTTATTATGCGCATAATGCAGCCAAAATATGTCATATATAACATAAATGATCGCACATTAATTAATTAAATATGCCACTGCCCCTATCAATCAATATTTTAGATATTAATATGGCTTTGTTACCTTTGTTCGTGTACGTCCGACCGAACGGATTCCGTCTGTCCTGTTTAAACATATATGTATATGATATTAGAGGAATTGCATGTGTCTAAGTATAGAATATCATTAACTCCCTGTTCACACAGCAAACACCCCTTTAGAAAGATTAATATTGCATTTATCATTTAGATTACATTCGTTACCACAACGGTATATCATAAGCTTGTAGGAAAAATGAATGTTATCGAGAATGTCTTCTTAAACTTTCATTTTTACATAATTTTTCACACAAGTACTAAACCGTAGGTCGATCGGTCGGTCGGTTGTGTTGAACAACGTCCGTTGCATCCAACAGTGGGATGATTCGATGGGATGCGGATACAAAGAACCCATTTTATCATATATCGACATATAATAAAAAAAATTAGCAATATCCCTTGTTTTGTGTTTCCATTTCTAAACATAGTTCATATATATATAATTCAGTCTCGAACATTACATAATCATAACGTCTGTGTTAGGATTACATTTCAATACTTGAAAATCAATGTAGTAAAATGTGTGAAGGTATATAGGCTTCAAGAAGTTTGCGTTTAATACAATTCAAATTATGTAACAGTTGTCATGTTGAAGATTATAAATGCAAAATAGGACTTCATAATTCTTACCACTGGTATCTGTATGGGGGTGTACTGACGTTTTGTCGCTGAAAATATAATTTTGTCACTTCAATGTTTATAGTATGATATATCGACAATGCTATTTTGAACAGTTTACGAACTATTTGCAAATGACGTACACGCACTATATTCCCAACGATTTGGTAAAATACAATTTTGTTTTGTTTTTATAGTTATGCACATTTGCTGTTTCCTTGTGTTGCTGGTCGGGCGACTGTTTGTTCTGTATGTGGTGTTTCCTGCATGACTCATTTTTGTACTTTTCATATTGTTTCCGGAAATACACAATGCGAGCAAAGAAATAACCCGGAAATATAAAGACAAATCTTAGAACAAAATAGAAATTTACCTGCTCCCGGCGTTCTCTGTGTTCGTGTGTTTGTTTCCTATAATGACAGTCAAACAATGTAATAGAAAAACAGCATACTTATTTATTATTGTTGATTGATAATACAAGACAGAAATATAAATGGAAATGATGTAACTCTCAGAGTGTAACGGAGGTATGCGACAGTATCATTCCAATGTGTAGACAATGGGCCTAATTGGTAAATAAATGACATATTGCATCCTTTGATAATTTAAATGCAAACGACATATTCTATGTTTCAAAGCAATAAAATATAATGGCAATAAAAGCTTATAGAGTATATAGAGGTTATGTTGCGAGTTGTCTTTTAAGATCACATGATTCTAAACGAGCCATAGAAAATGTTATTCAGCGAGCCTTTGGCGAGCTTAATACATTTTCATGGCGAGTTTAGGAATATGTGATCTTAAAAGACAACGATCATCAGATTTTTTTTCTCACCTAACCAAACAGTGTAGATCTAGATCTATTTTCGCCCTTTTAATGATATATAAAAATCGGTGTTCCCCAAGTTTGACGTCATATATGACGCATGACGTCATATATATTCTAAGGTGAATTTACACGTGTTACTGATAAGAAAATCTTAACCCGCTGTTCTAACCCGGAGATAAGGGAAGTTGTGTGAGAAAATGAAGTTCCTTTATTTGAAGAGTAAAATGTCTCACGGCAATGTGTTGTTACCGGGTTGCCTACGAGTCTTATATAGTATTTCCGAATTGCAATCAATCAGACTGTCACATTTCGAGTTTTGAGAAAACCCTTGTATGAGACTAACTGAACAAGTATTTAATTATGACGGTTGCCATAGTAATCTAAGAATTTGTCATACATACCCGAGTGGGATCTTTTGATCTGGCTTTCGAGTTCTATTATGATTGACAATCTGGGATAAAAATGTAAGACTCAAATCGAGGGCCTGTGCCAGATCGAGGGCCGATGTGAAAATCAAGGGCCGATCTAAAATCGTGGGTAGTTTTCTCCCTAATCTTGGGCCGATGTATAATCCACAATAAAACAACATCCCACCTGACACAATGCAAATATTACAAAAGTTGATAAAGATCTAAGTTCTAATTAAACAAACTGTGAATAGATCCAAAAATGTAAAATAAAATAAATAGACTATCTTACATGAGTGTTCTTGATTATTGGATTTATTAAATGTCTTTTTAAAACGATAAAAAACGAGCATGAACACGAATGCAAGATCCTATTTATAACATAACACATACAAATGTTATTTGCAGCCAAAATTTCAGCAGTAACGTGGATTGTTATAAATTCTCCTTACATATAGAAATGATGAATGAAAGGTGTTATTAGGTTCGCTAGGTAACTGGGACAAAGTAGGTCCATATTTTCCAACTTTTTTTTTACTTACTGTCATATCAACCAGGATCTAATTCAGACCTGTCTGGTATTCAACATACAGAAACACGTCAAAATAAATTTTGAGTTACAGTTTTGACATACATAGTTACAAACACGTCACATTATGACGTCATTGTACACAACATGTGTCTATGTAAAGCGCGCCATTTACATGAAGACCCACATACAGTCGCCAACACGTCCGACACTAACTGTCAATGGGATTCGAAATGCGCCTTCGTTTTGGTATATTAAGCCCTTCATTAGTGTTGTATGTATACACATGGACATGGACATTTCCACTGAGAAAAAAAATCTCGATTCAAGTTCAGTGAAAATGTTTGAAATGGACAAAAGATTCAGTACGAACTGCTGCATAAAATGTGTTGGAACAGGAGGAAGATTTTCGCGATCAGCTGAGTTAGTGAGTATAGCATATTTGAAATATGTTTGTGCTGTGCTGGATTCAGATGACTATAGTTGTTGATTGATGAGATATTTGTATGAGTAGAAATCTGCATAAACAAAAGGACATGCGGTGAAGAAAATGCAAAGTTGAGGAGGCATTTTAAATGTAGAATGGATTGTACGGGTCAGAGTAGCTGGTAGGTCTTTTTTGGCATATATTTTGTATATGATTCCTGACAGCGATTACAATTTGTATTATTTTATCGAAATTAAGGCGCAAGTGCCAACAATCCTTTGCCATCTATCGTGACTCAATCGTGGACAGGTAGGTCGACCACCGTCCGCCAGTTTGTTTTGACAGCGCGTATGAATCGTTCGAATGTCATTCGGTCGTTCGAATGTTATTCACTAGTGAATATATGCCCATAATTATCAAAAAATAAATGATAGTGTTACGTCACGCTGAAGCCACGAGTTATGTAATAAAGATCTATATAGACTGGCGGAGTTAAAAAAATAAATTGCCCAAACACTGGTGGCACGAAATAATACGACGTCAAAACGGACGACGTTGTGCGTAAATGAAGTCAATTTTTTCCAACCGTTGAATATAATAGAATTAAAACGAAACAATGGATTCGCTCTTAGATGTCGGCTCAGACACGGAGAGGACCGATGTCAAAAGATCCAAACCCGATCTAGTTCTGGATAGAGATGGATTTGGTAACACAAGTTGCAAGATTGAAGGCCAAAACTCCTTCCTATGTGGGGACTCCTTCCTATGTGGGGACCAAAGTTCCTTTTAAAGTTGAAAGTCGGGTGAACGAGAAATAGAAAGTTGCTTCTATGAAGAGGAAACGTGAAAACCTTTTATACAGAAAAAGTCGATAAGAGGGAGAAAGTCATAGAAGGTGCATTGTCAAAGACGTATTGATTTCCAAGTTGCGTGAAAAGCATGGACTGGAGCATCAGAAAGTGGTCTCTCGGTATGTATCAATGAGAAAACCCTTCTTTCCTATCGTTCGAGACGCGCCGGCCACATTATTCAAGACTGAGGTTAGAACTAGTTTTACCTGTCTTGAGGTAAGACTTCATTATACCTAACATGTACTGTATTTCCATAAATGTTCATTTGTGAATACTGAAATAAAAGACTCTTTATGCATTCGAACACAAAACTTCTAATACAATTATTATTTTTCTTACTCAACCGTCTCAATTGTTGCGTACACTATCGAAATCCGTACCGGTAAATTGCATTCAGGAATCCGTACCGGTAAAGTGCATTCTAGTCTAACATATTTCATAAACAAATGTGGTTTAGATCTCCATCGTTTGAAACCAAAAGAAACATAACGTGCCAAGACTATAGTTGCCGGACATAAGCATTCAAATTACCTAGAACACATACGTCAAACAGTGAAACAGACTAGGTTTCTATAGTTGTCCTATTCTTTGTGGTATTTAGGATGTATGATCATGACGTCACCGCTCATATATGGAATGTACAGTTAAATCTTTATCAAGCGACATCTTTTCTTAAAGGAGCCACCTATGTCTTTTTTTAGAAAAACAAAAAACAATGATAATATTAAACATGGAAAGTCTTTGTAATCCAGATGAAATATAAAATCATTGTAAACATACTGTAATTATGGACCAAATCGTTTATTATTGCAGAATTGCCATGATAACGACAACGGGAGAATCCCCGATGCCAAGTCGACCGGTGTTTGATCCCGAAGCCGAGCCTAAAGAGCACGAGTTTTCGGAACGGCATCAAATACATGTTACATCTCAACTTGTTGTTTACAGTTCTTATGAATAAAATGGTGAATACTTTCAAATGGACTAGGAATGCCCTGTGACAGTAACGCTAATTATCATATGTGATCTTCAATACATTGCAGACATGAGTTAGTACTACCGCAGCATGTACAAACATCGAATGTAGTGACCCGAGAGAAACTGCCGGCGAGGAAAACCATGGGAGTCGGTATGTTGAAATACATAGATTTGCCTAATACAACATGTTCTTATGATTTCATTTTCTGTCCTAAAATGATTTATATGTGATATAGCGGGTGAATGGAACGTTTTTACTCCCTTCTATAAAGTTCTAGTCCTGATATTACGAGTGCGTGTAAGCATAGTATGTGTACCAGTTCCATCGTACAAATCACATAGAATGCCGATTTTTATTATTGACTATAAGTCCTATATTAATTTCAGCCTCGAAAGAAACCAGCCAGATTGATTCAGCCTGAAAATATCCATAGGGAAATGAATCCGTTGGAGAAGTTTGCTACACATTTGCAGGGTGAGGCTCTCTTCTACCCGAACGTTGGGGAGGCGGTATACTAGAGACTGAAATCGGCGTTGTCTACAGGGGTGGCATTCTTACAAACAAGCTTTTATACATCGGGTGTTTGTTTGGAAATCATTAAAAACCGTCCGACACAAAATACACAAAGACAGCCACACTCACGTGCCATTTGGTAAATATGCTAAAATAGTAATTTTAATTGACCTTATATTACCATAAATTCATGTTCATCTCATTCAACCCAAGTGACGACTATACTCGTCCGTTACAAATATAGAACCTGGGAATGGTTGTTTACAACAATGTCTACACATGTGTTACAAATTACACCAGATTAAAATGTGTACCTCGAGTATATTGTAGTCATCCTTTATAATCAATGAATTAATATGTAATATGTGTACTCTCCGAAATCGATTTCAGTCAGGCCAACGATTTTCAAATTGGCATCCTTATATGTTATGAATGCACTTTTGGAAATAGGAGCTCACGATTTCAGACCGGCCCACAAGTGTCGAATCGGCCCGTGATCTGATTATAGACCATGAAACTATTTAAGGTCTGTACATTCCGAAATCCTAGCTCTTTATGGTAATAAGGTCATACTTTTGGCACGCCATTATTGGTTATGAATGCTCGTTCGGATATCAGTGATCAAGATTTCAGATCGCAATAATTTGGATGGGCGCTTAAGATTTTAGAAAACGGCCACCGATCATCGATTTTGGATTGGCCGACGCTTTCGGAATCGACCCTCTATCTGGGACCGACCGACGATTTGAGTCTTACATATATATCAGGTTGATGTAACAACAATTTCGCTTCATGACTACTGTGTTATATACAGTTTCTACAAACACAAAGGAGTTTAAGTATAACAGTTTCCATTGCATCTTATAAATATTCATGGTGTCGGCGTCATTATTATCTCAACAGGTAAATAACTGTAAACATATTGACAGAAATTGACCAATTAAGGTTGATTACTTTGATTGTGATTGATTGTTTTAATGAATGTCAATACCTGATAAGCGTAAGTTTCAACTATGGGCAAACTGGACGTCCTAGAGAGACGGTGAGATAGGGTCCTGAATACAGAAGAACTCTTGCGCGATACCCATCCCATATTATCCATTAAAACGTCTTGATCTTTTAGTTACTCAGTGTAAAACACTGACATATCGGACCTCGGTTGATAAACTATCCGGACTAATAGAATCAAGCATGGGTTTTGTTAAAGACGGGGGTTTCTATACCCGGGGTTGGTCTGTTCCAGTCGGAAACGAGCTTTAGCGAGTTTCCGATAGGAACAGACCAACCGAAGGTATAGAACCCCCCGGCTTTAACAAATCCCATGCTTAATTATTTTTCTCGCTGAAATACGCACTAAAACCAAGAAAATTAACGAATTTTGTGAAGTACTACTTTACATTGCGTAATACGACTTCCATATCTAATAGCAACAGACCGCAGCATAACTTTAGGCGTGACACCAAATTCTTGCATAAAACGTGCTGTTGTAGTCCCGCTAGACCATGTATTAACAAGGCCATTCTCGTGCTCACGCGCTGTTGTTGACCGGTATTAATTATACCTATTACGGGCCTAAGGTAAACAATGGACGCGAATGTTACAGAGTTTTGGCCTAAGCTAGGTGAACGCCGGGGTGTGAGTATTTCCAGGAGCACCGACAATGAACTGTTTTTAGTGATAGACATATTGAATGAAATTCTGTGTAAACGGTATTTGATACAATCATGAATTGACGTCCAAAAGAAAACAGTGGCCCGGAAACAGCATAAATCGACGAAGAAGTGTATAGTTTTGCTGCCGTTGTTTTGCTTGTATTTTGAAGAATTAAATTGATGCAGGAGAGCAGAGAATTGGTTTTATGCAAGAATGGCGTTAATACACGTTTGTTTTCGGGCAATAACATCTGCAGTGTCCTTCGGGAATGTTGCACTCGCCCTTCGGGCTCGGGCCAACAACAGTCCCTCGGGACACTGCAGATGTTATTGCCTGAACAAAGGTGTATTAACCCTCTAATGACGTCATTTGTTATGACAATCACAAACGTTACGTTTTGGCGTAAATAGTGACTACAAAACAACATCTTCGGTTAATTAAATAGGCTTTTAAAGTGTTTATATGATAAATAGAATTTCATATTCGTGCTAATTACTTATATTAATTTCAATTCATAAGGTTGTTGCCTATAGAAATGTTGGTATAATTCTGTAAGAAGTCCTTCCCTTGTATTGATTTTACCCAATCGCGCGTATGAATACACTAGTCACGGGGTGTTCCAGATAAGGATTTCTAGTACGACTATTTTTAGTAACTCAGCTTATATAGCACGACTGAGAAGCGAGAAAAAAACGTCTGGCGGGGGATTAAACCCGGGACTCTGGTACTGCAGTCGATTGCGTGTACCACTCGACCACTCGTCAGCATCCGTCTGTTTTTCGCATTGTTACTTTTGCTTTCAACGGATCTGTTAATTTCAGACTATATTTACTTCACAACAACAGGTGATAAAGTGCCTGTGTGGCGATCGTAAAACGTCGCCCCATACTTCATTATCGGTGTTGTTATATTTTCTCGTCCTTCGGGATCATTAGTTTTGATTTTGTTAGTTATTAAAATTGAATACTGCTTAATCCGGTGCTAGATGTGTGAGAAGTATTGCACTGTTAATAAAACCCATGAACATACTCAATTAAACCGAGTTTGACTACTCAATAAAATCAGACTCAATAAATATAGTCTGAAAGTGGGATATACTTCGAAAGCAAAAATAGCAATGCAAATAAAAGAAAATTGTAGACACTGTTTTGTTGAGTCTGTTGATGAGTAGTAACCAAAAATTGAATACTGCCCATGCCCCCTAGCACTGGCTTAAACAATATTCAATTTTCAAAACCAACAACATCAAAACTAATTATCTCGAAAGACCAGAACAAATAACAACACTAAAATAAGGTACGATGAGACTTTATACGGTCGCTCACATGCTCTTAACACGTGCAAGCACAAGCACTTCTCTTGTGAAGTAAATATAGTCTGGAAGTTGGAGATCAATCGAAGGCAAAAGTAGCAAACCGAGTCCGAATTTTTTCTTATCGCATTGCTACTTTTGTTTTCGAAGGATCTCCCACTTCTAGACTATTTGAACATACATTATACAATAGAAAAAAATTGAACACAGTGTTTGCCTACCAGGGGAACTATTTCCTTTCCGTCTCCAACAGATGAAGACAACCATTGCAACGACACATAAGGCGGCCACAAATCCACCTACTGCTCCTCCAACAATCAAACCGATCGAAGTACTAGACTCTGGTCCAGGTGGTGCTGTAAACATTTTCTCCTTAATTAATGTGATAATAACTAAATTTCATCGATATAGTACAAATTCTGCTATACGCAAAATTAGAAATTACTTCAACCTCAATATTCAGTTTCTGACTGCAGCTCAATCGAAAACATAATGCGTTAGGTGACATAAACAATTAATCATATATCCTGATTGTATGCCTATACATCTAACAAGCGGATACAAGATCTACTATAACGGAACTCAGTGTAGATATGACAAATATTGTGTGAATACTGTTTAAAGTAAGTCGTTTAAATGACAAAAAATCGTGCACATTCAACTGTTACACATTTAACCTAGACCTGATTTTTTCTTGTGCGTGCGGTAACGCAAATTGGTAGTATGTATCTTTCAGTTTTCAAATTCTATATTTTAAGTAATGCTTTTAATAAAACTTCAAGGTATTTAGACGATAGTTTGAATTTAGATAATCCTTATTTTGAAACAATGATTTCTTCAATTTACCAAAAAAACTGTCTTTAAACAAAGCGAAACAATCTGACACCATGGCTTCCTTTTCAGATTTTAATCTTTCCATCACAAATGATAAAGTTTCATCCAAAACACGATAAAAGGGAAAACTTTAATTTTACAATTATTAATCATCCTTTTCTAGATGGAAATATGCTCCGTTCTACAACATTTGGGGTTTATATTTTCAACTTATTGGGTTTGTCCGAGCCTGGTCTTAATTTAGTTATAACTGATAAGCGTCTTAAGCAAGGTTACAGATATAACAAACTTTTTATGATGATGCTAGCTACAAACCTGGAGAATATCGATCGGGGTCATATCCAGTTTCATGGTTTAATTATAAAACGCTTATATAATTTAAGAAGAAAGGGTATGTCCCATTATATTGCAATGCACTGCATGTTTGGTAATTGACCCTTTTTAAGTCTGTAGCTACGCTTCCCGCTTTGCTTGCGCGATGACAGACCGAGGGTAGTACTTTATGATGGTATATTCCTAATCTCAGAAACGGGATGAGCTTACCAGACTCACATATTACCTTTTCCCTGGCGTGCCCTTAATGTAGTGGATAATTCCGGCGGAAATACCTTTATTTACACTATATTTAGAGCTAGGTTGACTTTGAGATGAGTGTGAGGTTAGGACGTCCGTAAACCGGTTTAAATATTTATATACAGTGCTCTCTCCCTACAACGACCCTCTCAATAACGATTCCATCCTTACAACAACGCATGTCACTGTTTCCGAAACAACAAGGCTCCAGAAACAACCTTTTTCCATCGTATTTTCTTTATGCCTCTATCAAACCCTATGTTGTGACCACTCTTTAGAATCGTCGCTTTGTGACGATTCTAAAGAGTGGTCACACCATAGGGTATGCATGAGGCATAACGGTTTTAGTTCTCGAAATACACCTTATCTGGGGATCTGCAAACAAGCTAATTATGTTTGATTTTCCCTCCCTACAACAACTCCCTCTGAACAACACATACAATATTCGTATCCCAAAGGGTGTCGTTGTAGAGAGGGAGCATTGTACTGAAAATGGGTGATCCTTCAAAAGCAAAAGTAAAAATATAAAAAGAGAAAATTGCAGACTCGGTTTGATCGAGTCTGTTCATGAGTAGTAATTAAAAGTGCAACACTACTCACGGCCCCTAGCACTGGCTTAAGCAGTATTCAATTTCAAAACTAATGACATCAAAACTAATGATCCCGAAGGACCAGAAAATATAACAACACTGAGAATGAAGTACGGGGCGACTTTTTATGGCCGCCACACAAGCACTTAACACCTGCTGTTGTGAAGTACATATATTCTGAAAATGGGTTTTCCTTCAAAAGCAAAAGTAGAAATGCAAAAAGAGAAAATTGCAGACTCGGTTTGATTGAGTCTGTAACCCCAGTGGTTGTTATGCTACTGATCGTGCCAAGGCGGTACTCTCTTTGTCACACTAACATTTGTTAGTCTTGTGTCTTTGTACTTGAGCTTTTGTTCATGTTTCGAATGTTTATCACTTGTACTTGTGTTTGTAAATGTTAACTGTGATCATCGCGTGTATGTGTATGTGTTTGGGTGTGTATGTGTGTGTGTTTATTGATCTATGTGTGTGTGTGTGTGTGTTTTTTGTGTGTGACATGCCATTTATCTTTGTTTAGGTGGTGGTTGCGTCTTGTATGTGGCTTTGCATGCTTGACTTTTTATATTATACAGATATGCCTTTATGGATAATGACGTCACCATGTAGTTTGTTGGTGTGTTTGTGTTTATTAACGTCCGTTTCTGCTCACTATGGGCTAATTGGACGCCCCAGAGAGAAGGGAGAGGATACAGAGAAACCCGAGCGCGATGCCTAACTCTTATTATCGACTGAATTTCTCTGGTTCTTTTAGATGCCCAGTGTATAGCACTGATACATCGGACCTCGGTTTATAGTCTCGTCCGAAGAACTTTGTCCGACGGGGAATCGAACCCGTGACCCCTGGTATTGCTGTCGAGCGCGTTAGCCACACGACCACGTCCGCCGGTAAGTATGACAGATACAGAAAATGAACCAAATCACTTTCATTCTATACTGTACTAAAACATTGATGATTAATTATTACAAACTATTACATTTAGGCTCGTTTTGAAGTTTGCCATAGTATACCTCTTGTTTTCAAAAACTGAATTTAATATGTGTCACAGAAATGTCGTTAATCAGACAGAACATAGGAAAATGGAAACTTAAGTTTAAACATTTTAAATTACATATAATTATGTAAGCCTATTCGAAGAAAATAAAATGAACATAAAAGTACACGTGTCATCAATGCAGAAACTACGAGTATAATTGATATATTATGAATATAGAATTAAGAATAAAAGTACAAAAATGAGTCATGCAGGAAATACCACATACAGAACAAACACTCGCCCGAACAGCAACACAAGGAAACAGCAAATGTACATGGGTAGAAAAAACAACAAGAGACGCACAAAGACAAAACAAACATACAATAGGAGGAAGATGGAAGTACCGCCTTGGAACGGTCAGTGACAAAAGTCACCGGGGGTTTAAACCGGTTTATGGGCGCCCAACCTCACCCTTATTCCATCCCCATCCTAAAAGACAAACAGTGCAAATTAACGTATCCCCTCTCCGACTAATCTACAACAACCGCGACAGCAAATACAGTGGTAAAGTGCATGTATAACAAAAAAACATCTAATTGAACATACTGTATCCACCTATCGCTAGTGTACTCAATGATTGAGCTGCAAACAGAGTAACTGTAGAAAAGTAATAAAGGGTACGACAAAAATGAAATAGTACAGATATCCGACGTTCTCCTTCCATTTCTGGATTTAAGAGGTCGCCTTCATAGAGTACTAAACCTTTCTTGTCGGCGTACATGCAAAGAGGCCAGCGTGATTGCCAACTGTAAAAGGGTTCACAACCAAACATGCAGTATGTTGTAATAATACAGGATCATATCCCTTTTTAATGAATTGTTTTATATATTTGATGAACAAAGTGAGAAAATGGGTATGTCCAATAATTCTACGAAGTTTGTAAATCACATCACCATAAAATTCAGGATGTGAAATACCGTGTCGCAAAAGTACCTTGAGATTACATTTATACTTGCCAATAAGCGAGAGATTTCGATAGTAAAATTTAGAGAAAGTTTTTCTTAGTTTATGGTATCTATATCCTTGCTTAAGCAGTTTTTCAGTTAAAATGAGATTTCGAGTGTTAAAATCGTCAATAGATGAACAAGCTCTAGCAAAACGAATAAGTTGAGATATATAAACCCCGTAAGATGGAGCACGGGGAACATCCCCGTCAAGATGAGGAAAATTTACAATATTAAAATCAAAATCATCTCTTTTGTCATATATTTTAGAAGAAATCATTCCATTATTAATTTTAAGGTCTAGGTCAAGAAACGCTGCATAATTGTCGGACGGGTATCCAAGACCCTACATTTGATTTTGTGGTAGTCCAAATAATGCTTAAAGAAGTTATAATATACGAATCACTAAAACCCAGGACAATACAAGGGTTGATGCTTTAATCATAAAACTAAAACAATGTTTTCCACTGAAAACTAAAACTACTGTAACTTACAAAACACAATTGAAGGGGTCAGTGCAAGATGGTACCCAATTCCATTTTTTGAAAAGTGGAGAAAATCGCATTTGTTTGTGAAATTTGGGTTAAGTGTAACACAATTTAAAAAAATTCACCCATCGATGATTTACCATTTATATGTGTAACTACTGAAATTGTGGGAATGGTGAAGTGTTAATAAACGATTTATTGTAAAAATACTGTTTTTTATTAATTATGTTTAGGCAAAATGGGACCTAAGTCCAATTATATTTAGGCAAAATTTGTATTTTCTTTTCTTTTCATACATTCGTTGTGGTTAATTCTTCAATTTTGCAACATAATATTAATTTCTGTAACGGAAATCCATCAATTAAGTAATACATACTTATCGGAGTATTATCAAACACTCATCATTCAGGCAGTTAGTTTTAGTATGTCCAATCTACTATGTATTTCATGTGTTTACGCGCATATACCATTTTGGAGATAACACTTTTGTAATATTCATGTGAACAACATTTTTCCTGCTTAAACATAAATTTCACACATTTTCGAAACGTTATCATGAGGGGAAAGTTGAATCTATGCTATAGTGGCCCTAACTCCGTTTTTTAAAAAATGGAGTTAGGTACCATCTTGCACTGACCCCTTCAATTGTGAAAATAATAACTATTTGTGGGGTATTTGGAATTAGTTTTTTTCAGTTTGTCTGTTGACCTAGTTTAAATGAATATACAACCTCTGTATTGACAACACTGACATGTCTGCAGACACTACAACTATATCTGGGATTCATATATCAAAACACACGCTAGAAGCCAATTTACAGACTTGTTTAAATCTATTAGAAAATTGATGTCGTACAAACGGAATGGTCCCTTATGTTAATAAAACATAAACATTATTAATTACAACTCCCATAAGAGAGGCAAGTTTCCTGAAACTTCATTCAACCTAACATTCAGGAAGAAAAATTGTTAGGCGTACATATAAATAAAAAAATTGAAATGGAACGAATATGTTAATAAAATAAAAAAAAATCTCAACTAATTTATGGCTGCTATCTAGAATCAAAATGTACATTCCTCTTCCTGCTAGAATATCTCTTTATAAAGCCCCCAATCAGCCACATTTAGATTTCTGTAACATTGTTTGGAATGTGACAAATACTTCTAATCTTTCTAAACTATTGATTTTACTAAATCTATTTCTATGCCTGAATAAATATACAAGCTACAAGCTACAAGCTATAAAGGCTACAAAGGGTACATGATTTGACATGTTTAATTTTCTTTTGCATCAATGAAACATTAACATGTAAATAGCACAACCTTTGATTACTATTAATGATAATAACACCATCAACACAAAAATATAACTGTACATGTATTTAGGCACAGGGCGCATTTGGAACTGATCCAATTACGAAACTTCCCAAAGAAGTTTCTGGCTTGGTTCACTTATATTTGTTCCTGTAGTTTGTATAATGCTACGTTCATTTTGCATTATTGGAATGGTTTAATAGCCTAATTACTGTACTGGACACCTTGTTTAATATATTCCGTGATTGATATTTTTGCACAGAAAAGTATGAAATGTACCGATTAAGAGGGCCTATGGGATTTATTAGCCATTTGGCTAAGCGAGCTACCATTATTAACTAAGGTATTTTATTCATTCATTCATTCAGATTAATTGAGTTTCTCTGGAATTCATTCATTTATTCAATCCGTCAAAAACCTTCTACATACAGTTTCGATCCAGGCGAGACGTCGAATAGTGAGCAGTGTTGCACTTTTAATTACTGCTCATGAACAGACTCAATAAAAAAGAGTCTAAAATGTTCTCCATTTGTGTTGCAATTTTTGCTTTCGGGGGATCACCACTCTTCAGAATTTACATTCTAATACTATATCCACGAAGCAATGCGGCGCAATACAAGCGCATAGCTAATACACACGACTAAAGTAAAATAATAAAGTGTATGAAAATTGAAATGAGTTTTATATAAACGCCTTTCACGACAGACCTAGATCAGACGGCTAACGTAGAAGCCGTCTGATTGTTTGTCTATGAACATATATACATACGAGTGTCCACATTTCGATACTATATTGGTGATGATGACACTGTAAATCATCATATTATTAATATTTATTATGTCAATATTTCATCTGAAATGAAAATAAGTTAACAATGTTAAACTATAGTATGAGAATAAGTATTCCAGTATAATAACCAGTCGAACCTGTATCTCATTCTCAGTATCATATATATGTTGTCCTTCGGGATTATTATTTTCTAGTTTATTTACCACTTAAGACGATGCTTTTAATAACTGCTCATAAACATACTAAATAAAACTAAAGTACGCAATGTTCTCCTTTTGCAATTTTTTCCTTCGACGGATATCCTAGAATTTAGTATTCAGGAAGTAACTATTCTGGGGTAG